>JACBWW010000032.1:8263795-8306869 GCA_020086605.1 Lanius collurio | reverse complement strand
ACCCAGTATCGTTCAGTTTCCCCCACAGATGTGTTTCTGATCCTAGGTAGGCAAAGCACTCATTTGTCCTAATTCTGAGCCAGTGCAAGCTAGTCTCCTTCAATCTCAATTAGCCAGTAGGAAATTTATTTAGAAAGCTGACAGGAACTATTTGGGGGATTAATGATCACTGATTTATGAATATTGAGTAGCATTTCAATAATCCAAGCAGAGTGATCACTTGTAGCTGAAGCCAGTTCTCCCAGCCATTATAGTCTGTAGCAATCACTCAAAGGCAGTTAAATGATTCTGATTTATGACCTTAACCTACAGGGCCCAGTACATTTGCTCTATCAGTGTGTAAATTCTAAAAATGCAATTCCCTGCACCTCTAGAGAGCCAATTTAAGTCAACATTATGCATGAGCTGAGCATGCTTGAATTCTCAGATCTCTTATTTCACTCATTAAATTTGCACTGAACATCTTGCAATTAAAATTTCATATAGATTTTTTCTTATGATTGACATTTGGCCTTGGCAAAACGAGTTTAAATTTTGTTTCTTTAAAGATTTAGAAGGAGATAGATTGATCTAGACATTGTTTTCTGCAAGATGATGATGATGGAGCACTAAAGCTTTTATTAACATTTTGAAAACCCTCCCTTTTTGCTGTAAGACTGCCTGCCACTGATAAGTGAAAGCAATTCAGTATCCACAGCCAAAGCTACAGCTAATACAGCAGCCTCAAACATGTTGCTGCAGTCCATGTGACCCCTTCCTTTTTTAGGCCAACAGCTTTAACTGGGGTGGAACAAATTGGGCCTCCCAGTACAAACCAATATGTGCTCATCTGCAGTGGATAAACAGCAGTTCTAGTATGTAATTTTGAAAATATGCCCAGAACAACTGGAAAGAGCAGAGAAGTATTAAAGTGATTTCAAGTCTTGATCTGAAATTAACTGCTTGGATTGACCCAACACTGAATTTGTGGTGCTAAAATCAGACAACTCATTTTATCTCACGTTCTGTCCCTCAGGCAAAACCAGTTGTGCCCTTCTGTGATCCTGGGTTTACAGAACACCTGCAGGAGACAGACCATGCAGCAAGGGGCTCACAGTGTAGGGAAAACAGGATGGCTGAGGGGAGAAGAATCATTTATGCCTCAAAACACCAATGGCTTACAAGGACTGCAGTGTTAAGAACCCATGGACAGACTGTACTCACAGGACAGCTCCAGGAAACACCAGATCTTTTTTGCAGGAAAGCAGCTCCTAGCACAATGACATATCAATTTCTTATAAGACTTGGAGTATTAGGGTCATGCTAATAATAAATAACCATGTATTTGCTGCACCAGACATACTAGTATTCATTTTGCACCTTGTGAAGCAAATGAAGAGGAAAATATTTCAAAAACCAAAGAAGCTGACTGGAGGAAGCATCCCCCAGGCAGAAGAAACATGAATACCCATTTAGAATAACCATTTAGATCCACTGGTCATATGTGGATGGAAACTGCACCAAAGATAACATTTTTACTGCTCTTTCACAATCTGCTGGCCAGATTATTCATGCAGGTACTCACAAAGACAGAGCTGCAGCAGGACCATGCTCACATGCTGAACATACAAGTGGTAAGAGAGGGCACCCTCCTTCTCACATCACAGGAGCATCCAAGCACCAGGAGGAATGCTCAAAGCCTTTGTATCTACCACTTCCAGTTTAACCAGTCTCATTCCATCCTGAGCATGGTATTTGCCTATCAGCAAATTATAAACAAAGGAAATGAGCAAAAATTTGTCTCACTAAGGGAAGAGATCAATGGTGTACCTATATTCCATGATGTAGCTAAAGGAAAAATCTAGTGTACTAGCCATGGAGAATATCAATCTTGCAGCAGTGCCCATGGCATATTTTACTGCAGAAGAGTAAAGTCTTTACAGTCACAGCATAATTACACTAACACACCGATATTTTAATATCATCTCTCTGAAATGAAATTTTGTTTCCATGTCCAGTCAATAATTCTATCTCATCTCAGTGATGAATAGAGCTTAGTGAATAATTTGTTATGAATAATTTATTCACTGCATTTCACCTTTCATCTCTCTTTGAACATTTTGTGAAATTCTGCAGGTATACATTACACAAAACTATTCACAAATAACTCATGCTTGCAGACCATGTGTTGACAGTTCACTGAAAATATTCAAATTGATTTGCCACTTGGTTACATTTATGAGGTGTTGTAGCTGCTCCATCACTGATTTGGCTCAGTTCAGCCAAGCTGCATTCCCAGTTGTTCAGACAGCTGCAATTCAAGTCCAGTCTCAGATATTTAAGCTTGAAATGTACATTATGTATAATTTCTCCCACTTCAGTCCTACAACTGGAATGACAGTCACACCATCAAGCCATGACCCAGTGGAAGCCGAATCAAAATCATTTACCTTCATTAGAAGTAGGCAGGCAAATGTCTGGAAACAGTCAAGGCACAAGAGGGGAAGAGGTACCAGAAAGGAAAGGCAGGCCTGGAGCTGGGAATGGAGCATTCAGGATCTCAGGGCACTCAGGTGTTGAAATATCACGGGCTCTGACTCTTCAGTACCACACAAACTGATAACACACCATCTGAGATCCAGCTCGAGCATGGGCTGACTCCTGCTGCAGTCACCAGCTGCAAACAGCTGCAGTCACCAGCTGCAAACAGCTGCAGTCAGCAGCCCCCCAAGAGTGAGAGCTGGGGGGCAGGTCCTGACCTCCACAGCCCCTGGGTTAGCAACTGGGGGGCTGCAGAACAGCACAAACTCTTCAGTAGGGGATAATGGGACTCCCCCTCACAGGAGATGGAGAACAGATGGGGACAGCACATCTTTAGAGACAGCCTGGCTAATACCCCAAAACTGAGGGGAGGGGGAGAGGGAGGGAGTTGTTATGATTTGGTGGGGGGGAAGGCTTTTTTTGGTTTATATCTTTGATTCTACCACTTCTACTTGCTACTACCTGGCTTTAGACACTCCGTAGCTAATGTCATTTGACAGAAAAAAAAGCATTGCATGAAGCTAAATTAAAAATCCAGACTATGAATAAACAATTCAGTAAGTGTTTAGTCTGCCCACCAAAGTATGGTTATATAGAACTCACAATTCATTTTGTATTGCTGAGTTGCTCTAGAAATATCAGATAACAATTAACAGTTACATAATTTACAGGAACTGAAGTCCTCAGAAAGATGATGCTCTATTTCTTATCCATAGTATAAAAACAGCAAGATTTACAGAACTGTAAAGAATAATTGTTTAGCTTCACACACCTGCGTAATTATCTTAAAATTGAAATTTCATCAATGATACATGTTCATAGGTAATTAACCACCTAATTAGAATCTAGAAAACAAAAGTAATTAATGTCCAGACAAAAATGTCCTTCACAGCTGGATTTCAGTAATCCATGAATTTAAGCAATACTGAAATTGGAAGAAATAAAGAGACACTGAACACATTTTATGGGAATGTGCAATGTGAAGGAAAAAGGAATAGCAGGCTAGGACCCCTATGCTAATTAGTGTTCAGTTTAATCAGTGCTGAGATGGCATCAGCAAGAGATGGCACGTGTCACTTTGCTGTGTTAGAACTAAGAAAGAGAGAGATGAGGAAGATTGGGAACACAAGAATTCCTCCTGCACTGGAAAAGTCTTTGCCTCTTCTGAACACACACAATTAAAGCCATACAGCATTAAAAAAAAGGTGAGGGGAGAAGAATGCTTAAAAAACACTAATTTGAAGAAGTCATGTTTCCTCTCCTGTCCAGCACTCTGTATTTGGTGAGGAAAAGCAGCAGCACCTCATTGCATGGCAAAGCATTCCCAGATTTAAAGAGCACAAATTGCAGCCCATCAGGGAGAAATCAATGCAAGTCCTACCAAGCTTTCCAACCAAGCACTAACCACTGAAAGTTGTCATTCCAGAGTCTCAATCAAAGAGCCAACAGAGCAGTTGTTACTGTCAGTTCACGTGGATTCAGGGACAATGCTCTGCAGCAAGTTAAGACAAATTATTGTGGAAAAAAAAACCAAATGAAAAAAGTACAGTAGCATGATTCTGAGTTCAGGCATTGCAGAGAGCTCCCAGATTTAAGTCAAAGTGCTAGAGAATTATTACTGTCCAAATTTACATAGACCTTTCATTAAAATTTGTCATCATGAATTCTAAACCTTAGATTAATGGAAGAACTTTTTTTTAATGCAGGGTTACACTCTGCCCTTGACAAAAGCTCTGGGTGTGCATACTGAATGGGAATACCTGAAAATGTGAGGCCACACAGTTCTCACAGACAAACCACAGCCCCAGTCTGTCTTACAAAGACCCTGAGGCATTTTTGCTCCAGTTGATTAAGTTCAGCACTTGCTTCCAGTTGGTCCCTACTGAGCATACCTGGGTACTCCGTGGGTAACACAGATGTCCACAGGCATTTGAACACTGCACATGGGTGCCTGAAGAGATAAATGCAGTGGTTTAGCTCAAATCATCTCTTACTTAACTTATTTTACTTCTGTGACACAGGAATTAGGAGAAAAAGCAGGCACAAACTTACACTTTACGTGTCAAACCACGACATTGACTTTCTAGGTTTTTCTAGAGGCCTCTCCCAATGGGCCATGCAGGACCAGGGATGTGTTTTCACCTCCCAAACATGCAGAACTTTTCACAGAATATGACAACCTCTTCTCTTTCAAATCCTCTCTTAGGAAACTGTGGCAGAAGACACACATCTGGTTTTTAGAGATGCTACATATTTATTTAATGTCAAGTTTTTTCAGCATTCCAAACAGTCAATCTCATCATCTCTTCATCTCCACACCTGGAATAGAGTCCCATTCTTTTTAATTTTTGAGATTTTATAGCAATTCCTACAGACCCATCTGAATCTTTCAATACAAACTATATTCCCAGAACTGTCTGCTATAACTACCCAGAATGCTCTTTTATATCCACTGAATATTGGATTCAAGAAATCGAAAACTTTAGAGCACATCCCAAAAACCCAAGGTTTTGTCTCTCCAGGTATGTTCACTCACAAACCATCCAGAGACAAGCAGAGAATTCTCCATTAATCTCTGATTGTGTGGCACTGACTTGCCTTGCCTTCCCCACCACCCAGCTACCAGCCCTAGGCACTGGGAGCTGTGTTTTGGGGGCACAACGAGGCACTGCAGTGATTGCAGACTTCTTCCAGTTAGATCTGGATATTTCTCAAAACTGTCAGGCTACTTTGCTAAGTTTCTGTCTGCTCATTTATAATCACCGCTATAATTTCAATCTTCTCCACCTACTGTGGACAATAAATTAAAGAGAGAAGCTATATAATCAGGGGAAGACTTTATTATTAGGTTTTTACTGATTTGAAATGCCCATAGCTTGCCATGCTGACTGATGTTCTTTGGTCAGTAAATAATGCCACCTGCTGAGCCAAGTATGTGCTCAGAATGAACATTTACTCCTAGGTGATTCAAGAAGACCATTATTTTCCCTTTCATTTCCATGCTTTTCTCTTTCCTTAAAACTTTTGGCAGCCTTGCCTCATTTCTAGGAACAGAGAATGCACAGACCACATGTGGATTTGTACAACCACTATTGCACAGGCTAATTAATCCAGAATTTGTCCTCCCACACAGCACGGAAGGCACAAACAAATATTAAATGAGTTACACTCCACAAAGAGGGAAATCCAAAACTTGGTAGAACTCACTCTCTCTTCACACCCTCTCCTCCTTCTGCTGAATTATACCAAACTCTGGGGCAGGAAAGAGGAACACAGTACTTAACCAGAGACCATGGTATGAAAAAGGGTAAGCCAGGTGACTGTGGCTCATCTTTTTACCCCACCATTATTTCACAGAACAAGAGGCACTGAGGTTGGAAGGCACCTCTGGAGATCACTTAGTCCAATCCCTCTGCTCAAAGCCTCCAGCATGCTCAGTACTATGTCTTGTTGGGGTTTGAGTATCTCCAAGGATGTCCCTTTCAGACAACCTGTTCCTCCAGTGTTTGATCACTCTCTTACAGTAAAATAGCTTTTTCTCAGGATTAAATAGAATTTCCTGTATTTCCATTTGCACACACCGAAGACCTATTTTTGTGTACCTTAATCAAACCTCTCTTTTTAAGTGACTTTTCTTTAAACTAAATATCCCAGGGGTCATTATCTGTACCAAAGGGGAATGAAAGTAGTTCCATTAGGATTTATAAATCCACATCACACCAGCCAGCACAGATCAGTGATCAAACACGTCGTACACCATGAAAAGCTGCAGCCCTGGGGAGTTTCTCTTGCCTCCTGGCGATCTTCAAGAGGCATTTGCTTCTAAAGGACTTTGTGTCCTTAGCTGCTTTTAAGTAGTCCAGATCAATGTTGTTCCCTAGTCAGGTCAGGGTCGTTTATTATTTGCCATAATGGTCAAAAAGATGTTTAATTACGTCACCTTCACATGAGCTGGTGCAGAGGTGGATTATAAATGCTGCTTGTTTTCCAGTGCCATTTTAGAAGCAGATTAGGAGTGACAAGAAAACAAAGAATTACACTGAAAGTGACCCTACAGATGTTAATAACTTTTATCACAAAATTTCACATAAAAATGGTTTGTAATGATTTGACTCTTCTGCCATCCCCAGGTATTGGCAGCATTGGAATATTAATTCTGCAATTCTATGCTTACCAAGGAACAGTGAGGAACAGAACTAACAGGTTTTTAAGGACCCTTGCAAAACTGCACTGCAAGTTCAGAAATGCAAATTCAGCTGATTATCACATATACTAAGAACTGTCCCATTAAAGTTATCAATCAGAAGAAATGCATCCACACTCGTTTCTTATAATTATATGAAACAAACAAAAAACTCCTCAAGTACAACATTTGTTTCTACTTTACGAAGAGCAAGTCCTTCATATTCTTCAGTTTTCTCACTGTGTGGAATTTACTCCTATTTACTATCCTATTTTTATTGTTGTTATTATTAACAACCTATGGCAAAACAGAAAAGAAGAAAACAATTCTGCATTAACTCTTCATTTTTGTTAGGATGAGCCTCTCATCCCAAAAAAGCCTTACAAAAGAAGAAAAGAAACAGATCTGAGTCTGGTAATAAATTCATATCCCCAAGTGAGACCAGCAAAATAATTTCTTATTATACATTAAATGTCATTGAGGTTCACCATGCTCATGAAGGCTACGAACCACATGGATCCAAAGGACAAAAGGAACAAGGCCATGCATGCACAGATTTCCTCTCAAACATGCTCAACAGGCTTCCTTGGAAGGTCTCACATCTTCCCACTCCCTGCCAAGCTTTTCTTTTTCTCCATCTGCCTTTCCTCTCTTAACTAATTTTTCTACCCTGAAGAGGATTCTAAGGCTGTTCCACTTTTAAATAATAAAGCAGACACTGCACAGTGGATTAAAACACAGTGCTAACATAATAAAATTTATTTTTCCTTGGGGAAGAAAACTAAAAAGCAACAAATGCACTTCAGCAACAAGTACAAAGTGGAAGTTATACAAATAATAGGTTACGTAGTCAAAGATTTTCTAAGCTGGGTAATTTTGTTAATTGTTTTGTTAACTTCTGCTAGTGTTAAAACAGAAAAAAAAAATTAATTCCCATATCACACATGAAAAAATTCCAGGCTTCTATTATATTAATTATTAATTAAATAAATATCCCAAACTACTGATGTTATCAAAAAGTCATTTTGAAACATTCTATTCAGTACTGTTTGATGGCACCTGACAGCTCTTGCCACAGGGACCCTGTCCAAGTCCAGTCTGCTCCTGTGGAGGCTGATGACAAACACAAGAGCTGGAATGGTTTATCAGTGAGTTCCACAGTGTGAGAAGGGTGTAAGGTTTGTGCCTGATGATCAAAGGCACGAAGGAACAGCACAGAACAGCACCAGGGCCCATCGTTCCTGCTGCACACAGCAAAGAGGAGTCCCTAGGGGCAATCAAATCCTGTGCTTGGGCTCCTGATGGGGAATTTCTCTGCAGGACTTCCCAGCACCTCCTCCCCATGAGCTGCAGGGTCACCAGCTCTCCACACCCCACCAGCAACCAGGGCAGGCTGGACAGACAGGAAGCAGCACAAAGTACAGAAAGAGAGGAGGCAAACTGGAAGAAAGCTGGGGGTTTTCTCCTCCCTGAAGTGAGAGGCATTAAAGTTAGAACTGAGGAAAGAGCTAACTGAAACCAATTACTCAAGTGCAGAAAGAATCTGAGAAAGCAGGTCCTGGGGGTGGCTGAATCCAAACACCCAGACAGACCTGAGCAAACCCTCATGGCAGGTGTTATGCCAAATGCACACAGCTCTGCTGGTGAGTGATCAACAGAGAAATAAGGACACAGCCTGTATTAGGCTGGCACACAGACAGTTCAGAACAAGTTACCCAACAGGCTGTTATTTTCAACTAATAGGAAAATATTTGACACTCTTTTTTAAAGCATAGCCAGGAGTCACTTAGAGATTGCCAGTGAGATTCACAGCTGGGACAAGAGGCTGCTGAGAAAGGCTCACAGCAGCTCCCTGTTTTCAGGGTGAATTCATACCACAGCAGCTCACACTTTGAACTATAACAGCCCTTGAACAGCACTCACTTGGCAAAGACAGGACAGACTGCACTCCCACTAAACTCTCTGTCAGAGGACCTCAGGCACCTTCCCCCTGCAGATGCCCAGCAGATGTGTTCAGGTTGCACTGAACCCAAGCTGGGATACACTATCTGGTGTGCAAAATTCCTGTTATTTGAGTATGTACCAGCTAATCATGGAGATGAAAAGTCAGCTAGGCACCTACATGTCTATTGTGTAGGCAACTATCAGTATGATTTATAAAGGGCAGGGGAGGAGAAGGGACAGAATCCCAGAAAAGTAAAGCCCATGTTTTCACTCTCTCTCCCTTTGATCAAAACAATTGCATTTAATTGCAATAATTTTGCAACCATAATGTCATTCTTCTTGAAGGGGAAAAATAAGACTCCCTGCTAAGAACTTTCAAAAGATACTCCAAGTTTTTAAATTATCAGCTCAAATTGTGGCATAAATAAAATACCAACAATGGAAACCCATGTGTAAATCATGCTGTTATGCAGAGTTGTACCAACAAGTACACCAGGAAACTGAAACAGATCTTCCATCGTTTGATCTTTTTTGGTGTTCAACACATTCATATATGATAAACTTTTTCATTCCTCACAAAGTCCCACTGAGAACATGGAAGGCAAGATGGAATCCTTTGAATATGGTGGCATTGAAGTTAGTGGGAGATTTAAATGCAGAAGAAATGCTGGATCTGGACATAAGGGTATTTGACACAGAATTATAACAGTCATAAAAATGTAAGGATATTTATTCAAAAATGCTTCAGTATCTCATAAGTTATTGCTTTTCCATACTACTTTCTCAGCTGGATAACTGGTGCTTCTACTCTCCTTAATCTTTCCTTTCTAATTCTTCTTTTAAACACTTGTAAAAAATTTGCACAGATGGGGGAAAAAAGCTGAAGATTTGAAACAAATTAATTTAATAAGGAAGGGACTAGAATTCCATTAATGGTTTAAGCAGCCTCTTTTCATGCTCTGTATTGTAACCAGTTACAATTAATTTCTAAGTCCTTGATCTTTGGGAGCTTTTTCATTAATATTATTATTAATAATATTAATAGCAATTCCCACTCACTCTCCCCACTTGCCTCCTGCTAGCTGTAAGCACTCCAGTGCCTCCAGGCAACCCCCCTGCTCCAGCACAGAGAGCTGGATTTAAAAGCTGCTGCTTTCTGTGCTGGCCTGTGGACAGGCAGGTGGCTGCAAGAGCTCTGACCCTGGTTGCCCATGGGCAACTTGCTGGGTGCTATTTGCAGGGCAGGAAAGGGCTGAGGCACAAGGATACCTGCTCATGTGGCATGAGGAGATGGGGGAAGCTTCAGAGCACAGCCCTAAGAGCTGCAGTGACACAGCAGCACCTTTGTCACTCAGCCCTCAGTGCAAAGGGCACAGCCTGAACCACCACAGAAAGCACCAAGGCATGAAGGGCCAGCCCAGCACCTCCACTGGCCATGCAGGGTCCCAGGGCTGCCAGCCACATCCTCAGCAGGTGGGCCTGCAGTTCAGGATGCCAGCTTGCCTTAGGGGGAAAACACACCCATCATCCAAACCAACCACTCAGCCACTTCCAGTGAGGTGCAAGTCAGGTGGGGTTGGACTTCAGTCTCTCCATGTGCTGTTCATGTGCTGGGAGCAATGTCTGGGTCAGGAGGTGCAGCCTCTGCCCAGCACAGGGTTGGTGGTGAGAGCTGAGACTGCATGCAATGCAAAGCCAGCTCCAAACACACCTCAGAAGGACAGCCTGCAGAGCAGCCAGCCAGCCACCAGTGTCCTCCAACATCCCTGGAATAACACTCTCCACATGGAACTGCTTGTGACATCCACATTGTCCTGTGTTAGACACTGTCCCTCAACCCCCAACCCAAGAGCTGTTGCCACAGGGCTCTCTCTGCATGGCTGTGCCTTGTCAGCCCTTATTCTCCTAACAGGAACAACTTCCTGCTGCCTTCCTTTTCAAGTACCTTCCAGTCTCACACAACCTGCTCATGCACCTTCTAGCACCTCCAGGACATGACAATACTGTCTTCACATAAAACCCAAACCTATTCTGTTCTCATTTCAGAATTTTTCTAAACCCCTTTACATATTCAAGGCTTTGGAAGCTGTGCCTTTCTGGCTGCCTACCCTGGCAAACCAAAGCAAGGACCTAAAAGGCCCTGAATTATCAGCAGCTGCTGTAACAAGGAATGGAGGCAAACACGAATGTATCTCAAAGACTACACCCAGTTCAATTTACCCATGTTATATCCCACTCCCATATGGGAGTGTGAAAAGAGGGAAAATGCCAAGGCCTCTGTTTCTCTTCGCATCCCAGCCATGCAGAGGGGGCAGGAGCACCTGGCACAGTGGGAAGATGCAGCATCAGTTGTGTTGGCAGCTCCAAAGTAGCCCCTGGGTGTGTGACCCCACAAGGCTGCAGCCTGACCATCTGGGCTGTCATCTTCTCAGTGCCACACAGGGGTTTTTAAACTCCTGTTTCTTCTTAAACATTGTCCACTCCTCTATTCTTGTGGACAGCAGTCCATAGAAGTACCTCATGAACACATCTCCCCAGGCTCCTGTAGAGTTCCTTTCTTCCTAACTTTAAAGAAATAAACAAAAGCATAATACACATTTCATTTGCACCTTTCAGTTCAATTTTCCTCAGAGGAAAGAATTTCAGCCCATCTGACACACAGACACACTTTTTTTTATTCATGTGCAAAGTAAGGCTTGTGTGCACCAAATATAAAGGACCCTAAAGATAAATAATCCCCTCTGTTTCCTGGCTAAACTATTATAAGTCAGTACACTATTGAGGTTATAAACCTTTATTTTCAGTAATCTCACATAAATGTTGCTTGAAAGCAGTCACCTTCTTAAACTGATTAGGTCAGCTCAATCTCAATTTAAAAAGTAATTTGTCCAAAGCCTGAAATTTAAGTGATATATATACAATTGTTTTGAATTGAATAATACACTTTCAGATATAACACACTCCAGTAAGTTATAAAGACACAATGACAGAGAGATGCAAAACATTATGGTGGATCAAGACAACCCAACTGTAACTTCCCAAGTTTTTGATATAAGTATAAACACTGTGGGTGGAGGTTTCTATGGTTTCAGAATGCAGATAAAGGGATTTTGTTTGTTTGACTGTATTTTAATACTGATATTCAATTTCCAACCAGATGAGACAAATCAAGCATAAGAGCCTCAACTAAACAGCAAAAACAAGCCCACCTGTAGGAAAAAGCTCCACTGGGAAGTTCCCCAGAGGGAATTCTGAAAGGAGAACAAATAGCAAACCAACCTGGGTGGGGAATAGGAAGGATGGCTACACATTGGCCAGGGCATTTGCCATCTCCTGAAGAAGCACACAAACCTCCTCGAACACAATTTTCACTTGATCTGCATTTTTGTTGCCCAAATCAGTATGAAAGTCCTGTCTCATCCTCCAGATAGACAAACACAAGCAGGTGATTGCACAAGTCTGAGCAAGCTGGTTGTGTTTTCATGAGCTTCTACAGAGAAGTGGGGATGTCCTGAGGGAAATTCAACACTTAATTCATTCATCTCTCAAGCAAAGGATACAAAACACACTGCAGCACTTGGAGGGGACTCATCTCATGTTGTAGAGAAGCAAAATTCCCATTACTTAAGTGAAGCTAAAAGCACTTCAGCAACTCACAAAGAGTTTTGAGGAAAAGCACAGCAGAGAAATGTAGGGCAGCCAGGTACCAACCAGAGCAGAGAGCCCAAGAGTGCCCAGGTAACTGAGGGCAGAGAGCTTTGCAGTGCTCAGTTTGCTGCCTCTCCAGGAGCTGCAAGCAATGCAGGGGCACTCCAGACTGCTCTAAGCCTGCCAGATAAGCTAATGATAAATTGAAAAATTATTTAAAATTATATAATACAGGTCTTGGGGTGAATGCTGTGGTTCCCCAAGTACAAGTGAGAGACAATAATGCATGCAAAGGGAGAAGGAAATCCAACAAAGTAGGCCCTAGTCTGTTGATTCCCATCTTGGCTGATGGCACTGTCACTTTGCTGGTCACACCAAGTCTTCTGCATGTACCAATGGGTCAGAAATTCTCTTTTTCCCCAGCAGGCTGGAGTCTCAAGTATTATGCATGGGAAGATGTTATTAAATGGAATGCAAACTGCTCTTTATTTTGTATTAACAGGCTTGTCAACATTATAGAAATAATTGCAAAATAAATAAAGCATTTCTCTACAGGAGCTCATACCATTTTACCCAGACAACCTTTCTTGCTTTAATGCAAGTAGTGGGTTTAAATCCAGCCAGTATCATCTAGTCCAAACCCAAATTCCAGCTTAAAATCTGCACAAAAGTAAAATTGCTATATGGCATATCTGAATATTTTAGTAGATTTTGAAAGAAAGTATTGGTTTAAACAGAACCAAAATTTTATCTGAATTCTAAGACGGTGTGTATACAGGGGAGAAGAAATTCTCAGGAAATCAAGACTGCTGCAAAATGCATTTAAATAAAAGCAAAGCCATTGTACAGTTGCAACAGAGCATCTCCCCCTTCTTCAGAATGAGGATGTTTCAATGCACTTCTTTTTTCCTTTTTGTTTTGATCACATTTTTTATTATCCCCTGAGGCAGGATTTCTTTCAGAACAAATTTTCTGTGGGTGTTTTCTTAAGATGCTACATTTTGATCTATTGATTACTTTCCTTGGTAAATGTTTATGCTCTGGTTCCCATTTTAATTCAGGTCTTTTTGTCAACCACTAAATAATTTATTTTTCAGAAACCAAATTCCTATTTGTATATTGCAGTTCATCATTGCAGTTTTATCCATTACAAATTAAAAGGAAAATTTAAAAAACCCTAAGGTGTTTAACCTCTCTCTGAGAAATGAATACTGTTACCTTTGTTTTTTCAAACCAGCCAACTCCCCAGACTGGTCCCTTCACACAGGTTTCTCCACATTTTAAAGAAATTAAGACATTTTGAGTAAAAGGTTGAGTAGGGGGTGTGCTGCTTTTCCCTGGGCACAGCCCAGTGCAGTCCAGCACCACAGACAGAACAGGTTTCCTTCCTCTGACCTGCCCAGAGCCAGGGGGTCCTGAGGGGTTGGTGCAGCCCCCAGCTCCCCACCTGAGAGCACTGCTCTGAAGCAAAGATGATTACAAACCATAAGAAAATGCCCCTGACTGGTGTGATTCTGCAGCTGTTAGAGGTGGGCCCCAGCTTTACTGCCAAGTGTTTGTGCAAACAAAAAAACACTGGGATTCCCTGCTCACTGCTTTTCCCTGGCACCACGTCAGAGGCCAGCGTGGTGCTCACCCAGGCAGGGCTCACACCTCAGGGACAGACAGAGCTCACTCCATCACTGCCTGGGGCACATTTCAGTCACAGCCTGAAAACAGCAGGCAGTCTGAACCAGGATGTAAAATTACCCCAAAAAAAAAAAAAAAACCAACCAAAAAAAAAAAAAAACCAAAAAAACAAAAAAAAACACCCAAAAACATGTCCCTGAATAAGAAAATCATTAGAAGTTGGATGAAATTTTATTCTATCAATATTCTCTGCTACAACTGTAAATGCTGCTAAGCCAAACCAAACTCTGCAGCAAATCTGATATTAAAAGGGCTGCATAGGACACCTTATGCTTTTGAGCTCCTACCAGGAGGAAATGTGCTACATTAAAAATTATCACCGCTCTGATGAGCAATAATCATCCATTTACCTTAGGCATAACTCTCCCCTTCTCTGGTACCTGAACCCACCAAGCATTTTAACTGCCTCACTTCACCTGACTTGCCTGTTGCATTAAAACACTCCATTTTAAACAATGATATACTCTCCATACTCAGGGAATCAATGTGCCAGGGTAATTCCTCAACAGCTCTTTCCTGTTTCTCCAGCAATCTTTGTAAAAGGCAAAGTTAGCTAAAATAGAACAGTTTCTACATTGATACCTTTATAATAACTTTCAGTGTAAATATTTTAAATATTTTAATAAATATTTTTAATGCAATTACAAACCAAAGAAATTGGTGGCAAAGCAAAACCACTATGTTAATATTTGATATTTGACTTTTATAAGGATTCAGAATTCCATCATTAGTTAATATGGGGTTCTTCTGCAGGCAGATAATTTTAGTTTGTATACCTTGTTGCACAAAACTATCATTAACAAGATCTATTACCTAATTATACTGGTCTGTTCTACTTCTGAGCAGGATTGCAGCCATAAATTTCACACAGGCTGTGGACTGTGTGCCAAGGCTTCTGACAGAATCCCATGGCCACAAAGAAAAAAACCTGCAGAGACAGTGTCATCCCATTTGACAAACTGACTGCTATCCCTGTCAGCATAATGGTCCCAGATCTGCAGCAGAAGAGAACAACATTGATTGGCAACATCAAAAGGGTCAAGATAAATTAAATATTTATGGCTCTGGGCTGTGCTGACAGCTCCTGATGTGTTCTCAAAGCTGATCCGTTTCTTCTGAAAGTTGTCCCACTAAACCTGCAGTTTCCAAGGTTCCAGGTTCATTTCCCAGGCTGCTGACAAGCCCTGCCAACCTCTAGGAGGGCATTGCTGAACATTCTGCCCTTTCCCATGTCCCTAAACCACAACCACGAAGTCTTTTCCATAGGGAAAGTGAAATAATTTGCTTCACTAAAAGCATAATAACCCAGAAATGGTCACACAGGAAAAACCACAGGTAGCTTTTTATATATAAAAACAGTTTTGTACACCTGCTTTGTGTTTTTTCACCTGGATGAAAATTTGTGAAGAACCTCTCTGTCCCAGAATTCAGGGTTGTTGGGGTTTCCATTGAGGTGATAAAATTAGTTTCAAGTGAGACTAACTCCTGGCTCAAAGTTAAATTTGAACATCCCAAAGACTGCAAATTGTATCACTACACCCATCTTTCATAGATGCAGGTAAATGAAATTATTAGTGTAACAGCAAGCCACACAAAACAAAGCCAGGAATATAATAACTGTCAGGAAAAAAATATTTGCTGTAGATTGGGTCTTGTTTAACCAGGCTGATTTTGTGTCCCAGTTTTGTGTTCCAGGTCAATAGCATAAATTTCTTGGTTTAAGACTTCTAAACAAGCACCTGAGAATACAGCATGACTAAAGTCCACATCAAATGGATTAATAATACCTACCTAGCTTGAAAACAAAAACATCAATGGGGACTTGACATCTGAGGCACCATTACTAGCAAGCTCTGGAAAGGATTGGGATGAAACCCTTTACAAAGGAATGCATCCATCCATGAGAACTAACTAAAGCAAACTGAGCAGAGGGAATTGATATTACAAATGCCTGCAGACTGATAAATGAGAAAGAGATGAGAGTACTGACAAAGAAATTAAGAGACACTTGAGAAACAAGACCCATTTGAACAAAATATGGTTTAAATCAAAACTCACAAAAATGTTCATCTGGGAAAAATCCTAGAAGTTCCAAATAGAAAGGTTTATGAATCATCTAAGCCCATCTTCCTACTGAGATCTAAGACATCTAGGCAGCCATTTGTCTGACTTCTTAAAATCTCTAATGACTGAGATTTCACAGGCCTGGCAAGTAAATCTAGCCCTGAAAAAGTCCCATATAGACTAAAACATTCTCAGCTGCAATTTCAGCTCACATTTGCTTCCCAGCCAGTGCCCTGAGGCTGGAAGCACGAGGCACGTTGGTCCTTGCAGCACCCCCTCCCATCAGCTGCCTGAGAGCTCATCCTTCCTCACCTGGCTCTTCATGACAAACCATTTGTTCAGTTTTTCTTCCCTGTCCTGCTTTCAAGACTAAGCAAAAGTACTCAGGAAAACAGTACTGGAAACAGAGCAGGGCCTGTGGTAAAATGACAATGTGAGCTCCAGGCACAGCTCTGTGGCAAAGGCTTGAGCTCTTTGTTGAAAACCATGAGAAGGAGAGTAGATAAGTCTGCCTCTGCCTGTAGCTTTAGTTTCCACATTTAAAAAGAGGATACTGACATAAAGACATTTCAAAAGAGAAAATTCACCTCTTTCCTGCTTCACTGTTAAGGATACTTGCCTTATTCCTAATTTCAATTAATCTGATTTTACTTTTTAGCAACTGCTTCTCATTCTTTTTGAGCTAGATTAAACCACCCTCTAGCACACTGTGTCTTCTCCACATGAAAATACTTTATTCTTCTTTGGAACCCTTCTACCACTCCAAGGGAAGTGTTTGATGAGGATGTAGTCCCTCCCTCAGACTAACTCCTCACCACTTGTGCAAACAGATCCAAAGTTCCTCAGCTTGTTCACATACAACGAGCCTTTAACTTCAGTGTCAAAATCATGGTACTTCAGTGTCAAAATCATGGTACTTCCAATCAAGGCCAAGAGTTCCACTGAAAGCTGGCCCAGCTCTCCCATCTCCTCACTGATATTTCCATTCATGCACATAAGCTGGTACATAGAAAGGACTGACTTCAAGTTATCTGCTTTTATCCCACCAATCCTTCCAGTCAGGGAGTCAGTAACAGTGCTGTGTTTCATTCCCCAGGCTGCACACAGAAAAAAACATTTTCTTTAGAAAACAAAATGCAAGATCACTAGGTAACAGTTAATGTCCTAATTAACTGCACAATATCTTCAGTATTTTCCATTACATACTGAAAATAAAGTTAGGACAGAGAAATTATTTTCTGCATTGATGACATCTGCTACCAGCAATTTGCAGTTATTTTGACTGGTACAGTACTTAAATTACTAACAACATATAAAAATCTGAGCTAACAGCAGTCTGTGGCAGCAAGGAACACACTTTGTCAAAATTATATTTCCACAGGACCAGATTAATTTAATTACAATTAATATTTTTTTTTTAGTAAATGGCTCCAACAGACATGCATAGCAAATAATTTGCATATAAATTACTCCCACTCCTGCTCTAGATGTTATCAGCTCCAAAAAGCCACTTACAAATATGTGAATTCACTGTCATTCTCAATCATTGTATATGAAAATGTGGGCAAAATTTTGTTAAAATAAGATACATCTTTTGCAAATACCATGTGTGTGCTTTTCCTTCCAAGGCTGCATGCAGACTGAGCAGGAAGCAAGCAGTGTTTGCTGTAACAAATGTTGATGTTCATTCTTGGCAAGGATCCCTTCCCCAGATAAGCAGTTTTAAGAAACTATCATGGACCTACATTATCAGAAACAGCATGCACATAAAAATATTTTGCTAAGGGTTCTTTGGAAAAAACACTCCCCAGCTCTGCTCAGCCAGCCCAGGTGCTGGGGCATCCTTGCCTTGGCACCGTGGTGGCCTTTGCCCACCCTGTGCTGTCACCATGCCTGACTCCCTGCTTGTCCTGCCCTTGCTGCTCCCTCACTTTCCCACAGTTCAGACACACAAAAGAACAATTTTCCCTGGGGGTCCAGTGCAGGAAGTCAGCTCACACCCCAGGCTTTCACTCACAGACTGCTTCCAACAATTCCTGCAGGAACTCAGGATGTTTGAGTGCCTTTCTCCAAATCTGATTAAATTTGGTTCAGAGATATCACAGACTGAGAGGAGCAAAATGTGCAAACACACACATTCATGCAATGTGAGAGTATGAGCCATCAAAGAAGAAATTTCATATGTTGGGTGTTCTTTTCCTGTTGTGTTCTTCCATTGTGCTTCAAACAAGAGAAACTCCTTTTCCTGAAGTGGCTTAGTTCAGATTTGCAAAGTATCTCTGCTCTAAGCTTGGTTTAGATATCTAAATTAGCATTTAAAAGGCTTCAGCAGGTGAACTGACAATACCTCATGACAGCTTTTCCTGCTATCATGCCAAATTTCTGTATTAATAATGCTGCAGACACTTCCACTTCAAAGAATGGTATGATGCTTCAATGAGCAGTCTCTCATGTATACACATGAAATACTTTCAGAATGATTTATACATAGCTCAGCAATATTCACTTGAAGGTGCTTCCTCATGTTTTGGATCACAGTCACCTGGCATTCAGACCTCAACAGAAAAAACATCCCTTCCACATATAAAATTTCTAGTTAGACTCCATCATCAGGCCTGTCCTTTGAGGTAGCATGCAAGCAGAATCAGGCAAAAACTCAAGAGACAAAAACTTAATCAAACTAACATTGACTCAGGTAATAAGCACAGCATTCCCCACACTGCTCTGCACACCCACAGAAACAGCCTCAGCTCCCAGTGAAAAGCCAACAGAACTGGAAGGTTTCTGTATTACCACTACATAAATTCAACCTGAGGACAGCCATGCAGCCTATCTGGAATGAAAAATAAAGACTCTTACTTGTGTCAAACCACAACACAGGCTAAAGCCAGCATGGAATTAACTTGCTCTTGCCCACACACAGTCTTGGGGCATAGCATTGCAACAGTTCTTGCTGAAGAGTTTTAAACTAAAAAAAATTCCACATTCAGTGTAGATTAGACTAGAAATAGATTTTCACATGAGATTTAAAAGAAACATTACTATTTCTGTGGGCTAAGAAGCACAGTGCTTATCACAGTAGTGATAAGTGAAACACTGAAAGAACAAATGTTCCACAATGATGACACCCACCATTAATGCTCCATATGCTTTCCTGGAAAACTACTTAGCCCTTTTTTTGTGTGTGTATTTTGCATTACCAACAAGAAGCCAAAATGGAGCTCAACCCCAGCTGCAGCAGACTCAGGCTGAACTTTTGGAAGATGCTGCCCTGAGCTAACCCCAAGCTGCTGCTGCTTCCTGCCATTCCTGGCCCCTCTGTCCCCCTGCAGTCCCTTTGGGTCTGGCTCTGGCACCCACCAAGTCTCTCAGTGAGCTGATCCAGCTCTCCAACCCTGCACACAAATTTGTGTCTGCTGAGCTTTCTCTCATTCTAACCAGGCTGTCCTGGCTGACAGAGGGGCTGACAGGCACAGGCACACAGGGAAACTGAGCAGAACCACCATTTCCAGTGGTGAATTCACTCAGCCCACCCTTGGAAACCTCCACAACAAACTAAAGCCAAGCAGGTACTGACAGGTTATCACTGTGCATGAAACCTTCCAGCAGAACTCATGAAACTTTAAAAGAAAACTCTTGTTAAACAAATAGCAAAACCCTCCACAATTTATTTATGATAGTTCTTAAGCCTAATAATTATATTACCTCCAGCACCTGAAAAACAGGTTAACTAATATTTTCTTTAGAAAGGAGAACAAAATAAACCCACAAAACTTTCTACAGAAGTTACAAGACTATGTATTGAAAAACACTGGCTACATCAAAAATTGTAACAGCAACATGTTCCTTTACAAAGATTTTTACATCTAAACAATTCAGTCCCATTGTAAAAGCATTGTTTTTCTTTTATAAACATGCACACAAATTAGTTGTATTCTTACATAACAGCCAGCTCAACACATTCCCATCACAGCCTGCCAAGATGGCTCACTTTCATAAAGATACAGAAGAGAACAACAGTACATAATTGCTTTACAAATGGCTTTAGAGAGTAATTACATCATTAGTCCTGAGTGGTTCCAGCTTCCAAGTGTACTGTCACTAATCTTTTGAATACATTTTTGTTAGGAACTAAGTGGATATCACTAGAGAAAAAACTTGCCAAGTGGAGAGCACTCCACTGGAGAACACCAGTTCCATGCAGTTCACTGCACAGGAGGAATTTCCTGCACCCACTGCCCTGGAGACAGCCAAAGGAGGTGCACTGGGAGCTGCTTCCATGGACCAGCTGCAAAGGAGGAATTTCCTGCACCCACTGCCCTGGAGACAGCCAAAGGAGGTGCACTGGGAGCTGCTTCCATGGACCAGCTCCACAGGAACTGTTCCCAAAGCTTTACACCTTGAATTGTATCTGCCTTAATGCAATCATCTGTGGGCAGAAGACTTCCTAACAGTCTGTCTACCAAGCAAATCAGTCAAAAAAAATCCAATAGGACCCAGGGATCTGAAATTCTTCATGGCTCTGGAGATCCTCTCGGGCTCACAGGCTCTGCAGCCACCCCTACAAGAGCACATGTCCACACCTCCCTACGTGCCCAGTCTCTCCTCTCACTCCAGGTTCCAAGGAAGGTTATCTGCAACTGTGCTAGCACAGATCCAAGGTTCTGGCAGTCACCAGCAGCTGCAGGGACCATCTGCTACCTGCTAGGCAGCTCCAGCATTCAGCAAAACACATCTGACTGGCCAGAAAGAGCAGAAATGAAACCAGTTCAATACCTGCTCCCCCTTAAAATAGTTACTTCTACGAGACCATTTTTCCTCTGACACGACTAACTATAAAAGCAAGACTTTGACATGAATTCTTTCAATTTCTCAGTGCCCTTGTCCATCTTCTAAGTACTGTCTTTTCAGTTTGACTCTATGAATGAAAATCCCTTTTAGCTTACCGAAATAAACCTAGAGCTGCCAATTCTACTTCTGACTTAAAATACACTCTAGTTTGCTTTTCTTTGCTTTCCTCCTACCCATGGAATGCCTCAGATAACAGCCCCATAAAGATTATCTGTTTTATAGCACACAGGCAGGACAGGAATAAACACCTTATTATTGAAGTACTGTAGGTGCTGTTACCATGTAAAATTACAAAGGCCAGTCATGCCAGCACTGAAAGCAAAAAGCTGAAGTTCCCTTGCAATTATTCAGTGCACAGGCAAGAATGATTTCAGGTTTCAGTTCCATCTCCTGAAGCTATCTTTGGCAGAGATAGCAGCTACCACCTCATTTCAACATAAGAACCGTATTAATCATGTGCAGCTCAGTAATCACATCACCATGTCCTAACAGCAAAATTTAATAATAAACTGCATTTTATAATCCCCTGCTAAAATTTATAAACTATACATTGCTCAAGAATTACTTGCTTTAAAAGGGAAAAGAGAGCAAGCATCACTTGCATATGAATAATTTCTGAAGATAATACAGATATCATGGAGCCACAGAATAGCCAAGGCTGGAAGGGACTCCTAGAGATTATTCAGTTCTGATTTGCTCAAGAAGGGTCAACAGGACCCCATCCAGTCAGGCTTTGACTACCTCCAAGGTCTCATTTTCTCTCTGGCACTGGGGAGCAGACAGGACCACCCATTTCCCTCAGCCTGCTGGCTACCCCCTTCCCTTGGCATTTGCTGGCTCATGCTCAACTTCTGGTCCACGAGAGCCCCTGAAGACTTTTCTGCCAAGCTGTTTTCATGCTCCTCACAGAATACACTGAGGAGTTTCTTCCCAGCTGCAGGACTTGTCACTGAACTTCATGAGGTTCTCGTTGGCCCCATGCCTCTCTGAACAGCAGTGCAACCACAGGGTGAATCAACCACTCCTCCCAGCTTTGTACACTCTCCAAATGTGCTGAGAGTGCACTCTGTCCCACTATCCTTGTCATCAATGACTGAAACTGGCACTGTCCCAGTGTCACCTGACTCTGCTGCCACATCCTGTATGCTTTTAATGTTCACGTTTGCTCAGGAGCTCCATGTCCATCCATGCAGACATTCTGTCACCTGTGCTCAATTTCCTGCTCCTCTAGTTGGACAACATAATCCTTAAATATTAACAAAGTAGGTCCACAAACAGGTGAAAGTCTCCTCTCCTGGAGCCCACAATTGCCATGTTTCTTTCCCTTAGTATTCTGAACTTCACCATCTCAACCTTGCTGTCTCTGAGATCACCTCCCCACACTCACATACCCAAACAGTTCCTTCTAAGGATGAGGAGCAGAGCAGCTCCCCTGGTCAGCTCCTCCATCACTTTACTGAGGAATTTTTCAACAATGCACTTGAGAAACCACTTGATTGCTGGTATCTTGCTGGGATGCAGCAGATATGGGGGTGTCAGCGACTGAGGCACAGACCCAGACTGGCAGGGAATCTGAATCGTTTATTCAAAGAAATTATCTGGTTTTATACACTTTCCAAGGCACAGCAGTTCCTTCTATGGTGACTCTCACTACGTGACCTGTCCTGTGTTGCCACATCAGCAACACCCTTTCTGAGTGTCTTTCTGTGGGATGATCACTTTGCTGTTCACCTGCCTGGTCAGCTCCCTGCAGGCTCCTCTCCCTTGGGGTCTGCCCTGTGACATCTCCTCCCCCCAGGGTGCAGTGGTGACAAGCCTGTGTGTGCTGCCATGGGCTCCTTTGTGCTGCCAGGTGCCTCTGCAGGCAGGTTTTACAGCTTTTAACTCAACTTTATTCCATCTCTTCCCACACTGAGGTGGGCAAAGTTTCCCATGAGGCGAGGGGCCTGCAAACACAAGGCTTCTTCCAGTTGTCTGAACACCACCTGACCTTCTTCTTCCTCCTAATCAGGGAGTCCATGGCAGATGCCCATCACCAAACTGCTAATACAGGTCCTCCTGGTAATCTTGACCTGAACTTCTCCCCTGGCTCATCATCCACCTCGAGGCAGAGCTCCAGGCACTCCTGCTGCTCTCCCACACAGAGGGCAAACTCTACTGCCACCCTCCAGCTCGACCTTCCTGAAGGGCTTGTATCATTCACTGCAGCACTCCAGGGCTGGGATATTTAGTTCATCTCTGTGATGCACTGAGGCTACAGACACAATATCCACAAGTGAGAGCACCTCCCCACCACGCCGTCCTCCCCTCTTAAAATCCTTCTTACAGCAATTAAATAATATCTCTGGGGTATATTTTCCCCAATCCCTTTGATCACAGGCTAAAAATGCCTCATATGCACTATTTAATCCAGCTCATACCTGGCAGGTATGAACAAAGCCATTATATTGTCACATTCAATCCTCTGAAGCCATTAATGCAGCACAACATGAGCCACAGTGTCAGGGGTTCAGTCATGTACAGGGGATGAAGCACGGGAAAATGAAGGTGAAATAAATATTTTGGGCATAGCTGAACTGAAACACTGCCTGCACAGGTCCAGACAGCAATCTGCAGAAATGCACAGGAGGTGATCACTCAGGTTAGAGACCAGCTGGGATATTATTTCAGCAATCTGGACTGTTTTGCAGACAAGATATTTTTACCTCACCATAATTAAAAGACACCTGAGCAATCCCTGGAAAACTTCTAGCACTGTAGTTGTTTCCCTCTCCTGCTGACAAAACAAGCACAAACTGTATTATCTCAGCCATGCAATGAGAACAGGAGTTGTGGAGCTACCCTGAAGGGAAACATCCCTCAGTGTTTAACCAGAGGGAACAGAACCATGGGAAAGCTAAGAAATAATCTACTTGGTAATTACAATTAATAGCATTTACCTCTTACTGGGAGTTTTACATTTCTTAAATATTTTCCAAACATGAATTAATTACTAAGGTAGGGGGGGAAATGTCACTGTATTACGTAGAAAAATAAGTATGTTGTGATACACTAATTATTGTGTAAGTACCATTGTTCCTTGAGCCCTTCCCTGTTTATAACCAAGGGATACATGGGGGTTTAGTTTATTCTCTGCTGTAGGGGCAGAGAGCACTTTTGGAATTTATTTTTTTTTTATGTACACTTATTTCCAACCTAAGTTGCCAAATATGGATTGTTCTGCAATAGGAAGCAAGCTAAACTTGTTTTTAATGTACACTTGGGCAAATAGAGAGTCCCAGAAACCTACATTCTAAATTTGCCAGAGTTTAAAATACCATAATAGCCAAAAAATTTCCCCAGGTTTCCAAAAAAAAAGAAACAACACATAGCTCTTGCCACCTCAAGATGCCATTCCACAAATCAAGGACACAATTGCATAATCACTACTTCCAAAAGCAGAAACATACACTTAAATATTTTTTCTAACAATCCAAACAAATGTTTCAAAATTAATAAAGGCTGAGAATCCTAGAAATAATTAGAAATTAGAAATACAAAAAGCCATACTATCACTTTCCATCAAACCACCACTGTACTGACAGTGTAACAGAAAAAGGCAATTTACTTACCTGCTCAGAAGGCTTCCAAGTGAAAACTTCATGAAACACTGATTGTTTCAGACAAAAAAAATTATCCATTCTCAGAGAAACAGGCTAAACAGAACAGCTTTTATTTCTTTCCATCATTATTAAACATACTTTTAATACTTGAGCACTCCTAACTCCTCCAAGCACTTCTCACCTCTGTTCAAAGTTTTCTTTTTCATCTTTGCATGGATTAGTTCAATCCACCTCTTGTAAAGAGTTTGATTTCAATGGGAAACTTCTATTAAATCTTCTCAGAACCATCTTCCTTGGATAATTCTGATACAACTGTTATGACCCCAATAAGGCACATGACATAACTGAGGCAAAAAAATTGAAGCCTATTGCAAAACTGAATCTTTCAGGTTCCCACAGAGCTCATCTAAATCCAGGCAGCACTTCAATAGTTTCTGTAACAGAATTAAATGGGCATCCTGAAAATGGCAAAAGGAGTTTCCACCCAGAGCTCCTCACCACAGACTTCTCTACAAGGTAAAAGCTCTAAAACCAAAATGCAGTTATTGTTTTGTTTGTTATCAGTGTCTGAATCCCATGCCAATGGATACTTTATAAATACAGAGAACCAGCAGCACTCACTATCCCTCTCCCACCTAATCTTCATCTTTGCCCTCAAGAATACTTTGAAAAAAAATGTTTCCAAGCTTAACATGAGAGAGAGTATGATTTACTTTTGTAAATTTCTGTTATTTTGCTATAAATACTGAATTTGAAAATTCAGTTAAAAATCCAATACTTTCTGCTTGGTCTCATCAGTTTTCATCCTGCCTGACAATCTGAAGCAAATTAAACCTAAACTTTCACTTAAAGACATAAGGAGAACTGGTGTATTTTAAGGAAGTCACTTTAGAGAAGGCCAGTGGTGTCTGACTCATGCTTTTAAGGATTTCATATGCTAAGCATTCCAATGCCCTATTTTGTACAGAGTTGTTCAGGTCTGAATTCTAATTTTACCCTTTTGTTCATTTTTAAGAAAAAATGTTGACAAAACTGACAAGCAATGGCTACATCTGCTCCATTTAAACCAAGGAGGCAAATTAGGGTATTAGGAATTCCTTGTTTAATTCCCTGACTCACCAGGTCCTTCACAAAGTTAAAGAAAACACATGGACCAGTTCTCAAAAATATTTAAGTTTTAACTGATATAGGAAGCCTTTCACATTTTGAGATATCTAAATAAAGGTGTAAAAAAAATAAGGAGAGAGGCTTTTCAGCTTCTGAAGAATTCTCTGCATCTTCTGGTGACTACCTACATTTACAGATTCAGTTGCCAACAACGTGAGGATGTAAGCATCTCCCATTTGGGATGCATTTGTGAGGACACAGGGCAAAGCAATCACAGTGAGGAGGAACACAAATGCCCAAGACCTTATAAAAATGTACTTGCTCAGCAGAGCACCTCCTGCAAGAAGCACTGCTTCATGTGAACAGGCACAAACTGCCCCAAAATATCTTTCTTGATCACAAATGGATAATTATTAAAATACTGGTGGTTCTGTGTCTGTGAGTGTGTGGGAGCACATGCAGAGCGTGGGCTGCACTCAGCTCCATTCCCATTCCAGGCTTGCTGCCACCACATCCTGAACTTCAGCCATGGCTGGGAACCTTCCCAGCTCAAATCCATTCCTGGCTTTTCATAACTGAATGTCAGAGAAGGCCTCCTCACTGCCCCTCAGTGCTCTCCCCAGCTGTGGCAGGGCCTGGTGTCGCTGTAGGACACGAGAGCACACACGCATGAACACACAGCTGAAGGTGAGCAAAGAGGGAAGTTTATTTTCTGACTCCACTACTTATAGTTTTACAAAAGTGACAGTGGATTGGAGGGTGAAAGGGCCACCTCTCCAATGACACTGGACAAGTTACCAATCCATCAACTTTCTCCACCTCTACGAAGGAATGCAAAACAACTGAGTTGTTTATAGAAAATGTGTGGGAAAGCTTGCAACTAGAATGAAAACATCAGAAGGCTAAAAGATTTCTAAAAATCAGGGTGTAGTGGGTTGAATCTGAGTTGATAGACAGACTTTGAGACCAATGGCGCTTCTCGAAAACTTGCTCATTTAAGCCGCACAGAAAGGCGGGAGTTCCTCTTGTTCCAGCCCACCTGAGGCAGATTGGGAGGCCTCGGAGCCTCCGAGCCCCGCCGGGCCAAAGCCCCGGCCCCCTTCTCCTTTTCCTGATGCCGCAGCACGGGCCCTGGGCCGCTGGGGAAAGAGCCACGGACTGCTAAACTCAGCCGTGGACTGCCAGACAGCCGGACTTGGCCATGGACTGCTAAACTCAGCCGTGGACTGCCAAACAGCCGGACTCAGCCATGGACTGCTAAACTCAGCCGTGGACTGCCAGACAGCCGGACTTGGCCATGGACTGCTAAACTCAGCCGTGGACTGCCAGACAGCCGGACTCAGCCATGGACTGCTGCGCAGGGCAACAGGCCTGGTGCTCAAGTTAGCAGTGAACAAGGGCAGTGTTTGCAGCAGCACACCAGGCTCCCACCAGCTCCACAAACAGGCACAGGTCAGCAGTGTCAGATGTTGAGGTCCCTGCAGTGCACAGTGCTGCAGCTCCCAGCACTGACAGAGCAATCAGATCATCATTTAGCAAAAGCACACTTGAATGAGGGTGGCAATAGCCTCTATTTCTGTACAGCACTGCTCACCCAACCCAGCAAGGCTCCAGAACACTGAGTGCAGCATCTTCCAGGGCACAGCCAGGGATGGACCACTCCTACCTGTCTCTTCCTTACACTCTTGCCCTAAGCATCTGCTACCTCCACTCCAGAAAAGACCCTGAGACTCCTGTCTGACCAAACATGTTCTAAACCAGATCCAAGACAAGAAAACTATTCAGTTTTATCACAGGCTCTCAAGCACAAAGATTAAGGGCAAATTAGACAAACTAAGCCTAATATTTCTATTCTACCTCATACAAAATCTCTTTACACATGATCCAGCAATTGAAAATGGCACTTTGAGTTGTATCACAAAGGAAAATCTTGTAAAATCCCTTTCAATATCTTGTCAAAATCAGCATGCTCTGTGACTAGACGACTGTCAGGGTGATCTATAGCCCCCAGACAGCACTGTAATATAAACTAAATTGCCTGAGTCACAAGCAATGATAGAGTCATTCTACAGGAAATTGGAAATCAATTCTTGTCATCACTGTACATAACTCCTTTATCAGGGTTCCAGTTGGCCGGTGCAATGCAAGGGAAAGAAGCTGGGAGCTGACAATCATGGCAAGTTGAACAGTCTGCACACACTGAAGTGCACAAGTTCTGTTTGTGGCACAGCACTCTGCAGAGGGTACAGGACAGATGGGAGCAGCCTGACCAGGTAAAATATCAAAGGCTACTCAAAGGTGTGCTGCATCCTGTTCCACAAGGAGGGCACCCTGGGTTTGGGCCTCAAAACTGAGGCCAGTAGTCTTCTTTGTGCAGTGATTCCTGGCAGAACAGAGGGACAACCTTTTGCTAAATCTCACACTGGAATTCTTTCAGACTGGTACTGGGAGATTCCTTCACAGTCACGATCCAGGTGTTGCAGAAACCAGGGCACCAATGTCAGCATTGGCAAGCTTATTCATAAGTCTGGCTCTCTGCAACACTTGTGTCAGGACTCAGTTGTTGGAATCAAGTAATTAAGTAAGTTTTTATTACCATCAAGTAGATTTTTAAGCTATGGGAAGAACCAATAGTTTGATTCTAAAAGCTAAAAGGAAATAAAGAGTCTAACACAATGCTATTCTTACAGCATGCAATCACCCTTTGAGCAATGTTTTTCTGCATGGATGCTCTAATATGCCTCATTTTACCTGGACTCATGAGCTAAATTCACTAAAATGAAGTACAAAATCTGTTTAAAAAAAAAAAAAAGCAATTAAGATCATTATCTGTGAAACAAAGAACATATTCTATTTCCACTTCTTGCACAAAAACCAACTCATTGAGCTCCCACACACCTAGAAGAAAGCCACAGCCATTTCCATACACAAGCTCACTTTCAACTACTTCACACAGAAAATCCTGGATGCAGGAACATGATCAACTTGTGCAGTGTCCAGCACAGCATGTTTCTTATTTTAATGCAGAAGTCCTAACCTAAAACAAGAACTCCTTCCAAAATACAAAATCCAAGAATGAACTGGGACATTAAGGATTAAATCTCCCACTATCCCAGTTTGCTCCAAGCCCTGTCCAAGCTGGCCTTGGACACTTCCAGAGATGGGGCAGCCACAGCTCCTCTGAGCACCCTGTGCCAGGGCCTCAGCACCCTCACAGGGAAGAATTTCTTCCTGATATCTTGATCTAAACCTCCAGGTAACTGGAAGGCTGCATTAAGGTGATCCTGAAGCCTTGGCTGAACCATCTCTGCCTTTCCTTAAAGGAGAACTGCTCTAGTTGACTTGGTGGCCTCCTCTGGACTTGCTGCAACACATCAATGTCCTTCCTGTGCTGGGGACCCCAAAGCTGGATGTGCCAAATACAGTTCAGTACAAAGTGTTCTGCATAAGTCTCACAAAGTTTGCTTCCCTATTCTCTGGCCTGTTTGGGAGAAGGTGGTTTCTTCACATGAAAAAGTGTTAGGACATTAACACTGAGGATTCCTCTTCATGAGAGCTAAAAAGCAGGGACCATGAAGCAAACAAGCCACCACCACCAAGACAAGCAGATGACCCCCATGCACCACACTAACCTGCAAAGCCTGGAACACACAGCAGAGGGGCTGGGCATGCCCTGACAGCACTGCCTCAACGTTGTCTGGCACCAGTCAGGCACATGGAGAGCCAACAAGCTATCAGGAAACCACCAAGGAGTTAAATGCTGTCATCTTGGGTTAATTAGCTGAATTTAGTTTACATCAGCCACTGATCTTTTTATCCTAAGTATGATACTGTTTGTATTTTTGACAGTAGGCCTGGACAAAGAACTCATTCATAATCATCTTTTGAAGCATATGAATATTTTTCAGCTTGTCTGCCTCACTATTCAGAAATATGGTCATTGCATGTTCATTTTTTGGTTTTTGAGTAGTTGGAAAATGAATGCACATTTTGTGGTGGGGTAATTGCAAAATTTAAATAATTTGTGATGAAAAAATACGCCTTCTTTTTTTCTTCTTGAAAAGCAAGCTGAAATCCACAATATCCCAGAAAGATGGCCATTTACATTGACAAAGCCATTTACACTATCCACCCTTAATGATATGCCATTATTCACTAAACTATTACAAAATTAATCTGGTAGATAGAAATTTAGTCAGATGTTTGTTTGTTTAACATCATTACCCAGTTTTGAGTCCATGAATCAAAGGAAACGGGGTTTTAATTAAGGCATGCAGAATAAGGAGGGCATGAAAGCAGAACATTTAATTTGCAGAGCACAGTTGCACAATGTGTATTCCTTGGTGGCAAAGCCAGCACGAGAAGTTCCTGCTCCATTCCACCTCTCCCTTCTTGCCCTCACTAAAATACAGCAGTTTTCTGCTCTTTCCCTCAGTTGTACCAATTTAACTGCATGCTGTGATAGATGTCCATCACTGCAATCCTCTGGAACATCATTCACTATCCCTGCACCAGCATTGGAATTGTTTTATTTGCTTCCAGTACAGCTCCATAAAAAACACACTGCGAAAACAGCAAATGCTGACCTGGAAAGTGATTTCATCTGCACAAAATACAACCCAAGGATCAGTGTCCATAATGTGCCACTGCATTAATAATGTCCTGCTTTGTTCTGGGCTGGCACATGGGCCTGGCAAATTAATCCAGTATGATCAGCTTGTTGTTTAACAGCACTGCACAAGCCACCAGCTTCCCAAAGGTCACACTGGAGTACACCAGGTTTGAAAGGGCCAAGACTAAAACCCACCTAAGTCCATTACGAGGGTGACCCTCACAGGTTAGGACATGTGGGTTGTCTGGTGGCTCACAATTTTTTTTTAACAGTCTGAGTTTGAAAATCCCAACAAAGATTTCAGCCACCACAGAAAGATGTGCAGCACTAACGTCCCTGAGGGAAAGTGGCCACCTCAAAGCAGAGATTTTGTGTCATTCTTGGCCTGCATTCTTACACACACAGCTACAAAAAAGCACCAACCTTAAAGAATTGGTGACAAACACAAATGGATTCTAGAAAAGCTGCAGAAGTCCATAGAGAATGAAAAGTTCTCTGCCAACAGCATCTCTTAGGCTGCAGTCACAGAGCTTTAACCATCTTGCAAAAAGTCAGAGGCAGAACCGTGTTGTTGATAGGTTGTACTACACACAGAAGGCAAGAAGTGATCCAAAAAGCATCAAAGTGTTAGAAACAGCTCAAGCAAGACAGTGTTATTGCTTATGACAAACTAACTGAGAAAGAATCCCATGCTTCTAATTATCTTCATTATTGGATTCAATTCACACTCCTCCTTTCCCTCTCCAAACTGAGGTTTAATTTACACCATCACTTAAAGAATCCAGGAGTGAGCTATACCTAACAAAAGTTTTGCAAGTCGTGAATCTTCTCTACAACTGTCTTCATAATCATAGGAAAATACTTTATTGCTGCAATAAATGCCCTTTAAAGGAGATTACTAAAGTGAACAGGCATGATTGAACAATAACCAGTCTCCATTTCATTTCAGTCCTTAATTCAGACACTTTGTTAACAGCAAGTTATTGCTGAGGCAGAGAGAATTTTGCTTGTTAAGTAATTTTAAAGACTGCTTCTCCATATCTTAAAAGGTCTGAAACAGAGGTTTGAAAAACCAATAAACTTAAAAGTATGGAAAGTATAGTTACAGAGAAACCTTTTATCAAGGCACAGCATTGCAGTGAGACACATCTCAACATGAAAAAGTAATTTGCATGTTTACTGATGCATTGTGGATATTTCTTCAAAGCCTTTGACATAAGCTGTTAGTTACACAGCCCTGATTCATTTAAGTTCTCATAGTTTTAATTAGTTCTGAGAAAATCTTTTATGTAGAAGTCACAAGTTGCCATGAAGCAGCAACTTCCCCCCTTTCTTCCTGTGACTTAAACCCTCATGGGAAAAGTCCTGCAAATGAGACTTGGGCCAGGAACACACCAAACAGAAAGCTGCAGCACTGACTGCTGTTCAGCACCCTGCAGTTTTGCACCCAAACTATTTTACAAAAACAACACACCTATCCACATTTTGTGGATTAATCCAAGCTGCAGAGTAATGAAGTCATTTTTTATGGACAGATAGCCATGGTAACAACCATTAAAAAAAAAAAAAAAAAAAAAAACACCACAATTAAACAGCAGCAAAGGTTTTCCAGGTGTCAGAAAAGCACAGCTGTGGCAGAGTGGAGGCCAGAAAGATGAGCAGGTGAGCTGCAAGGCCCCACTACAAAGCTGTGCCTGCATTTCCCTGAACGTGCATGGCTGCCAGGCAGGGGCAGAGCAGCTCTCATTCACGCACAGGTCAGCACTGACACCTGGGACAGGGGGTTCACTGCTGCTGTCCTTGCTCCAGCCACTCCCCACATGGCCCCAGTTCTGTGTCCCAGCCCAGGGGGGGACCAAGGCACACCCAGCTGGATGGGAGTGGACAATTTTCTCTGCAGTTCTAAAAGGGCTTTACCTGCCCCTCCTTTTGCCATCTCACTGCTTCATTCCAGGGACTCTCTAGGGATGATGCTGAAAGCTGACTCTGGCCTGTGTGACTTGATGAGATCACACACTTTCTGTGAGATTCAGCATGCTAATTCTTATTCCCTTATTTTACAAAATTAAGCCATTGGAGTGCAGTCTTGAGGCAATTGAAAAAGTGACTTCTCTGAAAGTTGCACCTACCACATTAATTAAGTAGAACAAACCACTCAAACTTTTAAAAGCCCAGTAAGTGTATTTTTGTACCTATGCTTTTAGAAACTTCTACACGATCTTTGACTTTTGAGTAATACATAATTCTTTTTTTCTCCATTTGCTTTTGGATTTCCAGTTTTCATTTCAATGTCCTGTTTAGGACTAGAGCAGCAGAAGGGAGAAAAACTGCTGATGTCCTGCTGTCAGTATCCTGGCAAGAGGGAAACAGGATCATTTGGAAAAAAACTGCAACTCTGTGAGGATTCAATTTCTGCATCAAAACAACTAATATCCTGTAAATCTGAATAAATAAGCATCCACATCTTCAGATGTTTATCAAAGCTATAATAAACTTCTGTGTTCTGTCATAACTGTTAGAGATATCTCTTGTAATAATTTATACGTTTTCATAGCTTGGATAGAAAATGATGCTAGAAAGCTCTGAACAGAAGAGGAACATAACCCATGGGAGTCAGAAAAAGGGAATTAAAGGTTCGTTTAATAAGTCTCTTTAAAGTTTCATTTGTCTGAAATTGTGTTATCATGTCAGGCACAGAAGCAATCATTTGTAAAGAACTAAATGTATCTGTCACCTCAGTACACAGGGTCACAGCAGAACTCCCCTTCACCCTCTCTTTTCCCACCCAACACAAAGTTCCTTCAGTTTTTCCTGGATCTGTCCCCAGTGTGCCTTATTGCCTGTTCCTGCCAGCCAACAGATGTCTGCACTCTCAGTGCCATCTTATCTGTATGTTTTCAACCAAACAACCAAAATAGTGAAAGTCCTAAATCAAAGTGAAAGAAAGCAAAAGGATGATAGACTTCACCAGTTAGAAGGGAAAAAAAAATCAGATCAACTGCATGTGATGCTTCTTTGTTACCACAGCACACCCAAATTTCACACAGCTACACTGCAACTGAGGAAAACCTACCCAAAGGAAACACCTTTTGTCCAAGCTCTTAACTCACCACCTCTGGACAGCAAGGTGACCCCTGAGCTGGGGTGAACCAAGCAGCTTAAGCATTCCAACATCAGCCCTTGTCAGCCTTTCCCCCAGCAAAGAAAACCCATCTGGACAAGGCCATCTGATGGCATACTGAACTGATGTTACAGTCCCATGTGTCTCAAATAAGAGAAAAAAACTCAGTCTGCAACAGTTAAACCACAACCTTCTTAAAACCTGAGTACTACTTGAGCCTATCCTGTGTTTGAGGTACTTTAAACAAGCACCGACTGCTCACAGATTAATCCCTAAACACAGCAGGGATGCAAATAATTTAGCTGGAAAATCTGAGTCACCACTGAGTTACCCAAGTGCACAGAGTCTGCAACATCCTTGATTGCCTACATGCCTGTATCATGGCTCTGTCCTTAAGAATCACACCCAAAAAAAAGGAACATGTGAAAAAAACACCCATCACTGGGCCTCTTCTGCCTGTATATATCAAGGAAAACCAGTCATTTAAGACATGACTCTGATTATGCAGCTCTCCACAATGCTCTGCTAAAAGCAGTATGATGGCAATTACTTACAAACTGCTGAAGAAAACAGTATCATGACATAGGATGGTAGCCAAACCACCCACATTTACCAACCAGGATCACACAGATGATCAACTGCTGAAGTTTGACTGAGGGATTGCTCGCTAAGCTGCTGTAACCTCTTCACTCAGGATCTTAGGAATAAATGTTAAGAACTTCCCCTGAACGAAGTCCAGGATGTTGCTGTTTCTAATTTTTTTGGATGATTTTGATTATCAAGCCTCAGTAGGAACTGCCGTGCACTATGATGCTCCAAAGAAAAGGTACCATGTATTTTTTTAATGCTTCTACTCATGCTCTGTGACAGCACCTGCTCCATCCCATCACTGACCATGACCATCTAAACAACCTCTGAGGCACTCAATATGTGACTTGGATACAACACACCGAGCCTTGCAGAGGCAAAAGGAACAGCAACAAACAATTCCACAGAACACTTTCCCTCTCCATATATTGGAGCAGGTTGTACATGCCCACCACAGCAGCACAGAGCACTCGGGTTCCGAGCATCCCAAATCCCCCTAAGAACGGATGCTGCAGCACCAGCCATTCCTCACTGTGACTCCGGCTCTGTGGAGCAGGGAGCACCTTCCATTGCCAGTCTTGGCCCCGAGTCCCAAGTGACAGATCCCTGCGGGGCCGCCCCTGGATGTCGCTGCCGCCCGGGAGGCGATGCCGGCCACGGGAGCGGCGCGGTGGAGCCGCAGCGCCATCAGCCGGGTTTGCGCTGCCCGCACGGCGCTTCCCCCGCACCCACCGCGGCATCCCGGCCCTTCAACAGCAGCACGGCCTTCTCATTATTGCTCGCTTCGTGTAATCATGCTTAGAATGAAAAAAAAAATGGAATTTTTCTCAGAATTTTTTTTACCGCTGTTTTTCCCATCTTTCTCGTACCAGTTCCATTTTTTTTTTTCCTTTTTCCCTAAATCTCACAGAAAGGGATGTTCAAAAGCAGTGTGTCTTCAAGTGAGTTCTGGGAAAATCCCTCATTCAGAAAAATACAAATAAATCCCTAACCTGCTTTGCTATTACAGTGAGAAAGATAAGCATAAATCCAGCTATAACTCAAATTCAGTCTTTTTACAACCTAAAAAGTCTATTGAAAAGTAAAGGCTGCTTTACTGCACATTACCAGTATTATTAATTTGAGGTATTTCTTAACTGTTAAGTTAGAGAGATATTCCTGATGGTGAAGGTTTATCTCTGCCTCCCTTGCAGTCAAGTAGGATATGATGGCATATGATATTTCCTCATTCTCTGAGGCACCCTATAAACCTGCCAGTGAAGAAGAGCAGAAGAAAGGTCTCCCCAAAAAGAACACTGAGAACAGACATTGCTAGCTAGAAGCTGGGAAATCAAGTTATAAACCCCCTGCAATCCTGTTGCCCTGATTGACATGAAACAGCTTTCCACTTACAACTTCTACTGCCTGATCTGCCCCTCCTGTTCCTCAGCACTCCCTCTCCTCTTCCCCATTCAAGCACACACTGTGGATATCTGTAACACGAGACAGAGCCAGGGAAATTTCTCTTCCTGAACTAACACAACACAGAGGAACTATTACAGTCCACTCTCCTGGCCTTTAGCACACCATGCATACACATCATGTCCATTGTATTTTATGCTGGCATCAGAGAGCTCATCCTGACTGGCAGCTCAGTGCAGCAGGCACAGCTCACATAGCTACTGGCAATCAATCACTCCCCCCTGGTACCTGAGACATTACAAATCAGTGGATTTGGATGCCTCCATACTCTAAATACAGCACACGAACTAAACTCTGTGTCTTCTACACTCATGGCTTGCTACCCCCACTGCTCCCCCTAAGAAAAGTTAGGTTAGCCAGCACCTGAGTTTTGCATGTGAAGAGGGGGATACAGAGAGTCAGCATCATACAGAGCTGGAGACAATGTGAGGGGAATTAATTTTTATGTACAAGACAGGGTAGAAGCAGCCTGGCCTCCCAGTTGCCCAATAAGCAACCAAGAGCTTCCTGCAACAAAACAAACCCAAACCATGCAGCAGGCTTTTGATATCTGGTAGGCCAGATTTAAAATACCAGATCATCCTAGTTCAGGTCTGTCTCTAAAGGCCTGATGAAGACACGAAGCTGTTCAAACTCCTCTGCTTGCCTTAGTTCACATGAGCCCAGAGTGCAGCAAAGCAAGGGCCCAGCACAGGGCAGTGCACCTGCAGAACTGCCCCACTGCAGAGCTGCCCCACTGCAGGGCTGCCCCACTGCAGGGCTGCCCCACTGCAGGGCTGCCCCACTGCAGGGCTGCATCACTGCAGGGCTGCCCCGCTGCGGAACTGCCTCGCTGCGGAACCGCCTCACTGCAGGGCTGCCCCACTGCAGGGCTGCCCCACTGCAGAGCTGCCTCACTGCAGAACTGCCCCACTGCAGAACTGCATCACTGCAGAACTGCATCACTGCAGGACTGCCCCACTGCAGAACTGCCCCACTGCAGAACTGCCCCACTGCAGAACTGCCCCACTGCAGAACTGCATCACTGCAGGACTGCCCCACTGCAGGACTGCATCACTGCAGGACTGCCCCACTGCAGGACTGCCCCACTGCAGGACTGCACCACTGCAGAGCTGCATCACTGCAGAGCTGCATCACTGCAGAACTGCCCCGCTGCAGAACTGCCCCGCTGCGGAACTGCCTCGCTGCGGAACCGCCTCACTGCAGGGCTGCCCCACTGCAGGGCTGCCCCACTGCAGAACCGCCTCACTGCAGGGCTGCCCCACTGCAGGGCTGCCCCACTGCAGAACTGCATCACTGCAGGACTGCCCCACTGCAGGACTGCCCCACTGCAGGACTGCCCCACTGCAGGACTGCCCCACTGCAGAACTGCACCACTGCAGAACTGCCCCACTGCAGGACTGCCCCACTGCAGAGCCACCCCACTGCAGAGCTCAGCCCAGGATCCAGCTGGCTGAGTCTTCATCACAGAGCACTGGAACGGCTGATCAGGGGCTGCATAGCTTTGAGTGGCTAATGAAGTCGTAATAGGGCATTTATCAAGTGATTTTTAAAGTAAACATCATTGATTTCCTTGCAAAATGGAGCACATAAATGACACATTTGGGAGTGGCTCAACTCCCTGGTCCCTGGGGAGCCAGGACATGCCACACACAGTAACCTTGTCAGTCACTGTTGCCTCCAGCTGCATTTAAGGGTGATTATGATGAAGCGAAGCAAGGACTTGAGGAAGTCCATCTTCCATCTTGGATGGGTGCTCTAACAACACTTTGAACACTTCACAGGAGTGCATCTCTCTCACGGGCAGAACACTCATACTAGGAACTCTCCTTGAAAGTTTTAAAAAAGCAAAGACATTTCAAGAAAATATTTTTCTCATTTTGAGAAACCAGCATTTTCCAACATAAAAACAAAAAGTCACTGAAAAGTACCCAACCAGCTGCAACTGGTTATTAGCCTAAATTATTATCCTATTCCTCTGGGCACCTTGCAGGAAAGTCATTTCATCACATTTCTCAAACATGTTAAAATAAACTTTCTCTACCCTTTCCTTGCTGTGACCACTCTGCTTTTTTGCCTTCTCCTTGGTCAGCAGCAGCTCAGCTCTTCCATGGCAAAGGAATGAAAACTGGCTGGATTTGCTGACTGTGGCAGGTAATACACCCTCCCCTGCCTTGTGAGACTGGGCTGCTCTCAGCAACTGGAGACAATTGGCAATTCCCCAGACAGAGCAAGTCTTTGTGGCCATTAATAATCTCACTCCTTTTTCCCAAAGGAAATGGACTACAGAACTGTTTTTCCTCAAACCACCACAGGTTTCCCAGTCTCTTTGGAACCCTTGCACAAGCAGGCTAGTCTATCAGCCAGTTTTTCAGTATGAATTTCCATTATTTATTTCTAGTCTCACCTGAAATTATGTCAAACTGGTCTTAACTGAATTATGTCAAACAGTCACAAATGGGGCTGGTGGAAACCAAGAGCAGCCACATGGAAATCACACCCAAACCAGGCCCAGATCCCAGGCTAAGGTTACAAAAGAGAAATCACTGCTGACCATTAGCTTAAAAACTAGGAGTCACAAAATAACAATCAGTTAAACCCCTGAGAGAGAACCCACTGAGGAAGACCATCAAAAGCTGTGACAAAACAGCTGCACCTGAGGGTATTTAACAGCCCACCACTCTATAGGACCTCCAGACTTGTCACTGCTACTCCACTCAAAGCACAGTGAGTGAGCACAGTTGAAATGCAAAATCAGGAGCACACACAAGATGACTCTGCTGGCACTGCACAGCTCATTGGTTTAGGTCACAATTGACATGACTACACTGATGAAAATTAAATGCAGCTGCAAGATCCAGAAGGACAAGATGGACAAAGTGCTGGGGAAAAGAAACAGAAGAATGAAATTCAGCAGTCAAGTGTTCTTCATGAAAGGCTATTGAGTGAACATTTCAACATTCATCTTTGGTTTTTGGAGGAAAACCAGAATGAACATCTAAGATTTAAATAAAAAATAATGAAAAATAAAGATATGATGTAAGCACTAATGGCTACTAAGAGATTGTCTATACCAAGCACTTTTATTCAGTGATAGCCACAGCCTCGATACTTCAACAATAAATGAAGGATCACTGAAAACTCTGGAGTTCTAATGGTTCTCCTAGACAGATTTTAGAGTCTCCAGGCATTCATGCCAACTCAGTAAAGCAAGTACAACTGTCTTTTGCTATATCAAAAACTGAAAAGCTGCCAGCAATACTTATGCACACTACAGAAAACATGCTGCATAACTTCCATCTGGTATTCATCAATCTAAGTGGATGTAAGGATGGCATATGTTACTGTTCTCCCACAGCCTAGAAAAAGTAATCATCTTTCCCTCCTTGATGCAAACAGCACATATTTTTGCAAGAAACAGATATTTTTATTTAGTAGTTTTTAAAAATCTACACACACTTGTATTTAGGAGAAGGTCTTCTGGTCATTCCCACTGGAAGTTCCAGACTGAATGGAATTCTGCCTAGTTTTTCCAAAGCAGAAAACTATCTACAAAGGGAAACAGAGAATCAGACAACAAAGCACCAGGTGGTTTGCAACACTGAACGATGTGAGCCTGTTCTTCTGCCCATGGAGTAGAAGTCATCCTCTACATGAACAAAAACCAAAATTCAAACACACTTTGTCTTCCATCATTACTAATATTAAATTTGCTGCAAGTCTAAAAAATCTACATGGGACAAGCTCAATTTTCCCAAGATTAAGGCAATAAAATCTCAAGGAGATTCTAATTTCTCTAAATTAACTAATATTTTCTATCATACTGATAATATAGACCTGACCAGCTTTGTTACAGAGGAAAGTAGTTGTGTCCATATGATGTTAACTGCAGAGATGTGTGTATTTGCCAAAATAGGGACTGAAGGTTTAAGGAATGAACACAGTTGAATTTATAGACACAAAGCAAATGGATGAGTTAGCTGAAATCTTTACAAAAGAAAATCCCACAAGGGTTCAAATTTCTGACTCATAAACCACTGCTACAGAGCGAGAGCATGAAGTAAAATCCAGAGAACTCATGGCAAGACTCTTTCACATGAATGGGCACAGATCAAGTTCCAGCTCAGGGTATGAACACAGAGCCTGCTCAAGTTTCAGCAAGCACATGTGTAGCAGAGCTTGCTCTGCCAAGGAGGCACAAGCTTCAGGATTGGGGTTTTTATTCCTCATTTCTTGTTGATTTTTACACTATTGATATTAAATAAATTAAACAAGAAACCCTAGACAATGTTAGGGGAATAGACAAAGGAATTCATCAACTATTAAAAAGCAAAACTAGGGGAAAAAAAAATTCACAGTACTTTAGATTCTGTTGAATACAGCACTTTCCCCCTCTCATGACTGTTTTCTTTGAATCTAATGTCCCAATCCCACTCTTTGCATTCCATGGTATTAAACGCCCTGGAAATGAGTGAGAAACACACAAACTCAAAGAGAAGCTGGCAGCAAAACTGTACCAGCTACAGGGAAATATAACAAAGCTTTCAACATCATCAGCCAAAACCAATCCAGTAAGGATTATTTCTAGTGCTTTGCATTTCACAAGTGTAATTTTTCGCCAGCACGGCCAGTAACTGTGGCATGGAGGAGACACCAGTGTGCAAAATCTGATTCAGAGAGCCTTTTCTGGCCTTTCCTGCTTTCCCAGAGGTAGCAATGTATTTATCACTATAGGATATGCTTCAGACATTTAAACACAAATATTTATTTTTGAGAAATATGGACACTGCTGAGAGACTAGACTGGCAAGAGAGAAAGCAATTTTTCTAGAAGTCAGCTTGCAGAGCACAAGGAAATGCCACAGAGCAGACACCAGAGCTAGCTCATTCTGTCTTTTACAGCTGTACCATGGTGCCCACCCCCCAGGAAAGGGGCTCATGGTGGGCATGGCCACGTGCACCACAACATACATGAACCTCAGAGAAAGAGTCATAAGCTGGCAGTATTTCATGTAGACACATCTTCCATAGCCAAGAACTTTCCTCATCACTCAGAAAGGAAATCCATACTGAATAATTTTACCACATTAATGCTTTGGAACAGGAAAAAAACCCCACGATTGATTTCAGTCACAACAGCCCATTGTTTGCTTACAACAGGCTAGATTGTAGTAAAAATGATTAGAAAGCAGAGCAATGTTTTAGAGCAGTAGTATATTAATGATTCAGAGACTTATCATGTCTTATCCAGCCATGAGCATCAAAAAGCCAAAAACATAAAAATGGAAGATGTGTCCTCAAACTGCATATTTGGCAATCTCTGTAAATGTACTTTATTTTTACATCATAGCACCCTACATGTTCAGCTGTGTGTTCTCTAGAACCAATTAAGTCATCATAACTTGACATCTCACCATGATTCTCTTCTGTTTTGCCACCTACATTTTACATCAAGCAAATAATATAAAAGCAAATAAAAATCTGTGAAGGTCCTTTTAACCTTGACAGTCTGTCATATTGTGAAAATCAGAGTAGATCAAGAATTTCTCTTATTTTTCCAGTCTTGCCTCTCATTCAAATACATGGGTTTAAACATTTACATGCCTATTCATAATTTATTGGAGCATTTGCCACTCATGACATAAATACAGGTCTAGCCTACAGGAAAAACAGTGACTAGTTGTTGAAAGACAGCATTCCAATTAGTCATTGGGAAGTACATCCATGATCATTGCTTGGTCCTCAGGTCCCAGAAAGCTCCAATAGGAAAGTCTGACATCAAATATATCATCCAGAAAAATATATTGCTTTCAAATAGCAATAGCAGCTAGATCAGAGACTGATTTTCTCTCCCAGTACATACCAGTAGGAAGACTTATCTTTAAAAAAGTTCCCAAAAATATGAACCCCTTAAGAACGCTGGTGAGGAAAGCTGTGCTCAGAGTTCTGTTCCTGCCACTGGGACATGCTCACTCTGCTTCAGAAGACCCATGCCAGACTGTATTTTGTGTTTCAAATTTCAGTGTTAAGCATAGAGAAAAATGGTGGAGCCAGGAGATGCAGAGAAAGTTGTGCGAGGTGAGAGAACACCACTCTGGCCACCTTTGCAACCCCAGAGGAGCCTGTAATGAGAGGACCCTGTTCCTCTCAGCTATTTCCCCATCACAACAGGGTAGCCCAGCCAAATGCCATTCAGCATTGGCTTGGGTGCCATCTTTGGCATCCCTGTCACAGACTATTGATCCTTAGACTGACAGACTAGGAAACACAAGCATCTCCTCAATCAGGAAGCATTTCATGTCTCCAGATCTGGCTTACTGAATAAGCCTTTTGCTCTGCATGGTGTTCATCTCCAGGATCCTCCTTCCAAGACTTTGTGCACCTCCAGCCCAAATCCAGACTTTGGAGAAAAATTAAGCCTAAATTTGCTTACACTCTGTAGACTTAGAGCAACATAAAGCATTCACAGACTACCAGAAGGTTTTGGGTTGGAAACAGCCACAGAGATGATCTTCCTTCACCCCTCTGTCATGGGTAGAGACTCCTTCCCCTAGAACAGGTTTCTCCAAGCCTTGTCCAGCCTGGCTTTGAGCACTTTCAAGGGAAATTTGCTAATAAAAAAATTCCAAACTAAATCAAAGTGGATATTAGTTACCTGAGGGCTAGGGGAGCCATGATGTTTTTTCTTCCCACTTCTTCCCCTTTTTTTCCCCCTGGCATACAGCTGGCACAGCCTGTGCTACAGCCCATGCCACAGCCATGGTCAGAGGCTGTGCAATCCTGCTGTTCAGAGGAGAAGTGCACCTGGTCCAGTTTCCAGTTGCATATGGCCATGATTACCAGATGGCTTTGGAAAGCAGAGGGACTCTGAAAACAGCACATCTGGAAGGGGTTCCTCATATTGAAACATCTATTACATTGAATGAGTTTCACATTAGGAGTTTTCAGTGTTTTCTACTAGTCTGCATGACATTTTTCTAGGATTTTAGTAAAGAAATTTTTTACCTTCTTCTGAAGGACCAAGAATTTATGGAATTTTGAGATATGGCCTAGCCAGATTTCAAGTCAAGTCCCTTCTGTCTGCACAATGGAATAGCAAAAGGATTTGACAAATACCAACCAAATACCAAATACCAACCACCTCCATTCAAATAAAAAGCATGCTATCTTCCTGAATACATTATGCTCAATCTTCATGTTAATGAGAAATATATAAATAAAAATTGGGCATTAACTGACAATTAGACTTTTTTTTTTAATGGGAGGAGACAAGGGATGTTGTTATTAAGGGAGTTAAATTCTAACATCTGTTTTTAATTCTACCAGCTTATTTGTCTGTTTATACCTACAGGCTTTCAAGACATCATTCAACACTGCTAATTAAAGCTGACAAATTTTGTTCACTGTGATGCTTCCTTGTATCCCTGTAAGCCACTTACTCATGTCAGTGCTGTCACTGCAGGTGACATTGCTGCTTGATGGAGAGATGACAAGGGGCAGAGTGCCCCTGAAGGGATGAGAACAGGTTCACCTTGTTGCCTGTCAAACAGAGGAAGGAAGAAGTGATGGATGGCAGTGATCATTGCCCTGGCCACAAGCCTTTGTCTCTTCTCCAGGCTTGGTCAGAATTGTTTTATACCAAGTTTAACTTAAAACAAAATCCATGGCAATATTCTCTAGTATTT
>JACBWW010000032.1:8188461-8263398 GCA_020086605.1 Lanius collurio | reverse complement strand
TTGCAACTAGAATGAAAACATCAGAAGGCTAAAAGATTTCTAAAAATCAGGGTGACAGCTGTTTGTGCTCCAGTCAAAGCAGCACAGGGCTGATGAGGAGAGTGGCAGCAGCTCACGTGGGAGGGGGTCATGCCCAGGAGAGCATTTGCAGAAGGAGCTGACTTGGCTCAGATAAAATGATGCAACTTATGCAAGAAGCCACAAGGACCAATGACAAGTTTATTCATTGCTTCATATCCTGGACTGCAGACTTCATAGATCCAAACATAGATATTATTGTCACTGTTTGTCCCCCAGGGATGGTGAGATTATGACAAGAGGCAGGTCAGAAGTACCTGGTCAGAGCATAGCTGAGACCTTGCTTTAATGAAGAATCTTTCTCTTATGGTGTGGTTGGCAAATAAGGAATTACATTACTGGTCCAGGTTAACCACCCACTGAAATTGAAAAGTAAAGTGACAAATCACCCATTTCTAAATATATTCTTAAAGAAAATAACTTCCTGGTTCTCAAAACAACGCTGCAGGTGCAAGGATAGAGGACACAACTGTCCTTCTCTGCTTTGCCTTGGTTGTGTGTGAAAGAGATAATTCCCACAGAATGTGAGAAAGCTTGAGTTTCTTAGGAAAAACTCTCTGCCAGCTTTTTAGCAACCATATATTATTAGCCTCTAATTTGCATATGTTTTTCTTTAAAACAAACAAAGAAATCCCATGCCCCACAGAGAACACTGGTGAAAGGTCAAGCAAGCAGGTCAGGGACAGTCCAGTATAAAATCCTGGCCTCTGAACTCTGCATCACATTCACATTTCAGTGCCCTGGGCACCAGTGGCTCATGGCTGACTGCTGAGATCCACCCTGGGCTCTGCAGGCTGGAGATGTGCCAGAAGGAGCCAACTCAGGGAGGGAATGAGTCAAACAGAAAACTTTATCTTTCCCCACATAGGAGTTTCACAACCAGAATAGATCTTTTTTTTCTTCTTCTCATTTTTCTTTTTTCCTTATTTTTTTTTTCATTTTGGAATGACCAACATGCTTTTCAGGGATATTTTTAAAGCTGTTAGAGTCTAGAAGAGGCTTTTTATTACCCAGGCACACAGTGCTCAGTATCTGGGAGCCTGGCTCCCTGACTGAGGTGTCTAGACATCTCTGCAGTAGAAATAACAGCACAGCACTGCATTGAATCCACTAGTTTTAGCATCAGAAGTCATTTCATGCCCCAGGTTGCAATAATCAAACACATCTGTTGTACAAAAATTATCCACTGCCAACTGGAGAGCAAAGCAAAATATGTCCAAATTATCTGTGTTCTCAAGATCAACTTTACCCCTTCAAAGACCACATTAAACAACACACCCCTCAACATCATCACTGCTTTAGTCACTCCAAAACTCACATGACATGCAAACACACCTAAAAATCCACTTTGAGGAGAGATGGACTTAAACTGGGAATGGTAGCTTTGACAGCAATATTCCAACAACTACCACACTGCATGCTAGGAATATATAAATTATGTATTCCAAATGCTTTCACAGAAATAGATTAAAGCACTTCTCTCAATCCTCTAAGAAGCAAAAACATTCACAGAGAAAACAACTGTTATTTTAAGGCAGTTTTTAGCTTCATTTGTCTAAAGCTACACTTTCGTAGTTCAGTACACAAAAATATTATGACATATATGTAAATCTGATATTTTCATGCAGGAAAGGTGAAATCCCTATATATGAAAGGTTGAAGTCTGATCTTTAAAAGAAGCCTGCAGCTGGTTTCTGTCATCTTTCTTTCTCTCCTTGTTTCAATAAGCAGACCCACAGCTTAAGGAAAATGATAATTTTATCCACAGGAGAAAAAGAACAACAGACCTACCCAGACTGAGCCAAGAATTCACCTTTTCTCTGGGGGGGAAAAAAGACTCTGGCACCTCTCAAAGTAAAAAAGGAGAAGGGCAGAAATAAAAATCAGACTTTTCAGGGTTTCAGCTACAAAATTTTGCAAGTAAATAATAATTTTTAAAAAGAGGCAATCATATAAAAGTATTTCCCACTAATTCAAACACATTTCATTTCCTGCTTTCTTTCCTCATTTAGTCTAGTATTTTCCATAGTTACTGAAGTGGAAAATATTTTTACAGCTGCCACTCTTGCTCTGCACAATAGAAGTAAATATTCTTTCTTCTCATTCTTCCTCCTCACACTTGTAAGATGATTGCTGTGTGGTTTTCTCCAGCCTCAAGTCTAGAAGATACCTTTTACCTATTAATGCTACATCACTTGAGTCCAATAGGCTAAAAACACTAAAAGTCTTCCTTTTTAAAAAAATAAAGATATATATTTTACTCTGCTGGTTTGGGATGCTGAGACCCTGTGAATCCTTCTTTGAAAGGTAAAGCTGATGCTGTCACAGGGTGTCACACACTTCATTGGAAGGGTTGTTGATCACTTGAACACTTCTCTTGCAGTGGCTCTGTTTTGTCACATTCCCTTCTCCCAGCCCATGCAGATGCAGGGCTGGGACAAAATAACCCCTTCAGGCAACACCAGCCAGCAGAGCACCAGCAGAGAGCAGCAGCAGGCCAAGTGTGTCCACCAACTAAAATTAAGCTCTCCAGACACCGTGGAAACTCAGTTTTTAAGCTTGAACTGCAGCAAACCCAAATGAACAGGGCACAGAAACAAAGCCCCAACCCCTCAGCACTCACACCTGTAAGGGTACACAGGACATCCACACACAAACCTCAGAGCAGGTTGCTATAAATGTATCCACCAGAAAGGGTTAAGGGTTGCAGAAAAAGTTTCTTAAAGAGAATGTTTTTCTTAAACATTTCAAATGCATCAAAATAGCAGAAGCTTAAATTTTATCAATAAATCCTCACAAACAAAACAGTCTAGAGGAGGCAATAGAAAACCATCAGAGTACTTCTTTATTTTAGCAATGCTTTAGGGATGTGAGGGCACCGGATTTTCTTTTAAAATGTTGAGTTGCCTAATTGAAATGCAGCTCATGTTGCACCCAGGCTTACTTCTGGATCACTAAGAAATTGGTCCGATTTGAAAATGTCAGGATCTGGTTAGCAATTCAAATGACCATGGTGGTAATTACAGCTTTTCATGTTCCAGCATGTTGCACTGCATCAAAACTGACACAAATGCCTAGTTTTATAATATCACAGCATGGAAATAAATGTCCAAAATGATATGAAAATGTACTAGTAAGAGATTAATAACTGTTATTCTACGAAGAAAGATGGCTCTTTTCTACCAGTATATTTTTAAAAAATGTTCTCTGATAGCATCTCTCCTTGAAGAAAACTGCATTATATTATCACTCATATGCTATAATCATTTCTGTCAGCACCAGTCGGAATTTTTGATGGAAAAGAGGAGGAGAAACTGAATGGGTTGTGGGGAAAATAGTGCAATCTTATAAATAAGTCCAGAGAGATACTACTTAAAGGTTCCCCTCCAGCATTTTGTTCTCTCTCCCACCAGGCAGACTAGAACATTTCAAGTGTTTTATTTTGATCATAAAGTGGAGGGACTCTGTGGATAGGGAGCAATGCATCATGAGTGATGTGTGCAGCTCTACAGTATGTGCCATTTTGAAATATGGGCCTAAAGCAATATGCACAAGGGGAACTTTTCCTCTTTTTCAGGGAAGAGAGAGGGAGAAAGGTCTTTTGAAGTCTAATATGCATCCAAAAGTCTGCTTATGAAATAAAATAAATAAAGCAAACAATGTCTTCCATCGTTCTCTTGTGCAGCAGCCAGCTGAGTCCCTGAGCTGTCCTCTAGCTGTGGAATGGTTAAATAGAGATCAACACTTTATTTTGTTATCTGATAGGTCACACAACACTCTCTGGCCACATCCATGACTGAGAGTACAACAAGCAGACCAGTGCAATGTCATCTCAGGCTGACCAGAGCCTCAAGAAGGTCTGTGCTTTCTCTGCAGTCTTATATTTTTTTTCCACCTGCCTAAGATGGTGTCCTGTGTTTATCCATGAACTTAAGATGAGGAGATGTGTTGGACAATCCCCTCCCTCCTGTCCCTAACAGTGCTGCTGTTTGTCCTGAGCAGCATTCCCTGTAAATCAGCAGGGAACAGGGAGTGATTCTAGACCTGCAGGTCCCTCACTACATCACCCCACTGTCCCCTGGTCCTGATCCCAGAAGGAACAATTCCATGTTATCCGTGCTTCTGGTCTCCCTTGGTCACTCCACCCTCTTAGACCAAGATGGAAGTTCTTGAAATCACCCTGGCAAGTGGATCAGAGAGCTGATGGAGAGATGATCACTTTGATCAGATAAACCAGGAGGGGAGAGAAGGGCAAACTGATGGTTTGACAGACATTTTCCTCTGGCTCACAGGAACATAACCCAAAGTAGAAGTAGAGTTTTTCCTCCCATAACCCTTGGGCCAGATTAAACTCTAAAAGCAGTGAACCAGACAAACCAACAGTCAGTTGTTAAGGTTAGGAGGGGTCATGGACACTTAGAGAAAAATACATGGGGTTCTGCCTTGAGGAAGAAACACTCTGCAGGACATGAATTTTATCTCTCATACAATGTTGAACACATGGCTTACACTGATGCCCTTGCAGCCATGGTAAGCACAGAAAAAAACCCCAAAGGTAAGTGAAACTTTAGGTGCCCATTTTATCACATGAGGCCCTTTAAGCTCTGGACTCAACAACAGAGACACATCCTCATCTCTGTCATTGTCTTTTGCACACCCTGCCTCAATTTCTCCAATTCTACAACAACTGTATGCCTATTTTTATTCTTTAATTGTGTACTTCTAGAGAAACAAGCACCATCTAACAACAAGACTAAAGTATTTTATCTATTGATAATTTGTGAAGCATAGCTACCACTGAGACACAGTAATCAAATTCAGTGAAATTTGCCAAGACACAGAAAAATCACAGCTAAAGAAGCCCCTGCCATGTCACTTTTGCTGGGTAAACAATGCACATGATTTTAAGACACTGTCAAGTAACCAACACATAACCCTAAAGAGTTCATTTCTCTGTCTCAAGTACAAGTACAAGACTTTAAGGAATGCAGATTCTCCTGTGGACTTCAAAACTTTATGATGACCTAATCAAAACTTCCAGTCAGTGGTGGTTGGACTGGACTATGGATTGCACATGAGGAAATTAAAGGTATTTGCATGCTGAGGGGAGACTGTAGCAAGTCCAGATGCCAAAGACTTCCCTGAACTAAGTCCTCTGCCACTGGACACTACATAAATGCAGCTGACATCTTGTTTCTTCAACTTTATTTACTGCTAATGTCACATCTTACAGTGATTTTGCATCCAATTTCTATATTACTGAGAATGCAACCAAATTCAAACCTCTTATTTACATTTAATTAGAATATTACAGGAAACAACACATACTGAAAGCATTCAAGACTAGGTAGATACAAAGCATGAATCAATTCAGAGCAGCAGGAGATATTGGCTGCCTACCTTATTTCTTCCCAGCTAAAGAGGTGTCAATACTCACTATCACCCCGAGAATGTTTTCCAGCAGGCAGGTAAATTTTTCAGAGAATTGACTGTTAACTTTGCTGCTCCTTCCAGACTCTGGAGGAAGAGAACTACAGCCAAGACTGCAAAACAGGTCCAGCCTAGCAAGGTACAGCATTATTGCCAATCCTTTAATCCCAGCTTAGCAAGAAAATAATGTCTTACTATGGTATGACAGAAACCACCATGAGAACCTAAACTTCTCTGTTCCTTAAACAAAACCCTCAAAAATACACCAACCAGTGACTACATAGGGGAATTAATGAACTACTATTCTACCAGAATCAAACAAACAAACAACAACCAAAACCACAAACAAACAAACAAACAATATTTTTATCTAGGAAAAAGACACACCTTACACACTCAACAAACATATTTCTTACTCTACAAACAGGCTGCTTCTATCCAAAAATCAAGGTCTACAGATGGGATACCATAACATAGTGGTTGAAGAGAAATCCCAGGAACTCTGCTGAAGCAATGGTGCTCTGCATAAAGAAGCATGCTCATGTATCACAAGATTATACAAAGAATTTCTTTTCTTTAGAGCATGGGAAGTAACAAACAAAAATACTCCAGAGTCATTTCTGCTGGGAGTGTTTTGGTGAACAATGAAGCTCATAAATTCACAGTGAGACAGTGAACCAGTGCAGAGACTTTCAATAGATTACAAGATATCTACAGGCTCTCTAACTCTTCTTCTTCAACCTTTATTTTTAGATGTTTAATAGTTACTTTAAAAAATAACTAGAGGGTTAGCAATGAATTCTTTCAGCTTTATATGAACCTGAATATACAAAGTATTACATAATACTGCATTACAAATGCAACAAATATGGCATTACACATTTAAGCATGGAAAAAGAAACACATTGCTTTATGTGAGAGATTCTCTTTCTATTACAAAAAGCCCAAACCTGAGCTTCTTCCTTCTGGCAAACTGTCACACAAGACTGGACCTCAAAGCTGACAGCTGTGCACAGCAGGTGACCTCAGTACTCCCATTATAATTTGTGAGAATATACTCAGATGGCTGTCAACATTACAGAAAAATAAAAAGTTCAAAAAATTAATTTGACATAAAAATAAAATACCTCCTTTAGAGAAGTCAATTTTGTGTAAGTCAAAACCAAGAAAGAAATTCTGAGGCTTAAACTACAAACTGTTGCAAAAGAGGTTTTTTTCCATACAGACTTCAGTAAGAAAAGGGCCCACCTACCACATGCACAGGCTCCCAAGTGGGAGTTACAAACAATAATAGCAGAAGTAATTAAAGAAAAAAAAGGGCAAACAGGCAGATTGGATTCCCAGTAGATGAAGGCTGTCTAACAACTTACAATGAACACATGTTTGAAGTCAACTTCAAGTAATATGCTAACAAGAATTACGTGCATCTGTTTCGTGCTCCCTGAGAAGAATGCCATCAAAACAGAATGAAAATGTTTCAAATCTACAGAGAGCCTGGGCAAGTCTTTGACTAATTAAAATTAACCATGTTACTGAGGTTACAAGCTTACCCCTTTGGACATGAGCAAATTCTTGCTAAGGTCACTTCATCAAGCAAAATAATGAATGTCTGTGTTCAAAAGGCATGAACGATACATTTTGTAAATTACCATACTACTGTATTGAGGGAGATTTATGGAGTTATTTGAATTTTGGAAGACCCACAATAGCACTCCTCAGTCATATACTATGGGAACACAACAATATGAAATAAAATTTAAGAAAGCAGGTCAACACTAGAAACTTAGCTGAATTATTAATAAGGCTAAAATAGTGTTTGACACCAAACTACTACACTTTTACGATAGAGTATCAATTAGCTTTTATTTTGTTTAAAATAAGACAAACAAAAAAAATGTAGATGTAATTCTGGTTTGATACCATTGAAGCTGTTGCATCTTCCAAGTTCTGTATGTAAATTATAGGTCTTGTTTTCCTAGGTCAAATGGAAAAGGGAGCAGACAATCAAAACCACTGTCTAAACAGAAAGTTCAAGGTACTGCAACCAGTTACAAGTCTCTTTTCCAGACTTCATTTTTCTATAAAATAATATAAAATGGGAAATTAAAGATCGTAGTACAGAAAATAAAGAGTAGGTTTCTTAGACTGCACTGTGCAGAAAACCAGAGTAGCCTGCTATGAATGGAGGGGAATCCTGTTCCCCCAGAACCCTGCTGCAGCAGGCAGGAGGTGAGCTCACTCCACGTGTGCAGTTATCAGACCCTGTGCCATCACCTCTGCTTTCCCCTGTTGGGAAGCACCTCTGGGTAGCACTGCAATATAAAGGAGTATTTAGGTGAAAAGCTGACAGCTTAAAAGACCATTATTTCTGTTGCAAAGCATAATAATCCATGCTAAAGCATTCCCTGTGGGATCTGTTCCTGTCTGAACACAAATTTACTCACTGTGTTCCAACTGTCCCACCTCACTATAGGCAATTTTAATTTTTTAGCATATTGGCACTAGCAAACTCTGAAATCTACTATATGAAAATAATCTTATGTCACAAAATAAAACTCCCTTAGTTTACCAGACACTGATCTGATAATCGTCTGAATAAAGCTAATCAGTGTAATTACACAGTTTAAAGGGCATGCTATGGATCCACAGATCATAACAGACAATACTTCTCTAGGTGTCAGCTGTGTTTCACATTTGTTAAACTAGAATTTTATGTAAAGTTCTTTTTCAAAAAACCCATTGGTTTCAAACTATTCTTTCAAATTCAATTATAGAAACAGAATTGGAAGAAGTTTCCTACCATTTGCTTTCCAATGAGAACAGTCCATTAAAAGCTAACAATTTTAAAGATGAAGCACAGTCATTCTATGCATTGTGGTGCTCCATCAGCAAAGGGCTGGATATGGAAATCCAGAGTCCCACTCTATTGCCCTGACAAAGCTGATCAGCAGTTTACTTGACTATTAAACATGGACCATTATCACTGTCATTTAATATCTTAGCACTAATATGTGAGGCTGCCAAAAGATTCTAATTACAGCAATGTTGTTCAAGTTTAAAAAAATTGAAAGGACCCAGCAGCTTTTTCTAATTAACCAAAACCACATCAGAATTTCCTACTGTCACTCCTATGGAGCCAAGGTTAAGTGCTAGATCCTTCTTCCTTTTTTATGCCCTGTGACAGACAAAATTTGATCTAAGGCTTTCCAGAAATTCATTGTCTCTGATCTGGGAATTCCAGCTTTACCCTCACCTAGCTGACCTAGCTCTGAGATGAAGTATCAATGATGTTCTCTTGCACACAAGTTCAGCAGCTCTGGATTGAAAACCACTTTGACATTCCTGGCTTGATGTCCTGCCCTCAACAAATGCCTTTGATGCTCATGTATTGCCTCCTGGCTGCCTGCTGCCACAGCCATCTGTCTGCATGGCACAGTGCCTCTGGGCTAGGTGATGTGCCAGTTTTACTGTGGCAGCAATGCCAAGAATAGGTGGTCTTAAAAGTACAGTGAGCACATTAATTCACTGACACCTTGTCTTATTAATGCCCTTTGACCACCATCAAGGAAGGCAAGAGCAGCCATACCAGAAAAGACAAGAAGTCCATCCAGATTTCTCTCTGATTCCAGACACAGGTCATTAACACGTGCCTTAAAGTGAAACAAGAGCATCACTAGCTGAACGATTACGAAATAACCTGCTCATCAAGAGCCTGGAAACATTCCAGCTGTAAACATGCAGCTGGGCTTCTCTGTAGAAGGTGCTATAAACCCTGGAGTGAACCCTCTCGTCTAGATCTGAAAATGCCTTGATGCTGTTAAACATGCAAAGCAAATTAAAGCCACTCCAGCCTTAACACGGCGCCTGTATAGAAAGGTTTAACATTTAATACACAGTTGAAATTAATTTGAAAATACTTTTTTCTGTGTTTTCTTATTTCCACAATGGAGACAAGCTTTAAACTGACTTATTTTATTGGCTGAATATGATTAATAGTGATGTCAATACAACTAGTTATTTTGTACCTTAATTCCTGTGAAAGTTAAAATCCTGAAGAATGAATGCTGGTACTTAATTTTCATGCCTGTCCCTGTCTGCCAGACTGTTTGCCATGGGTAGGCAACCTGTGGCTTTTGAATGCAAGACTCACAAGCTGACAGAAAAATGGATCTTTTTATTGCAGAGTTAAGACAGTACTTGGTAATCTTAGTGTGAGAATCTCTGTTCAGTTCTTCACACACAACCCAGCTGTAGGCTTGTAATAAATCCACTGGCCTGACTGTTATTTTTCTCAAGGTTTGCAGGCTTCAAAGAAACAGGATGCCTTTCCTGTTTTCAGACCTTGTGTAATCTGCTTTCTTCCATACTTTTCAGGGGTTTTTTGCAGCACTTCCTCTAACTTCACAGCAGGCAATTTACTGGAGAGGACACACTCCCACAACTCCCCCAGCCCATGCCAGCTTCTTTAGGTAAGAAGGTAGGTGAACTTCCATGGCATCAGCAAGGACTGTTTACCACTTTCCACTCCTGTTTAAGGAGTTGGTGAAGCAAAGAGCAGTGAAGAAGTGTTGGGATACCTCACCCCAAAGTCCTGGCGTGGGGAGGGCTCTGGATGTACAGGTGGCTCCTGTCCCCATGTCATGTGTGGCCTGTGCCTGTCCTATGATTGGTTGTTGGGGGTTCCCCAGGCTTGGGAAGAGGGGGGTGGTCTCATGATTGTCAGTCAGTCGACCATGAGACCTCAGCCATGATCAGATGGAGGGAAATCAACATCCATGAACAGCCACAAAATATCACCTCATATTTCCTTCCAACGTTCATCACTGACCTACACACGTTGTAAGAATTCCCTGCACACAACAAAGAAGAGGCTGCAGAGTATGGGGGTTGCAGGACTTGCCCTGGTGCCAGGTTTCATGCCACTGCTGAAGCAGCAAGTTACCAGGTAGAGGGTGTTACCCAGAGCCTGCCCAGCTTCCAAGCCAGCTGACAGCCAGGCTCTGTACTGCTGGCATGGGCAGAGCATGGATTAAAAATTAGCCTCAAGGCTAATGGCAACAACACAGGACAGATCAAATCATACAGCATTAAAAAGCTAAGTTGATGGAGTTCCAATACACACACGGGGTTCCTCTAAGGAGGTGAGATCCAGCCAGCACATATAAATATGACTGACCATTTTTGGCAGAGATTTTGTAAATACATTTGATTTCCCCAGTTATATGGCACACAAAGGTGCCAATTTTGAAACACATTTGAACACTGAGCACAACACAACTGCTTTCCAGTCCTGAACTAGGCATTCTACCATATTTAGACAAAGCCCATTTGAAAAAAAAAACTAAAACACCACACAAAAACCCAAACACATCATTCATACTCTGTTCAGCCACCAAGTAATGACTTACCCTCTCTCCAATTTCCTTATGATTTTTCATCTTTCTCTCCAGGTCTCTCCTCTGCCTTTCCCACCCCATACTCCTGTCCAGCTTTCAAATTACCAAACACCAGAATTCCCAAATACAGTCACCTATATTTATCAAGCTCTCACATGTCTGTGCACCAGAAAAACACTGACCTGAGCCCAGAATTTAAAACACCTGTGAGCATAAGTACCCTGAACTCCATGGAACTCCAAGTAGATTTACCACAAGAACAGAAACAATGCTGAATTCCATCAGCTGAACTGGCCCCCTTCTGACAAGAGGGGACAACACTTCAAATTAGAGGATTTCATGCCAAATCACCATCTATTTGCCATTTGCATTATCAGGTGTACAAGCAGACTACATGCACAAGACAAATATCTTGTTTGTGCCCTGCAGTAGTTGCCATGATTTATAAATGTGTTTTAGCTCTTTGCTACACAGAACTGAGCATCACTAACAGAGGTGTAGAGGTAAAACCTTGTAAAATGCAGGCCTTGTTGCTTTTGTAAAATCATGGCTCAGGGCTGTTACTTTGGCTAAGTAGAGAAGGACTGTGGGAAAGAGCTGAATTAGGGGTAGAAAAACACACTGCATGACTGCTGTGTGTCACATCATGGCATGTGGTGTTTGGTTGAATTAAGCTTGTTATTTTTTAAAACTATGTAAACAGGTAACTGGCTAAGTGCTTAAAAAGGCCAGGTTTTTGTAGTAAAGTGCTAATGCTTGCCACCATCTTCAGTGTCAGTCTTTTGTGTCCACAGTCAACTAACTGGCACTGCTCAAATGTTTCAATAGAAAGAAACTTCCTACAATAATTTATTTTTGACAGCTACAAGAACTGTGGAAAATGTATTTATAGTTGTAGCTGTAGTCATGAAAAAACATTTAAAGAGTTGCCACAATCATTTACAGTTTTGGGCATGAGGCCAGGTTTACAAACTTACACCAGGCATGTCTCCCACAGCATCCCAGAGGCTCTGCCCTTTGTGCAATCAGGTGCAGCTCTCTGCAGAGTCCTTTGCAACTGGCAGAAAAGGGATGTACACTAGAAGCAGCCTGTTTGTAGAGTAAGAAATATGTTTGTTGAGTGTGTAAGGTGTGTCTTTTTCCTAGATAAAAATATTTGTTTGTTTGTTTGTGGTTTTGTTTGTCGTTTGTTTGTTTGATTCTGGTAGAATAGTAGCTCATTAATTCCCCTATGTAGTCACTGGTTGGTGTATTTTTGAGGGTTTTGTTTAAGGAACAGAGAAGTTTAGGTTCTCATGGTGGTTTGTGTCATACCATAGTAAGACATTATTTTCTTGCTAATGTACACCTGCCCCAACTTAGTTGTTCTTCAACAGAGCAGGGGAAGGCAATGGCACAAGAGCAGCTCTCTTCACCTGCTTTTGACCAATGCATTTGCAGCCAGCAGAGGGAAGGCTCTGGGACTTTCCCAAGTAGTTCAACAGCTAACCTGGGCCACAAGCAGGTGAGGTTCACCAAAAGTGCAGCCAGTACTCAGCTGGACTCTTGAGCCTGAGAATAATGAAAGCAAACGTGGCTTTTGACCCACAGCCTTCCTCTCCACTCTGCTCCAGGTCCTCTGATGGGACAAACAGAGCTGACCTCCCCCCACCTCTGACAAGAAGTCAGCTATGGGAGACTCACTGGCTTTTTATAAAGAGGTGGCAAAACTCTCATGCATTCTTCCCATGCTGCCTGCTCAGAAAGGTGTCAGCACACTCTCTGGATCAGAATATTTGTTTCGTTTGGTGTATGTGTTGATCTATTTGTGTAGATTTTCCATCAATATCTGTATTTATTTCCCATTGGGAAACTTGTTGCACATTAAGAAAAATTCTCTCTGTTCTATTTCTACACTATAATTACATGACAGTTTTTATAAACCAAAGTTGTGAAAAGCAACAATCCACTCTATTTGAACAGGAGCAGATTACACTTGCTCAGAATTCTGTAGAAATTGCTTGTTTGCATGACTGCAAATCATTGTGGGGAAAGAGGGTTACTATCACCATCATATTTGGTTGGTTTTTAAAGGGCTTGTTTTTCCATCATGTAGCAGATAACATCTGTAATCCCCCTGCCTTGGTACTCTGAGCCTCCAACACAGATAATCATAGCAGACACAAATGAGATAAGGCTTGTTGGAACATCACTGAGGTTAGCTCTGCTGGTCAGAGCCTGGGGTTAATAATGCCAAGGCTGTGGGTTTGATCCATGTATGGGCCATTCACTTAAGAATTGGACTCAGTGACCCTTGTGGGCCCCTTCCAACTCAGAGTATTCTGTGATCTCAGCTGACACATTTCACTGCAAGCACAAGAGTCTCCAGCACTGCTTTCTGCTCAATCAAGTTTCTCAAGTCCAAAGAAGACAACATCCTGCCATTTTCCTCTGGGAGCTTTTAAGTTTTCTGAAAAATTCCTCTCCCTACTCCTCACCAAACCAAACAAAACATTCATTCACACCTTCCTTTTATGCTATAGGAGAAGGAAACATCCCTACTCTGGGAGTTAATGGTGCAGTCCCAGGGAATGCAGGGACTGAGCTATATTTGCTCCTGAGTGATAATTCCACTTTTCTGCTTGCTGAACAATTCACAGTCTTCCTTCCAGAGGAGGGAGATGCCTTTCCCGTCACCTGAGGCACATTGATCTTTAGCTGACCATCTTATTTTAAATAAAACTTCAGAAACCCTGCCAAGCATCCTCCCTTCATGGAGCCATACTCTGACACAGAGCTTGGCAAGGTTCCCTCTGAAAAGGAAATTGCATGCATGCACATAGGAATGGAAAAACATCTCAATTCACAGTCTCAATTCACAGTAGCATAAACCCTTGAAAAAGCAATTAGTCACATTACTCAAAATAGAAATTTAAACAGACATCAATAAAAAAGCCCACCCAGAACAAATACCAGAATCCTGTGTCATTTCTAGACACCTGTTTTGTATGAAAATCACACTCATTCTGTCAAGTGACGTTCCTCAGAAGGGTTAGTACTGTGCACAAAAAATATCCCAAGAACTTTGACAAGCAGAGTCACTGGAACAAAGTCACATTGGTGCTGCAAAGTAGGCAGAGATAAGTTACACAGAGCTGCATGTCACAGCCTGGTATAGCAGACAACTTTACAGAGAGCAGAAGTTGTCACTACACTATCCCAAAGCAGACATTAATCCAGGGTACCCATTGACAACAGAAAGATGAGGGGGGAAAAAAGTCACTCAAAAGGATGTATAAAGCCTCGCTGTTCAAAAGGTTTGATAAGCAATTATTGAAGCATGAACTAAATCTACCATGTAGTAAGAAGGCCAGCGAGCCACCTGTAATTCAACACAAGCAATAGTTAAAATCTGTGCAAAAGCAGATGCTGTGTGCAAAGAGCTTTTATTGGGTCTAGATAGGGCTCCAAACATGACACCCAACTAAAGGAGGACCAGGTATGTGTGTTTCCTTTCTTTCTCAAAAAAAACAAAAAAAGGGGCAGAAAACCTGTAAGAGTGAACTGCTCTGTTGCTGTTCAGAGCGGTTTGCATCAGTGCTGCAAACAGGAATGTCAAAGGGCATCATGATGTAAGGCATTTGCTGCAGATCAGTGTTTTAAGAGACCAGAAAGGACCCCAAAGCCTTGCACTGTGGTGGTACATTGTAATACAGAAAGCAGCAGCTCCTGTGTTGTCTCTGGAATACCTGTGGGTCCATGACTGCAGCTAACTCATGCTAACAACTGTATCTTTACACTCAAGGATGTGACTTCTGTACTCTATGCTTTTAAATACCTTTGTTCTTTTCTGCAAGGACTATTTTCACTTATCCACCTCATTCCTTCCTGTAGAGAGTCTGAAAACTTTGACTAAATACATCTAATCCCACTGGATACATTTAGGCTTGGGAATGTAATTTCAGTAATTATAAAACCATTAATATGGGAAAAGCTGATATTACTACAATAATACTGTGCTGACAGAAGTAATTGCACATTTGTTAGCATAAAGCCCCTGTAAGAAATGGTCACATTACTATACAAATTGTTTTTAAAAAATAAAAACTAAGCTTCTGTTGCAGTGGACCCTCCCTGGGCACCCCCAGCCGGGCCCTTGCCATGTGACTCTGGGATATTCCTTTGTTTAAAGTTTAAGTAGCCCAGACTCTGATCTGGTTGGTTTTTTATCCCAGCACCACCCCTGGTATCCCCTTTCTCCCTCTCTGTGACAAAACCAGCTGGACACAGAGCCTCCCCCTCTTACTCTGCGGCTCCCCTCTTGGTTACATGGGCTCTGTCCCTTGGGACAGAAGGAATAAATGTTTCTAAGAATATAGCCAGGTTCTGAGCTACATTTCATCTCTTTGCTTCTGCTTCTGGTGGGTAGCTGACAGCTGGCACTGGCTTGAGTGGAGCAGCTCAGCCAAGGGATATCTAAGCTTTCTATAGATGGTTTGTGATATTCCAAGGCATACAGAGGCAAGCTTTACGACAGAAATTAAGCCGTGTACAAGGCTATTCATAAACAGAAGCTTCTATTCCTCCTTATAATAAGAACTGTTGCTATGTCCGGTCCCACAGATGGGCCAGGGCAGAATAATGTCAGTCAATCTCGGGCCCTCCCATGGTTGAGTTTCCCCAGGAGAGCGAGTCACAAGTTGGGTCAGAGGGCAGCTCAGAAGCCTAAACCACCCCAGGTGGCAGCTGGACCCAAACTGCCACCCCCTGTTAGGTTTTACTCAGTTGTTCATTGGCTCCCTGTTGTATCTCCCACCTCCCAGTTTTCCCCACTGGTTCTGGTTGAATTGTATCCTCCCCTGGTTTGTATTCCACTGGTTGTCTTCCTTCTCCCTGCCTGGTTACACCCTCCCCAAAACTGTGATGGGGAGTGAGCCCAGGGCTTTTGAATCTGGTTGGGGGCCAGGTTCATGTGTGGTCACTGGACCCTCCACCAATCAACCTGTTGGAACCCAAATGAGCAGCCCCTCTCTCTTGCTTTGGGTTAAGGTGGATTTGGACCATCAATCCCTGCTGTGCCTCCTCTGCAGAGGAACCAGCGAGCGTGCCCAGCCCTTTGTGCTGCCGAAGTCGCCGCTGCAGAATTAACGCTGCAATTCCCTCGGACTGAGGGCACGCCAGAGCTCCTGCAGAAAGCACAGAGCGACATTAAAGAACAGTATAGGTCATTTGTGCATTTAAAATGGCTTAAAAACCAAATCAAATCTCCCAGAGTTTTAAACGGCTTCCAGCTTGACCCAACACTTGAGCAAGGAAGTACAAATTTAGCGACTATAATCACAAGTAACTTTGTTAAAACAAATTCATGTGGCTGAAAAATCTAGTATAGAAATAAAATGTCTAGAAAAAGCCATAATGTAGAGGTGAAAAAATAAATTTCAGGTGCTAGCTTTCATTTTTAAACATACCTAATCTAAAACAGGGTGACATTTAAGATAGTAAAAAGCTTCCATTCTGCTATTCTTTCAACTGAAACATGTCACAGAAACTGGCAGAAATTTTACCAGCCAATCTCAAATCATACTATTTTGGAAAGTAAATAATCTCATTCTGTCACTTCTATAGTTTCTTAGTTTCATAAATATTCTTCCTAATGTTACCTCCATTTAAAATACACTCCTCTAACAGGCTTTGTTGCCAAAACAATGGCAAAAAACTCGTTAAGAATTCTGAACTAGTGTGAAAGATTAATGATGAAAATGAATTTGTTTATTCTGTGAGACAGGACACCAGTTTATTGCACACATTGACTCCTAAATTCAGTGGAAATTTTCTAATTTATATGACAGAAGTAGAAACACGTAGCCAAACAGAAATTACCAGCTGAGTCTCTTAAATAAAAAAAATCCCTTACTGTTTCTGCTATGGCCTCTCCCGAATTGCCCATCAATTTAGTTTCGTCTTTTAACCGGTCCAAAGTTAGTTTTTTGAGTTGGTTATTCTTCAACAACATGTGAACTTAATATATGCTGCCACTGAACAACAGAAGCCTCTTCCAATGACTATCTCATTTATCTTTAGAACTCAGGGAACCTTGAATCAATCTAAATGGAGAAATCATTAGCATTTCCTACTCTAAAGCATCTAAACAAAGCTATACTCAGCTTAGAAAACAGGAGACATCCACAAGGGATACTGTAGATATTCAGGGTATAACAGGAATGGCCCCAAAAGTTGGAGCTCTTTGGCTTCCCAGGGGCCACATGACTGGTTGTTCTGGGGAATCAAAGTCTGTCTCATCCCAGGAAATGCTCAGTGAATTGTCAGACACTGGTCCCACGTGGTCATAACTTCTTCTGCACACACAGCTCTATTCCTTATCTTCCTCAGTTCTGCATCTTAGATCCTCCTCCTTCAAGGATGCAACATTCCTCCAGGAGGAACATGGTTCAGCTCTTTTGAGGCAAAGTATTTCATACCCACATATTCAAACAGATTCCTTAATTCTGTACAGGTGAAGAAAAGTTGAAGTAGCAGAAGCTATTGAGCATTTGTGACAAAAATTCTCATGCTACATTCAGCCTAACCCATACTGGGGTGCCAGCCAGCACATAAATGGCTTTAATGTCTTTTAGTTATAAATCAAAGACTACAGCAAAGATCTTTTTCAGGGCATCTACTTAGGCTGCAGAAGTTGCAAAGAGGTAGATGAAGTAAAACAATACAAGCTTTTAATCCAGCTGAACAACATCAGACTCCACAATCCCCACAGACTCTTCATGTCTGGCTGTTCTCATAGAAAAACAGAAATCTAAAGGTGGATCAAGAGAGCAAAGTCATTCTTCAAGGACTTAAAATCAGGCCCTAGATGTAAGTGACTAAGGAACAAAATGTATTTTATACCTTCTGTGATAAGGGTAGCCATATGTGCTTGTGAGAAGGCCCCAGGTGTGCTCTAGCCACGCTCCAAGCTGGCTGGAAAGCATGGAATTATTAACCTAGCACTGAAGATCATCTGATAGCCCTTGCCTTTGGAGCAAGGATTGCCAGCTCTATTCCAATGTGAGCATGGCCTGTGCTTAACTGCTTGGGTGCTGCCAGCATCCAGGAATACCAGACAAATGCATCCTAACAGGGGAGACTCCCAGACAGCAAATTTCTTCTCAGTCATTCCACTAAAACCAAACCTAAAACATACAGCTGGTGCAGAAGGCAGCATGAACTGGCCACAGGTTCCAATTCTATGGCCACTCTTGCTCTCCTTTAAATCTGAACCCATCTATCTCAGCTTATGGAGCAAGATAAAATGGCGAGTTTCAGGTAAGCACAGTTCCAGACTATCGGCTGCAGAGCCAGGAAAGGTCATTCCACACCTCAAAGAAAGAGCTTGGAACATTTTCAAAGTCTCCTGCAGGGTAGATAGAAATGAACACTCTTCCATTTTAACAGGGTTTTTGTTCTATTAGCAAATCTTCGTGGCACCTTTTGTCTTTTCACATGGAGTTTTATTTTCGGAAACAGGTACCTGAAAGACACACAAATGTTGCTAAATTTAGGATATTCTTTTGTACCTGCATGGCCACCAAGGCAAGTGGTTTTCTGCACCATGAGCTTCATACCCTCAGAAAAGGAATACCAGCCTGGATGTCAGTGCAAGGAAAGGCCAGCTGGTGTCCAAAGTGTGGACACATTGCAATGCAGTACCAATTCAATAGTGTATCACAGCTGCAGTTTAAAAGCAGGCTCCTGCATTTTGGTTACAAATACTGGGAAGTCAACTAAGAGATTTTTAAAGGAACACCAGGATGGAACAACCCAAGAGGTTGAGCTCATCTTGTCAGGGGTAGTGTAGGGTTTGCATGCAACACCTGGGGATGGGGGAACCTCTACCACCTCTACAGAGAGCAGCAAGAGCAGGGCAAAGGAAGGAAAAGAAAAGGCAACCCTAAAAAAAAAACAGTAGGGATTGAAAACTTACTCCATTCATTTTTACTCCAACAACTGAAAGCATGAGCTTGTTTGATGTCTTTCTTTAACAAGCATTATGAAAACAGCAACCAAAACTTCATTCACATAACTGGAGCAAGCTGCTATCCATGCTCAGTTATTTGTTTGCTCATTGGAATAAAAGTCCTGTTTCTGAACCACAGTTTTTAACAGATGCACTCACTCTGAAGTGATGGTTCCCATAACCTTGGTATCAGGATCAAAACAGAGGCAGTCTGAGTCCATACACACAAATGCAGGCAGATCATCAATAAGCCACACTTAGCACTAGCACATGGTGCAGCATGGAGATAATAAATGACACATCAAAGTGCTTCCCAGCTGTAAAAGATTCTCCTTTTCAATTCATTATCTCATTCAACTGCCACTTTACTTTGTTGCAGTTCATATTCAATACAAAGTAATCAGAACTGTTTTACTGGACTAAATATGAGCTAATTTGTAGCAATTTGATCCAGAAGACTACAATAAAGGCCTTAATATCACCCTTTTTTTATTAGAAAGCACTTTTATGATAAAAGCAAAGTTTTTTGACTTTCAGTTATTCACCATTTGGTACTAATGTACTTAAATGGAAAAATACTTACAGGATTCAAAAAGCCTAAAATAGAGAAACATCTGCTAAAATTCAGGTGCAGCTGTTGAGTGAGGAGGTCCAACTCTAGAAAAGCTGATAACAAAAGCTCCATCTGCAATCAATAAAAAGTCTATTAAAAAATGTCATGGAGCAGGGTGAAGTATTTGTTCAGGTTCAAAGTGATTTTGTTTTGTTTTGTTTTTAAAGCACTGACATCTTTTGGTCATCAAAACTTGGAGGATTTTTTTAATTTAGTGTCAAACAGGTATTTCAGCCAAAGCTCAACCAGGCCAAATTCCAACCAGGCCATAGCTTGTACTTTTTCAAAGGGGACAGAATTGTTTGTTTTAAGAATAAATATCCCCAAAATCTTTGGTACAGGAGGCCTGTTTTATTTCCTGCTTAGCAACTAGAGTGACTTCAATGGTGAACAAAGTCACTCTGTGTTAGGCCTCATTACCAGCTTTAGGCTCTTTTAAACAACTCTACACAGATTGGTGTGCAAAGCATCTTACATGGTATTACTACATTGTTTTCCAGGGTTAACCTGAATGGCATTTACTTAAGAGCCTAATTCATATGACATTAGTATAATTTTGGCCAAGGGAAGTGTGAATGTAGACTATTTCAATCCTTAGCCTCAGTGAGTAAGGTAGTATCCCTCAAAGTGGTAGATTTAATTCTTTATTTGAAAATGAAATTAAAGGGACAGATAAATTCATTTTTTTCAGTAATAACATTAATCACTAAACCTGCATCAGGCAGGTAAAATTCCTGCTGAAGAGGACAGAGACTGTTAAAATGAGTAAGTTCCATTTGTTACTGAACACAAGAGCAATCTGAGCCTAAAAAATAAAAAAAAACCGTAAAAATATGAGTCTAAGCATAAGACTTATGTCTGCCTGCCTAATGCTATCTGGTGCCTTTGAATACAGTGCATACAATATCCTACCTTACATAAACTGGAGAAGAGAATTAAAGGGTTGAAGATTAAGAGAAGCTCTCATTTGCTAACTACCCAAATCAATGACTGGAGCAAAGTTAGACTGCTGCATTTCAGAAACATAATATCAATATTTCTTGTACTTTTTGCGTAGCTCCCAGTACTTCATCAACATGATAATGTAGTAGTATTGTTTTAAAGGAATGTGAAAAACTTGTATTTCATTTCTGTTTCTGCTGGAAGAGGGAACAGGAAGGATTCAAAAATGTAATGCACAACTAATGTTGGTTAACAGAATCACAAGGTACCAAAAAGATTCAGGTGGGTTTTGATTCCTGGTAATTCTTGGGTTTGATCTATATCCTGACTGACTGCATCACACATCACCATGTGCTTGCTCACCTAAACTATCAGAGAGGTCCCACACTCACCCCAGGTACCCCTCACTGTCCTGTCCTGAAGCACAAGCTCAAGGGACTTTTCATCACTTCTAGTACAGTCCCATGCTGATGGTTCTCCTCTAGGGAAATCTTTAGCAGAGAGCTAAAGTTTTTAAAGATAAAATATGTATTACTTTGCTGATTTTTCAGATTAAAAGCAATGGACTGAAGCAACAACATTATTATTATATTTTAATTAGTTGGGTCAAAAGAAAATGGCGTGTCACAATTAATTTTACTGCTGCACAATGCATCTCTGTGAGCACAAACACTACCCAGAATATCCAAGTAACTTTAAAAATACTTTTACAGATATTCCACTCCCAAAGGATCCTGGATGAGATCAATGGATGCCAGCTGAGATCATTATGTATGACCTACCTTGCCCATTTCCTTCCCCTTTTCCCTTTGAGGCTCTTTTAGTGCACTGAATGTCTTTCTGGGGAGTTTCATTTAATATTTTGGCAGCACACTCAATTCCTCCTGCCAGATCCTTAAGGCAGTCCTATAAATAAAGGGCAGAAGGTTTTATTACCAGAGTCAGCAAAAGAATTGTGCAGTGATGTCCTTACTCATACCACAATGTTATTAAAATGTGCATACTATTTCTATGGTTCAAAGGCAAAGGGAGGGAAGCAACTGCAACTTAACAGCTTCTTCCCTCTGCTCCTAAATGTATGTGTAAGACTTAATATTTTGAATTGTGCTCCAGATGAGCTGCCACCTCTGCCTCCTTCTGTTCACACAGCCCCACATCTCACTGCTCTTGCATGAGCACTTGCTCATTTGTGTTTAATACTGATGTGTAAGTAGGATGAGCTGCAAACCTGGCACTCCAACTGTTAACAAATGGCAGCCTGGTAGGAGGGACAGCGCTGCATCAAGGTTAGACCTCAGGGCTCCTATTGGACTTTTGCATTTCCAGCTGCACTTGGCATGCCAGAGACCTGGAAGAAGTCACACAGAGGCTCTAACAAACCTGCTGAATCCCTTGCCACAGTTTTCTAGGGTCTAAACTCACTGTTACAATTCTCATCATAGAGATGAGCAGATCTTTTCTATGTTTTTTCTTCACGACTGTTGTAGCACTGGGTGCTAGCACAGGAAGTTGTCTAATGCTACATGGACTGCTTTCAAGGTGTGATGGAATGCCTTGCTAAGCTTTACCTTTGCAAATGAACTAATATCTTTTCAGCAGTTTTCATGGATATTGGTCAATTCTGGGGCATCTGCTCTAACTGCTTGAGTAATTACACTAAAAACTTGTGTTTTTGTAGACAGGGTGGTTAGGGCTGACATTGTATCTGGGAGGATCTTTCTTTTGCTGACTGCTATCTGGAAAGGTGATGCAGAAATCCATTGTCAAGGAGCATAGAATTTTCAATTTCTGGGGTTCAGCTGTTGCTCTGGGGAGTTTTTTGGTCTAAAGGTCTCAATCCTTTGCAGGATTGCTCTCACTAGCAACTTCCTTTGGTTTACTATTTTTGGTCAAGGGATCATGATATATGGGCATTGGTCAATTTTTCACTGGCACACCGACTAAACAGATTGCAAAAGGCACTTCCAGGTTTGAACTGGACAAGCAGATGGCATCTGAGCCTGCTGCTTTGGCTATGGTGACCCAAACATTTGGTTGTGGTTGTACCACAGGGAAATCTGCATTGCAAAAAGCAAGCAAAGTTAGCAAGTTCTAAAAAAAATCTGATTTTGCTCTATTCTTTTTCCAGAGCTACCTTTTGGCAAAACACTTTCTTATGTATTTCAACTCAAAAGTTCTGCTTCTGTTCTTTCTCCAAGCTGCTGGGGAACCAAATGGCAATGGTAAAAGGTGGCAATGGCAAAGGTGAAGTTTCTCTTTTGCAGAACTGATGAGGGGACACACTTTTACTGCACCCAATGGATACGACACTTTTGCCAAAAGAGCTCTACAAAACCAACAATTCCACCTCTGCTCATGTTGATGTGGCAATGAGTAAATCATCCATGTCATGTAGAATCATGGATCATGGGTGCTTCTGTCGAGCTGGACATAGTGCTTGTGCAACAAAATATTGGCAAATTGTAGGAGAATTCTTCATCCTTTGAGGTAATGATTTCCAGTGATACCTCTGCAGTGGTTCACTTTGATAATGGCTGGAACAGGAAAGGCAAATCTACCACTTCACTTGGGAGGAAGTGGTATGATGAAAAAATAGTCCTTTAAATCAGTGATGATGAGAGAGGCCAATACAGTTCAAGCAGACTTCACTTATGCACATGGGCAATTTTTTTCACACAGACACAAAAGAAAGATCTTTTTGCTGGACATCTCTTGATGGTGCATGGAAACTTTCATTAATCTTGACAACAGCTAAAAAAAGTGTCTAATTTCTTAAGAAAAAAAAGTCTGTTGTCGCTGTAGGACACGAAAGCACACGCGTGTTCACACGGCTAAAGGTGAGAGCGAAAAGAGGAAGTTTATTTTCTGACTCCACTATTTATAGTTTTACAAAAGAGACAGGGGATTGGAGAGTGAAGAGGCCACCTCTCCAATGACACTGGACAGGTTACCCATCCATCAGCTTCTCTCCACCTCTATGAAGGAATGCAAAACAACTGAGTGTTTACAGAACAAAGCATGGGAAAGCGTGTAACTAGAATGTAAATATCAGAAGGCTAAAAGATTTCTAAAAACAGGGCAACAGTCTGTAAAATGAGTTCTTTAGATTTTTCTGAGAAGCCAACAAAATGATATAGATACATCAAAATAGCATATTCAGCCAAAAAAAACTTCAAAGGTTAATTTAGCAACACACATATGCAGATATTAAATATTACAAACTATGTATTTATTTCTCTTATGTACGCACAATTCTCATAGATATACATTTATTTATCTGCTTTCATAGCCAGGAATTAAACCAGCAGTGTGGGGTGGGCTGACTTGCATACATACTAAGTAAAATAAAACACTTTAAAATAATATACACGTGGTTTTAGACACAAGCATGTGATAACATTCCTCACTGCCTTTGTAACAGGTATCAATGTCAAACTCAGGGCTGGAATGTCATCACTGCTGGCAGGGCACTACTGCGAGGACACTCATGTATGCAGTGGTCCCACTGACACCATCAGGTGTTGTTTATGCATGATTCAAGTCGAGATGTCAAGGCAAAACAGAAGGAGCCAGCAGGAAATATACCATGGAAAAGTGTGAGAAGAGAAGGATGAGCTACACAGATTCCAATAAAAACAATTTTTTCCCTGCTCTTTCAAGAGGGAAGTTAAACATAAAATTGTACTGTAAACAGCAATGATCCTCATTACATAAGAGCCAACATTTAGGCTTTAAACACACTTAGGAGAAACTTTAAATTATACACACTTTCCTACAATATTCATATTTAGAAACCTCCCTCAAATTTTTTTTTAAATCCCAATTATTGAGCTTAAAACAAATTTTGCTATACTTGTTAAAACATGGGTCCTTTTTGCAAGAGAAAGCTAACAAAAAATACACTTAGATAATTCTCATTTTTTAACATGAGTTCACCTGCACATTACTTTTACTTTCCAAATCTGTATCCACTTAGGGTTTGAACTACAGAACAGCATTAAGGAAAAACTAACCTATTAAAAAAGACTAGATACCACTAAAACTGTTGCCAAAAAGCATTAGAGCACTTTCCCAGAGGCTTATTCTTTCCCTGCACAAAGCAGTTAAACCCACAGTGCTGAAACCCTCGGGGTTTTGGGATAGATGCATCAATGTGCAAAGCAGTTCTGCTGCTGGGGAATCAAACCACATTCAGGAAATCTGAATTGCAGCCTCTTATTTTCCCTAGACTTACTTTCCCAAGGGAGCTACAGTAAATTACTTGATTTCCCCAGGACTTAGCCTCCCATACATAGGTAACAAATCTATTTCTTTTCTTCTCCTTTGTACCTGCTGATTTGGATTTCTATGTGTGTAAATCTTGAAAGGACATTTGTGCAGCACTCCAGGATCCTGATCCTGTTTTATTCCACTTGATCCATGCTAATAACAATATGTTTAAAAGCCCTACCAGCTAAAAGAAAACACACAGCTGGGTTTACACCACCACTGGTGAGATCAGGATGCAAAACCAGAGACCTTGGGGTGGTGAGAAACAGCAGAGCAGGTCATACTGCAGAGACAGCCTTCCTGTCCTCTAAGTCTATAGCAAATGGAATGGGGAAGCAAAGTGCTAACCTTTTACAAAAAGAATACAAATTTAATTTTAATCATTAGAGTTATAATCCCAGACAATAAATATACATTCACTGATCTAGTGGAGTACATCACATCAAATTTCCATGAAGACTCAAGTCACTAGATTTCTGTAAACATTCTTCACTTTACAATACATTAACTTGAGTTACATTTCTCCCTACCAGAATGACATTAACCTTCCATAATTAGGATACATGTTGACAAACCTGAGAGGCAAAACTGGCCTCAGAGCAGGGCACACACAGTTTGGAAACCAGCTAGATGAAGGACTGTCAGCTGTTAAATCTGGCCAGAGAAAAACTTGTTGAATACTTTGTGCAAAACCAATGCCATCTTGGGACACTTTCAGCTCCCCCTTTGTTAAAATTCACAAGAGTGAATTAAAGAGATGAAGGTGCATTATATGAACACAGGAATTTGACCTAATTTTAAATATGCACTGGTTTAACAAAACCTTGTAATCTGCTGAGGTGCATTACACTTGTGATTTCCTTAATACCTCTTTAATGATTTTAGAAGGCAATTCTCTGTTGCACTGCAAACCGGTTTTGTTCACACCTTTAAGTTTTCCCACAGTGGAGTAAGCAAGTTATCAAGAGAACTAATTAGCTTGACCTTCTGTTTGCCCAGTACTGAGAAATGCACCAAACAGGTCTCTTTTCATGTCTGAGTCTGTAAATTAAAGCTCAGGCTTTCTATTCATTTCATTGTCCTCAAGAATATTTACCACAAGCACAGACTATATAAGGAATGCACTATCCACCTGCCTCTTCACAGGTAATAGCTTTGAGTTTTCTTCAGAAGAGGAAAACAACAGCCATAAAAGAAACTTTCTTTGCATAAAGCAGATAAAAACCTTCTGAATTCACAGTTCCTTAGGCAAAATTAAAAGCTATGAACTTGTTGGGGGTTAGGATTTTTTTTCTTGCTTTTCTTTCTCTCAGGGAATTTTCTCCCATTTGTTGCCTAAGATCTGATAACAGCGACACTTAAGAGACAAAAGATGTGGCTGGGAGGAGGAGGAGGAGGGGTGCAGTTTGCCACCTCTCTGAGCTGGGGGGGCTTTCTCTTGGGATGTGTGGACTTACCAAGAGATTTCAGCTGGGGCATCAGGAGCTGGGCTTGGCCCTCACTCGCTCTCTTGCTGTCGGGATGGGAGTATGGACATGTGGTGTTTTGGTGCTGGAATGTTGCTGCCCAGAGCATTTGCACTCTGGAGTTTTGGACCTGCACTTCTTCTCCTTACCATGGATGAGCTTCTGCTCGCAAGAGCAGCGGCTGAACTGGGACCTTTCCAACATCCGACCTCTCTGGGAAGGGGACCCCAAACCCCTCTCGCCTCTGGAGGGAGCATCTCCCAGCTGCCTGTGGCAGTCCATCTGCCAACGCCCAGCCCTGCTGTTTTCTGCTGCTGTTCCAAGGCTTTTTTGCTATACTTTAACACAACACCCCATGCCCACCTGAAGCCCTGCAGCTCCTGGCACAGCTTTGGAGTTTTTCCCACACTTTGTTTGCCACTCCAGGTGTGCCCATCTCTGCTGCTCCGAGGTTCCTGCCACTGTCCATTTTGCCACCCGGAGTGGCTCTGAGACCGGCTGTCCCCACGAGTTTGGGAGGCAAAGCCATTTCTGCCTCTCTCCGGCTGAGCCACCATTACAGGAGCGGCTCCGGAGCGCCCCCTGCAGCCGTGAGGAACCATTGCACCCACCCTGCCTGGCCAGGAGCCACCAGCGCCCCCGCTGGCTGTGACCGGAACTGCACCGAAGGTGCCTGTGGCTGACAAGGCTGGCACTGGGTTTGTGGTTCCTTTCCTGTTTGTTGTTGCTGCCATTGTTGTTGTTTGTTTGCCTTGTTACACACGCATATTCTAGCAAAGAACTGTTATTCCCTTTTCCATAACTTTGCCTGAAACCCCGTAATGTTCACGTTATAATAATTTAGAGGTAAGAAAGTAATATTTTCCATTCCAAGGGAGGTTCCTGCCTTCCTTGACAGGTACCTGTCTTTCAAATCAACACAAGACTCAGACAGTAATGGACCATACAGACACACTCAAAAGACTAATCATATCCCAATTTATCAGGAAATTCAAGAATTGCTGCATTTGAATGAACTATAAATCCTGATTTCTCTAGCACTCGAATAGAACTTTTTTTGCAAATGTAAGCCCTTAACTCATCCATTCAACTTCCTTTTCAAATAAAGCAAGTTAGAAGATAACCCATCCAAATGAAAGGCAAAGATGTGAGACTAAAAGGAGCAGGGGTTCTGCTGTAAATTATCCTTCATGTTAGGCACAGAAGTGAGACACCGAGCCTGGGGATAGCTCGGAGGGTGGCACAGCATCTCCCTGGTGTCAGCCTTTGGCAGGCACATCACAGCGAGCATGAGGGTGAGCCCCTCACTCTGAGGAGCAAACCCCAGGCTAAAGTGGTAGTGGTGTCAGCAGAGGCAAAGAAGCAGGAGGGGCTCTCCATAGGGGTTCCACAAGCAAGGGTGAAAGGTCCAGGGACGAAAAGCCGATTTTATGAGAGGGTCCAGGGATTTTATACTTGGGGAAAGAAAGCTGGAGATAAGGGTAACAGCCAATTGGGTAATGCAATGGGGGCGGGACTGGCAAGGAGGCAACCAAGGGGGGCAACTCATGGGAGGGGCCACAGGGAACAACCAATGGGGCATCGAGTATCATAGAACTTTCCAGAACTGATACATATGCAACCAAGGGGATACATATTTATAAGCTTATGTATAAAACTAGGAAGGGAGAACAATAACCAATCAACTTGTAATAAACAAATCAGGGAAACAAGGGATGATGGGGACTCACCATCACCACAGAGGTGATTCTAGATCTTGGTGCCTGACCACCAGGACTCAAACCCTGTTGTTCCTGCTGGGGTCATAGTGGCCACAGCCACTCACACTGCAACACAGAGGCTTATAATAGTCAAGGTTACAGGAGAATGGCAAGGGAATGAATTGAAGAAGGTTATTTTGGAGAAAAAAAGTCAGTGTTGTCTGCCTTTTTTCTACTTTAAAATAACCCTTAAGTCACGTATGTGAAATTCCACCAAACTGGTCACAGAAAATGGATTTTAACACCTAATAAAAAGCCTTAGCTTTCCATTCCACAACTTCAGCATCTTCTAGACATACCCTTACAAATAAGTCCAACAACAGACCTTGACATTTATGCTGCTTAGAGAAACTTCTAGGTCTGCTGGATTCAAAATTCTCTACCCATTTCCGCGTATTTTTGGATATGCAGAACATTTAACAGCCCCAATTACTCTCTTTGTAAATGTGAAATTGAATTGCAGAGAAGACAAGGATCAGTCCTCCAAAGAGACTGTTTCTTGCACTGAAGAGCACCACAGATCCCTAAGCCATTCTCACCAGTGTCATCCATCACAGTGAATGAGGATTTTAAGCTCACCAAGTGCCCAATGGAGAAAGTCAGCATACACCAGTGGTGTTCACACAATGCTCACACTAAGCTAAATGTCATCTAAATTACCTTTTCCAGAAGGTGCATCTTACTTTTGCTGCAGTGCATTTTCCTCTTTTAGAGTTCACACACCTCACATCTTCGTGAGTTGACCACTTGAAGATCTTTCTACTGACAACAAGTCAGTTATCATTCTTCTGTCTGAAACACAGTTGACATGAAATGAAGTGAAATTCCTCTCTTAACTAATGTCCCAGTGATCACAGATGTGTCCAAGATGAAGGACGTCCAATTTCAGTTTCCTCTTCTGCTTGAAGGAGATTCAAACTTGCACCTTTTACTACTCTGTCAGCCAGGAAACCTTGGAGCCTGGGAACTCACAGTCAGTCCCAGGCAGAAAATTATACAAACTGAAGCAGGAGAGAGGCAGGTGAGGGAAATAAATTCTCAGTTTTCCATATGCAGGAGACTGTCTTAAAAGCTTAACCATGCATATAAGAATTTCACCATCGTTTCATGTAGCAATGAGGAACAAAGATACACAGACCTCCTTCTTGCTTGTTCCTTGGAAAACCATTCATTGCAAAAAAACAGACCTTTTAATGCTCTAAACTCAAGCAAAACAAGCACACATTGGCTGCCTGCCACTGCAGTGGCACTGGTCATGCATGCCTTTACCCAGCCACCTTTCTGATCCAGGCATCTCCCCAGCCAATCACTGCCTCACACACGAGGCATACAATTTATTTATACACACTAGCCATACAATTTATTCTCTGCTGATCTGACCTGTAGCTGAACCTTTCCCAGAGTGCTTCCTGGTCAGCAAGAGTGAACAGAAGTGAACAGGATTTAACAAAGGTGAAAAAGACCCTTATTCTATAAGGCTTTTCTTATCTCCCACGATTTCACCCCTCTTTTTTTTTCCGATCTGAACTGAGAGTTTTGACTGGTCTTGTAGTATGCATTGCTGTGTTTAAAACATATCCTGCAAGATGTCACTTGGAAATAGAAAGGCTGTAAGCAGTTTAGTGGAAGACTCATGAGGCAGAGATGAGAAGAACTGTGCCATTCTCAAGGCAGTCCAGAGCATATGCCCAGGTAGAGCCTCATGGAAACTCCCCAGTGACCACAGATGCCTGCAGACTGACACAGTGGATTTTAAGGACTGTGCTTCCAGTCTTATATACCTGAATTCTGCCTACAGTCCAGTATCAACATCTTAAAGATTTTGGGTATTGCTTCTCAAGCAATTCTTGGCAGATCTAAGAAACCAAAACCCACTCTTCCAAGTCCCAGCCTCATTCCTATTCTACTTGGCAAAACTAGCCCACTTCTGTAAATCTGCACCCATATTACTTCCTGAGAGAAAAAAAGTTGATCAGCTTCCAGGAGCTTTTGGCAGCGGTGAGTTTTAGATGACCAGCTATTATTTGCTGTTCTGTAAGAATACAACAAATATAATCAGGCACAAGATTCAACTGGTGTTCACACAGCTGAATTAGGGATGATGTCTTGTGGGTAAAGCACTGCCTGCAAAGTGTCTTTCCTAATTCTGCCTTGGAATTCAGTTTTAAAACTCAGGGAGGCCATCAGTTCCTCTTCCTCAGACCCTTTCTCCAGATGGTAAATGGAGATAAATATAACTTTGTTATAGCATGCTTTGAGAAGTACATAATAGTAAGTAATCAGCACCTCACAGTAGAAGACACTCCATCAAAGCATTGGTAAAGAATCACTGCACTTCGATTTTAAAATAAAACAAAGCCAGGTGATTAGCAAAGAGAGTAACCACCAACTGGGCATCTTGTTTTCTCCATCACAGCTTTATAGAAGTCATAAAATCTGTTGGTTCAAATTGTATATTTTCTAATTTTCAAAATGAGAACAGACTCCAGCATTTGCTCTGGGACATACCCCCCCCAAGAACTGATGCTGACTGCTCAGGTCCACAGCAGTACATCCTACAAAGCCAGAAGCAACCCTTAGCCCTTAAACACTTTTTTTCCATTGTCAAAATAGTAAAACCAAATGTTCTTTACCTTACAGAAGAAAACAGTTACTAGATGGGAAAAAGACAACCCAGAAGAATGTTCTTGTTTCATAATTAGAAGGTAATCTCTTAAAGAATACCTGTCACCACGATGCAGCCTTCTCCCTCATGCACATTAGCCACATCATGTAATGAGAACAGACAGCCAGGATGGCAGGTCAGTGTGCTGGCAGCTGATGTGTTTGACAGGCAACTGCATTCACATGGCACTGTGCAAGTCAATAGGAGAGAGACTGAAGGGAACTTTTACTCTCACAGTACTCACTCATTTTAAACTAAAAATATTTTGCAGTATTTGTATGATCCAAGAGGAAGGAAACAAAATATAAACTAGAAACAACTTTGAGATTATAGTACTCATAACACTAGCTGCATAATGGAATGGCAAAGCTAATTTGTTTATTACATCAGTATTTCTTTCTTTGTGCCACAAATTAAGCATATTTTTTGCCAGTTCTCCCCTGCCAGGAGCAATTCTGTTATTGATGAACCTGCTAATTTTAAGGGCTAAGCCTTTAGAGCCCATTAGAAAAACATCATCAACACATTTTGATTTTTAAGGCAAGGAAAGAAACATTAGGCAAGCTGCCATTCCCGTTTTTCAAAATATTTATTTTTCTCTCTCCCCAGTTATATACCAGTACATAAAACTGATTTCAGCAGTTACTTCTGATTTACATGGCTGTGGAAGCAGTCACAGAGCCATAGCATACATAAAGACAGTTCTGTAGCATCTCCTCATGCTGCTGAGTCAGCATGCATCTAACCTAGCACAGCAGAGGAATTTCAAGTGCCATTCTGCAAAAGGAAAACGTGCCTTGCTTCCCAGGCTACAGATTATTATTCATATTGCCAAAGTGCCCTGAAAGCAAGACTGTAGGTGTAGATTGGTGGATATATCTCTAGACAGAATATTTCTTGAATATTTACCAACTAAACAGATATCAGCAAAACTAGATCTAAGAAGCTGGGAGAAACCTCTACCAGGGCTTCCTCAAGGTCTCCCAGTGCACCTGTGACAAGTGCAGGTCAGGGCCACAGTTTTATATTTCCTCTCACTTGGACTCCCTCTGTAAAGTGTTTTTTGATACAAGTTGGTATCTTTCTGAAATATAGCTTTAATTTTAATTTTTTCATATATTTGTGGGGAAATGGCTTTACTGAAAAAAAATCTTTACCTTTGCAAGTGCATATCAATACATGTAAATACCTGCATGTGTTTTAACTACCTCCTTTTAATAACAAATGGGGAGGGGTAGTGGAAATCAAAGACATGTCATTTGAAGGTCTAGGTCAATAATAAAGCGGTGGGTTTCTCCATGGTGATTTCACATTTTTTGTGTATGTAGGCAGCTTTCCTGAAAACAAGAAGTATTTCTCTGCAAGTCCTTGGGTCAAAAAGTTTCAATGAGGCATTGAAATGTATCAGGTTTTTAAAAAGCAATTTCCTAGGTATTTATGGAGCTCCTGCCTAAAACCACACACACTCCTGATAGTCTGGCACATTATAAAAACATCTAGCTCCAGTACTTCAGTGAGTTATTGACTTTACACCAACCAAACTTTATTATCACTATTTGTTCATGACTGACATGTCTTTACAAAAAAACCTCAGGAATACAAATAATACAGTTTCATGCTAACAATATAATAATTTATTCACCAATTAGTCACAGATGAAAAGCAGAAGAAAAATATTCATTAGCACTTCCAGTACTAGATTCCAACCTGAAATAAAACAGTTCTCAGGCATCTCAGAAGCTACATATTTTAACAGATGCCATCATTTTTACCAGCAGCTCTGGAAAAGGTGGCACTTCCATTCATACTATCCTCCAATGTACCAGCTCAAACCAAATTCCATACCTTCACCTCCAATAATACAATAGAGGCTCCTTCCACCTCCTCACATTTCCCTCTTTATTGGGCACACAAGAGTCTGGTTTGTCTTGCATAAAGTTTGGAGCAAAGCAAGTGTTGAAATGCCAGCTGGCTTTGGACTTGCACCCAGAATACCAGTTGTTTACACCAGACCTGCCCATGTTGAGCAAATATTCAGCATCAGGGCACTGGCAAGCCATCTTCTACTGCACCCTTTTGGTAGGACAGCTTTTTCATGGGTCACTGGCTGTACACCACTACTTCAATTAGAAGGTAACACAATCCACTCCATGAGATGTTGGAATAAAGGGTCTGTGTCCAGCTGGACATCTGACCAGCTGTTGGCTCCCAGTCCTCTGCTTATCTTGGACATCAGAGTGCAGCTCTTCAGTGGCAGAGAGGTTGCTCTGGGCCTGTGCTTTGCAGTGCCCACAGCAATGAATGTCTCAGTTCCACTGGAGTCTCCAATTACTGGTTTCATACAAAAAACAAATTAGAGTTTAATCTGGGGAGAGTCTACCAAACCACAGTTTTCACACAGCAGTTAATAGCTCAGAGACTGCCTTTCCTACTACAGTTAGCTGACACATAAAACAACTTAGCTCTTTTTTTATTTTTAGACTAGGAGTCAAACAAGAAGAGGTTGCAGCTGATTCACTGATATCCCCCCACCTCAAAGCAGGTATGTCACATGAATTCAGTTAAACCCAACTGACACATAGTTCAAAATACTGTGACCTCTCCTTCCACACATACAGCAGTCACAGCTAAAACCTGCCACTGCATTTTTCTGACAGGGGAAAGGTAACCAAATGAACTGATCAGCACTAGCTGAAGAGACATGTGAGACAGGAAAGACTGGTTCCCACCTCTGCCTACCTCCTGGTGTAGACATCCAGGTCACAGGAGACAAGTCTGACTTTTTCCACATCTGCTGTAAGAAGCTCAACAGACTAATGAGCTAGAGATCCCAAGGAGGAGAGACACTGCAAAGTTAGTGTGAAAGTTCAGCAAAATGCCTAGATCTTTCTCCTGTTTTGCAGAATGACTTGGGCAAAGAATATTTTTTCATTCTCTCCTGTCCATTCGATGTTTACAAATATGTCCAACATAAACCTGTGTTACCCTTTTGTAATTAGACACTGCAGCCACCTGCTAGACTGTGTTCCAACAAGTCAGCATGTGCTTGTACAACTGGTACTGGAATGGTGCACAGGGTGACAAACTGCTATAAATATCTGACAGGGAAGTAGTCTGTTTATGTACATCTAGGATATAAAATTCTACATGCAACTCAAAAAACAATACCTAGTGGCAGAGAAGATGAACAGATAGGCAACGGCCTTGGCATTTTCTAGACTTGTTTTCAGTCTATGGGCACTGTGAATGTATTGTTTGTAAGGATGTCTACATCCATATTTCATAAAAAAATAAAATGTGAAACCAACCACAATTTTCCATATTGATGCATAATATCGAAGTGCTCAATCTGAGGCACATTAGAGAAGTCTTATTTTCAGCATACATGGGAAGGGTAGGAAAGAAATTAGGCCCTCTCATCAGCATGGTAAAAAAGCCCCATAAATCGCTGTCTGCCCTAAAAGTGAGCTTGCATAGTGTGTCCATCAAGGCATTACTGAAACGTTAGTGAGACCACTTGTGTGCCTAACTAGGCATTTTCTCATCTAGAGCAAGAGTCAGAACTGCTGAAACCACCTTACTTCCTCTGAAATCAACAAATTCCTAAGAAATCCAGAGGATTTGAGCACCTGAACACCAGGTGAGCTCTGGCTTCAATTCCACAGTTTTGCAAAGAGCTGAAGTGGCAGCCTGAGCAAGTGTTTCACAATAAGATTAATCTAAATTTTTATTTTTTTTTAAGTATATTGGATATTTTTATCATGCAATCACTCATTTCCTGCTTGGGGACAGAAAAGAGAGAAAGCAGGAGCTGAACTCAGTTTCCCAGTCTCCAACACAACACGAATTTTCCCAGCATGTTGTGTATTTATTCCTACTGGCTCCCTAGGCCTAATGCACAGCAATGTCATCAGAAATTGGATCAGACCCTTAATACCAAAAGTGACCTTCAGTGAAAGGGCCACATCCCTGCAGTTTAACAACATCAGGTCCTAACCTGTACCACTTAGAAAAACTCTGAGAGCCATTCTGCAAGGATGAGTATTTGCTTTCCTCCTGCATCAGAGAAAAAGTTAAAACCACACAAAAAAGCAGAGGAAAAGCCTCTCTCAAAGTGCTCCTGGGTAAGATATGAACCTGGAAGATGGGAAATCAACTTCACTTGCTGCTTTCCCCCACCTGAAGCAGGGTCTTGAACCAGCTTTCCCAAGCATTTGAGCAGGACTGCTGGGCTAGCAGCTGTTGCCCTAGGTTGGACACTTTTTTCAATAGGGAAAAACCATCAACAGATAAACCCAAAATCAAACCCACTCGACTCTAAAGATTTTCTTCCCCAATCTCTCACCATCCTAGAGACTGCTTAGCTTTAAAATCACCATCACATTCAAGTAAAGTCACACTCCACATGCAAGATGCCCACCACGTTCCTCCAACTATGGCACAATCACATGAGCAATCTTATCAGCCCAGTAGCAGTGTATTGTCCTTTGTCACATCCATTTTCACTATGCTCCTGTCTATTGATCCATTCAACAACTGTGTTCCTTCTACAGATGAAAACAGCCTTTTTTCTGGCTATAGAGTAGCCAGCTCCTCTAGGACATTAACAGGAAAAACTTCAAGATGTCTATATGCAAGTGATTTGTCTTCATAAAATAGTCCTAGTGCAGTGGTTTGCCCCAACATTCATTTTCTCTACACTTCTAATCAGTCAAGTCAGAGGGTGCCAAGCACATCCAAGTGGGGCAAGTAGGAACAAATAAAGCCCACAGAGCAGAGGAGGCTAAGATAGATTGCATATTAACAGGAAAAATAAAGAACAAAAAGCTATTTACAATACTTCTTGTTCAATAATTGCACCTACAGTGTGTTTGCAAAAACTGCCAGTCACATACACATTCCCATAATTGCTGTTTCCCAATACAGTTTCAGCAACTTTCAGTCCTGATTCATGATCTCCTAGCATGTCTCTCCACAGCTAAAGCAAACCTTAACCCAAATAGCACTTCAGTTCTTCCATGTGGATCCAGTTATTTTCCCCCATCACCAGTATTTCCACTATCTTTCATACAAAATATGAAGATAAATATTGAATTGGAAAAGTTGGTTAAAGAAAAGAAGTAGGCCAGGATATAATCTCACTGACAAGTGCTTGGATCATGCATGTTTACAGAATATCCAAGGGAAAGGGACCCAGAAGGATTATCCAAGTCTAACTCCTGGCCCTGCAGAGGACACCCCAGGAATCCCACCACGTGTCTGAGAGCATTGTCCAAATGCTCCTTGGGCTCTGTCAGGCTTGGTGCTGCAGCCACTGCCCTGGGGAGCCTGTTCCAGTACCCAACCACCCAATGGGGGAAGAACCTGTTTCTAATATCCAACCTAAACCTGCCCTGACACAGCTTCAGGCCATTCCCTTGGGTCCTGTCCCTGCTCACACAGAGCAGAGATCAGTGCCTGCCTCTCCTCTTCCCCTCACAAGGGCAGTTGCAGACTGCAATGAGTCTCCCCTCAGTCTCCTCCAGCTGAACAGACCAAGTGCCCTCAGCAGCTCCTCTCAAGGCCCTTCATTGTCCTCATGTCACTCCTTTGGATGATCTCTAATGCAATTTTTACATTGTAGTGCCCAAACCTGCCAACAATACTCAAGGTGAGGCTGCCCCAGCCCAGAGCAGAGCAGGACAATCCCCTCCCTGGCCCGACTGCTGCTGCTGGGCCTGGTGCCCCCAGGACAGGGATGTCCCTCCTGGCTCCAGGGCACGGCTGGCTCAGGGCACCACTGGCCATCAACCAGGACCCCCAGGTCCCTTTCTGTGGTGCTGCTCTCCAGCATCTCCTTCCCCAGTCTGTTCGACAGCCAGGGTTGCCCCATCCCAGGTGCAGAATCCAGCACTTTTCCTTGCTGAACTTCATACAGTTGGTGATGGCCCAGTCCCCTAATTAGCTGAGGTCTCTCTGCAGGTCCTCTCTGCCTTTAAGAGAGTCAACAGCTTCTCCCAGTTTTGTACCATCTGTGAACTTTGCATCACCTCAAGTCCTGCGTCCAAGTCATTTACGAAGATGCTGAAGAGACCTGCAAAACCCCACTAGTGACCAGTCACCAGCCTGATGTCACCCCATTCATAAATGATTTATAAATAAAACAGTGCTCCCAGACAGTCTTTGTAATAAAATCCATGACAAAAACCAAAGCTCTCTCCTGTGGCAAGGTTCATGAAAACATGGAGGAAAGTGATCAAAAACCTTGTACATCACACTTAAAGAGTCATTTTCACTTTGCTTACATAAGACCTAAAGGACTGCAAGTACTTGCAGTGTCACCACAGGCATTGGAAAGTTCACAGTGTTTTCAAAGACCCTCACACACATCAGTTAAAGGGCACTGGTAAAACTTGAGTAATAAGCTCCAGGAAGATGACGTGTTCAAAGGTATTAAAATGGCAGTTTTAGGCTCAGCCATTATTCACATAGGTCTCTGCCACCAAGGGAAATTTATTAGAACTTTCAGTGTGATAGCAACAATATGTAAATTGGACTGCTCAAATGAGGATATATGGTGATGATGTATGGTAGGAGTCACCAACTAAAGATTGGAAGTAGGGATGAAAAAATGATGTGATTACTGTGGTCAGGCATTCTGAAGGTCTTGGTTTAACAGGCTGAGCAAGATGTACTACATCTGACAAACCATCTAGAATACAGCTGCTCAGTAATAATAATAAAGCAACTGTCTTAAGTACTGAACTCTGGAACACAGTATATCAAAACCAGGTTATTATAGAAACAGAGACACAATAAGATGAAAAAGAGATGACTCGTATGGTCTTGTTGACTGTATTTTGTTAATGTAGATTCTGCAAGCAGTAAAATTTATGAAAACTATCAGATTCATGTACTAAATGATCTCTGTTTCATCTGCATTGCTGTTCAGATGGGAGGAGTTTTTTAAAATGAGCAAGAGATGATACCTTTGAGAAAAACTGGCAGACAGTGTTAACCAGAACTACACTAAGAGATCATTGGCCTCTGTTCATTTATTCTTTTAAAACACTTATTTCTTTAGTCTTGCATGAGGAAAAAAAGCAGAGTTCTTTTACAAAGCAAGTCCACTATCCCATTACTAAAAGCAAAGATCTGCAGTGTGAGAAGGCATGTTTAATGTCCTTCAGATTTTAATGGGGATGAAATACATGGAGTCACCCACATCCAGGGACTATCAGATCCTTTCATATCAGCAGTCAGACACCTTAACAAACCTCTGCCTTCATAAAGTGCCAACTACACTTCTTCAGAACACCCTCAAAACCACCTCAGATACCTCATCCCTGTGCATCTGGCATCACACACAAGAGAAGCCCTGAGCACCACCATCATCTTACTTGTACATGAACAGGACTCACACTGAACACAAGGGGCCACAAAGCTACATGCTGAACTGGACAGACACCTAACTGCAGCTGCAATTAAGACACATAATAGCCAGGGAACTGTAATTGCAAGGAAAATAGCAAATGTAAAAATCCAGTGGGAGTTGCAAAACAGATATTGTATAGATTGCAAACAGTTTACATCTTGCAGAAAGAGTCACTTTACAGACAAGAACAAATCTTTGGAAAGAGGAAGAGGTATGCTGGAGTACTATCAAGTCATCTCAGTCCACCAAAGAACCACTAGATTTTAATTTACAGTGAGAAAATGCAGACATTTTTCATGACTATGGCCATTTCTGATGAATGCTCTCCTCTAAGTCACATTGCTGCTTTCAACCTACATATATGTGTGTCATCAACACATGGGTCAAACAAAACAAATAAAGCTGAGCTCCACAGCATCCAAATTCCCTGCTGTTCAGATCACTTCATAGCCCTGTACAACAAAGATGTCAACATGGGGTTTCTCTCCACCACAGGGCAGATGAGCCATCACTCAGAAACTTTCAGTTTCTCAAATGATGAAAAGCAGACATACTTAAGGGTATCTAATCTATCCTTGCCAGGGTCCAACAGACATACCATTTTCCTGCCACTGGCAGCAAAATCAAAGCTGCAGGTTAAGAATCAGCACTGACACCTGCTCTGTGTCCACAGAATCCAAGGGCTTATGTACCACAAACCTCTCTGGCATCCTTAGCATCCACCTGGACCCACTACAGTGAGGGAGGTGGTTAAATAGTCTGCCTGTAGTCCTCCTGCAGTAATTCAGGGACCAGAAATTCAAGATAACTGGAAGTGACAATGACAGTTGAGCAGTAAATAACAGGCATCTTTCCTTAAGATGAAAGAGATTAGAGTAAAGCTGGCATTGCACTTTAAAATGCTATGTCTAAACACAGAAAGCTATTGAGAGTTTTGAATCACCATACCAGAAAAAAAAAATCCTATGTAGCAGGAAAGTACTCATTTCAGTCTAACTTTTTAAGCTGGAAAATAGGGGACATAGCATTATATATTATAGTTATTGCATTCTTTGAACTACAACTAGCAAATTCCAAAATCTGGGATCTACTTATCTGGTTTCAAGTTCCACCCATCAATAAGAGCAGAGGTTTCCTTTTGGATATGTACCAGTTTCAATCTTCAATGGCTTTACACCCATTGCAACATGAAAGAGCAGAAATAACAGTTGAACTTGATGATCTTAGTGGTCTTTTTCAACATTAATGGGTCTAAAATAATAAAATATACTTTATGTAAAGTATAACGTAATATAATATAACATAATATAATAACATGGAACAACTCTCAAGAAGGGTGAATCAGATTTTGGTACTGCCTGGAAAGCTAAAAGCTGCTACTTTTGGAGAAAAAAAAATTGATCAACCACAGTTTCTACTGGTATTCCTTCAAGAGGATAAGACCTCCAGATGTAAATAACTACAGTTTTGCATATGGTTTGCAACCCTGTTTTCCTGCCTCAAGGAGAAGCATCCTTTTGAGGTACCTCACATAAAGCTGACTAAAAGAGAAGAAACTGCAATATCTACTACTGAAAACTGAAAGTAGAGTATATACCCCAGTGACTGGCATAAGTCAAAATAAATCAATTGTCGTAGTGAATTATCTTCCAGGTCTTCTTCAGACAGACACAGAGAATTTAGTCCAGACTAGGCTACTGTGACATAGTGTTGTGGTTCAACATGGAAGGGGTTTTTTTGCAAAAGGTCCTTCTGGTTCTGATCAGAACCAATCAATTATCTGGCTTGATCATTGGCATGTTTTAAGCCACTTAGGAGTTTGACATGCCTCTGCAAATCACATTTTAAGACAGACAGAGCCCGGGAAACTCCTAAGTGGCTTAGTCTGATTCTAACTTTTGTTTCCTTCTTTTAGGTCTGATTATAAACTTCTTAGGGTCTTTTAAGTTTGAGCCTGTTTTGTTTTCTCCTAATTCTTATGTCACAGAGGTAAAATAAGTAAGTAAGAGATGATCTGAACCAAACCACTACACAGAGTAAAGCTATCCTTGGATTTGGTATTTTTTAGTGACATTTGGCATAACTAACATCAGTATGATGCAGGTTAAAAAAGTAACTTTTTCTATGAAGAGGTCCCTCTGAGGATCATATTCACACAGCCTTAATTACACTCAAGTCCCTGTACTTTTTATTTTCTAAACGCAGACTGTGGTTTAATAACATATTTCACTTTCCCAGCAGTTGCTCCATCAATGGATCTGTCACCACTGACATAACACAAGGAACTTAAGGAATTTTAAATCCATCTCGTAATAAAGTTACATGATGAGATTTCTGGGATCATCTTTTAAACACAATGGGCAATGACTACTACTGCACTACTGCCTACCTGCCTTTCCACAGTCTTCAAGAAATGTCTTTTTTTATGATTTCTTAGAATGACTGTCATCAAAAAAAAGATGCATAACTGCATATTCCCTTTAGAACACCATTAAGCAGAGCCTGTACTCTCTTGATGCTGAGATCTCAGCAGTGAATCTCCTGTAATATTACAGCAGTTTTATCTGTTGCATCCTAGACCTGAATGAGGGAAAGGAAAATAATAATAATAATCAGCACCTTCAGCTTCAATCAGCAGCATGTTCCAAGATCACAGGATCTGAAATTCAAATGATCAAGAGGCCATTAGAGACATTAAAGATTTACCAGATGTGCATTCATCCTAATTTTATTGGGGGGGAGGAGGGAGCAGGGGAGGGAGGAGGAAATACAGAAGCATTAATTCCAAAGAAATAGAAAATGGAACATAGTTGACCATATTGATCCTTTCACAGAATAGTTATGTGTCTCACTAAAAGTATATTTACTATCCAATCTTTAATGTTTCATGTGGGCAAAAATAATGAACAATAAATATTCCCCATCCAGCTCTAACTTTAAAGACTGTTATTTACATCAATAGTTTTGCTTATAGGATGAAAAGCTACTCCAGAGTTGTCTCACTATAGACTAACCTTTACCTGACTTTCCATTCCACTTGGACTGGTCATACACTCTCCTCCAAGGGAAAAAGTCTCCAAGATTTCTTTGCTGCCCACACTAGCATAGCATCAGAACTGAAAAAAGTGATCTTGCAATTTGAAGTCTCCAAAACAAAAATCCATTCCTCTTCAAAGAGCATTTCTAATACTTATTCTGCAAAGACATAAAAAGAATCCTTTTCCATAAAGCCATTCAACAAACAGCTACATTTACACCTATATTTGCAAACAAACACCTATAATTGCAAACAACTAGGAGACATTTCTAGGGATTCCTTTAATTTCCATATGTAGTCACCTATGATCAGTGTCATAAAGGTTAAAAAACACACTTTTCAACTAAAATTGGACCGAGAAGCTTCAATTTTCAGTCTTCAGGCTTTGGGACTGTATTGTCACAGTCACATCATGTTATTTCCACCAAAACAGCTGGAGGTTTCCAGTGTGGGAAGCAATTATTATGAAAAGTGTCAATGTGTCAGTCTCCCCAAGTCACATGATTAACTTCACATTATCCCATTTGACAAGTAGCCAGCCCCAAGTCTCCACCAAGAAACAGGAAAATGGAGAGAGAACACATGTGCAAGTCACAAGAGAGAAGAACAGTTTACCCACTGCTATGTGAGCAGATTTTAACATTGCTGACTGCTGCCACAGTTGTGATACACTTGTAGAGTTTAATTGTTTTTGTGGAAGGGAGGCTTAGGTCTGCATGCATGAATGAACACAGTTTGCCTTGTGTTATAATAAAAGAAACAACTCTTGAATTCCCTCAAAAAAAGTGATTTAATAAACAAGAAGAAATTCAGGAATTATTACAGAAAGGGGAATATTAAAAAAACTGACACCCCTGGGCATGGAAATAAAAGACCTTTGGAGCTGTACTGACTACAGGCCCTAGAGCAGCAATCCCACAGCACTGTGTTGGCTTCAGCTATTCCAAAGCCAGGACTATTTATCAGGGTCTCTAAACTGAGGCTGAAACCAAGAGTCACAGTGCTGGGTCCCCCCTGTGGTTAATCCAAGGGAGGGGACACTCCCTCTGGAGGAGATGGATTTTTATAGGCTTGGTTCCCTCCCTGCCCACAGTGCAGCCCAGGGGTTTTATTTAATTGGGTACATTGGTCCATGAGGTAAAGCCTTGTGTCCAGTGGCTCAGCATTGCTGGGGTCAGTCCTTGGGGTCACAGGTTACAGGGGAGGGAAAAGTCCCTCATTTATACTCATGGTGCCAATGGTGCTGGGCAGCAGTCCCTCAGAGGGGTCTAAAAATTGTCTGTGAGGTGCTGGTATCAGGGCTTATCTGCTGCAGCTTCTGCATGGGAGACACAAAAAGATTATTAACTTTCTAATTAAACATTAGAACATTAACTAATTCAACAACAAGTAGAACATGTATAACTAAAACAACCGTGCCAAATTATTCCAACCAATCTATCATAGAAAACAACCAAAATGCAAAATGCAAAAGCCAACTAAGTCTACTTTATGCATGACACCTTGTCCTGACAATGTGTGTACAAAAGGTGTCTGTCTAAAACAACAAGCTCAGTAATTATATGTTCAATGAATGGTGCAAGGATTTTAGGAGGCAACAGTCACAATTCATGGGAGGGATGAGAGAGAAATGTCCCGTCTGTCAAATGCCCAACAAAGAAACAGTTACTTCGATACTTTTCAGACCTAAAAGGCTCAATTTAATGACACCTCTAGGTACAAAGGACTACACACACGGCCGAAGCTTCCCGACCCAGTGGCTTCCCAGGGTACATCCTCACAGAGAAACAAAGGTGTGGTGATAGCCTCGAGCAGGTACATTTATTAGCATATGGTTCATCTATTGTGTTAACTCATGGAATCTCACCAGTTGCATTAGAAAACAATGAAGCAAAAGACAATACCAAGCCAGCAACCTGGCTACCCATTCCCTAAAGCAATCAGAAGTGCCTTCCTCTGCATCCTGCCTCCATTCCCTGGTGAGCACGTTCTGCTCACTCCAGGGCACGCTGCAGTCTGAGTCTCCTTTGAGGACACAGACTGAGCCTGGATGCCTCTGCTGCAGGGAAAGCGAGCCAGGCTGCTCTGCAGTACCAGGGAAGCCTCGTGCCAAAGTCACTGCACCCCAAAGAACGGTTCTGTGGTTCACAGTTCCAAACTGATGACTTAGACCACCCACACAGGTCCTGGCCTCTTGGGGTTATCAGCTGTCCACTGCTTAATTTTGTGGCAAGCTTGCCTCTTTATGTCTTGGAATATCCTTAGACCATTCACAAACAGCCTAAATATCCCTCGACTGTGCAGCTCCACTTAAGCCAGTGTTTGTTGACAGCTACCCCAGAGCAGAAGTTGAGAAGAGAAATAGAGCTCAAACCTCTTTTGATGTTAAGTCATTTATTCCCTCTGTCCTGGAGGGGGACAGAGCACCCGACCTCGGCAGAGTCAGCGAGGTGAGAGGGGGGGGCTTTGTGTCCTGCTGGTTTTATCACAGACAGGGGGAAAGGGGATCCCAGGGGCGGAGATGGGACAAACAACCAAGCAGATCAGAGCCCGCTGCTGGAACCTAAGGCAGACCTGACTCAGTGACACGGCAGGGACCCGGCCGGGGGAGGCCCAGGGGGATCCACCACAACACTGGCCCATAAAAAAAAAAAAGCTCTGAGGATGGTTTTCCTTTCAGGAACCTGCACAAGTCAGACTGCATACCAAAGAACACCATGCACATGTGGCACAAACTACTCCAACAGCTTGGAGTGCCAGTATCTCATTTTTCCATTTCACTTGGCACTAGAAGGACCATGCTATCAGTTTTGAAGCTAATAATTTGTGAAAGTATTTGGAAGAGAAGCAAAAAAGTGACTGGAGGGACTTCATCAAAAAGAACTTCAATACTTTTTAGCTGCAGTCAAGACAATGAAGTGATACAAAACATATGAGATCCCGAATCCTAATTTCACTTACAGCAGGAATCTGCTGTTCATACAGTCTATTCTCCAGCTGCTCATGGTATATTAAATTAATGGAAACTCTGAGCTTTAGCATATGTTTAATAGTTACAGTGTGCTTTTTTGAGCAATGATAGGACTTTCCTACTGTATAGAAAAACACAGATGGATGCATTTATGTATGTCAAAAATACCCATGCAGGCTTTGATATTAATCAGCAACATGTATCATCCTTGGTCAAACTGTGCTTTAAGTCATACTAAACAGTGTAGAGGTAAGCTAGTAAAAAGTGTCCCAATTCCTCAGAACCTAGAAAAATGCTAAAAAAAAACCCAAACCAACCAACCAAACAAACAAAAAAAAACCCTAAAAAAATCAGTTATGAGAAAGATGTTCTTCCACAATGAACCAGAGAACAATATGGTCTTTCCACAGTATGGCTGTAACATCATCCCATAACCCAGATGTCTCTCACACTCATACAGCTGTAAAGATCTGTGGAACACAGCAGGACAAGGGGCAATTTTTCATCTGTGTTTCAGTCCAAAAACTGTCACTAACTAGACTAGGCAGGTTTGGCTAACCCTTGGTGATAACATCCAAGACAAGAAACACAAGTTCTAATCTTCAATATGTGCAACACAGAAGGATGAGGGCAACATCATTTGCATATTTGGAAGGTGTTACATAGTGAAATGCATCAAGAATTAAATGTTGTTGCCAGCACACCAAAACAACTGCAGAAATGTAACTGCTTACTCTAAAAGTACAGGGAAATCACAGATGTTTTTTAACCATGGAGCTGCATCAGAAACAGCTATATCCACAATCTGTACTGAATTAGTGTTCCCCAGTGGCAGGAATGTTGGGCATTCGTGTTGCACACTCAGACATGGGAACACCATCCTGTTTCACTCCCATAATACGTGCAGCCGAGGCAAAACCCTGTAGCAGAACACAGGACAGCCACAGCAAGGCAGTATCAGAGCAGCATGCCAGGGAAAAGCAGCTCCGTGGCAGTGAGGGATGCTCACACATGACTTCTCCTGTGAGCCAAGAGTGACATCTGCTGGGATGCAGGCTGGCCTCACCTCAGGGAACGAAGGAGAGCCCGGCCAGGAGAGCCACAGAACTGCCCTGGCTGACAGCACAAATGGCTTTAGTCTGCACAGCTCCTCCTGCACACACACATCCCACTGCCTACACTTAGGCATCCACACACTCAAGAGGCTTCTAGATTAACTACACCACATCACACAACAAAACAATGGCATACCACATCAAAAAATTAGGAAAACTATCAGATTGATGTAGTAACATGTGCAGCAAAAGGGAGCAGTTAACATTTGTGTAAAGGATAAAGGATAACTGTGTCCACTTCAGAGCAGTGAAGGAGACAAAAAGCAGAGATTGAAAGGTCAAAGGCATTCACTGCAATCCTTCCCAACCTCTCTTATATGACTTTCGGGGACAGTGATACCACCCTACAAGTGGAACAGAGAACACAAGGAAAAATAAAAACTCATGAAACTTTCATCAGCTGAAAATAAGTGTGGTCAACATGGTGCCAGTCTTGAGAATAGGTCAGGAAGTTCAATATCCACCTCTGTTCTGAAGATTTCTAGAAAGTTCAGCAAAGAAAAACACCATATTGTGCAGTAAGTAACAGAGAATTAGATCTATATTGTCGTGTGAGTGAGTGTTCCTTATCCTTAGATCTCAGCCCATACAAGTTCTACAGTGCTACTCCTGGGTTGTTCTGTGGGCCCTGCAGTTAGGACAGGCTTTGCAGTGGTAGTAGGATTAGTGAGCACAATTTAACTAACACTATGAACTCACTCTCTGCCATTCTTCTACAGAACTAACCTCAAATTGATTCAGTTCTTTGTGGTTTTGAGGTAGACTGAAACTCTGGGCAATAGCATTTCCCATTCTGTTCCACCCCATCCAGTCCCAGACATCAGGGAAAACAGGAGTTGGGGAAAAAGAAGGAGATAAAGTAATATCCAAGTAGAAAAACCTCAGCTTTGCATTCTGCAGCTCTAACTTCATCTGTCCAGCTGCAGGAGGCTGAATGCAAACTAACAGAGCATTGCTGCCATCTTGTGCTACACACGGATCTCTGCAGCCAAGGGGGTTCTTTTTTGTCTCATTTTTTCAAACCACAGAAGCACAACTCCGATTGGCACACTCAGGACAGGGTGTGAGCAAAGCCCCCAAGTGCCCCCCAAAGGGCTGGCATTGCCTTTCACTGCAGTGGCCAGCCCAAAGAGCATAGCCCAGGGCCCTCCCAGCCAAGGACTGCTGCAGACATCCAAAGGGCCAGGTCTCCCCACTCCCCCCTAACCAAAAGGCACCAAGGATTTGGGACCTTTCTTGATCATCACTAGTAAGTGGTACAGACTGTCCCTGGGTTTTGTTTAGCAGAGGAAGTGATGCCTTAGGTTTTAACGTTCATATTTTTCAAATCCTGCACTGCCCAGTGTGTTACTCTGAAGTTTCTTGTAGCCTGTTCCCTTCTGCTCTCTCAGGCTGGGTAGATGTAACAAAGCCTCTCTGGGGCTGCTCTCCAACAACACTCAGACCATCCTAGGCCCAAAAAGTATAAACCAAAAGCCTCTAAAGGAGGGGCAAGCTTGGGGAAATTACATCATTAACTGAAGCTTTAATTGGAGAACTAGCCCTGGTATGCAAATGAACCAAACTTATAAAAGTGTGAAGAACTCATGACCTGTTGTCCATCTTGGGGTCCATCTTGGCAGTAGCCTCTGGACTTCCCAGGGTGTACCTTTGAAGGCCCTTCAAATAAATACCTACCTTTATTCCCTTATTCTTGTCCAGTCTCTGTTTTTAGGTGGCCACTGCAGGCATCAGAAGCTCACCACAAATACTTACAAGGTGACATGGCTGTCACTGACCTGCTCAACCACAGGCAAGCAGCCCACACAACCACTTTTTATTGACAGTAATCAGTGTTTGATTCTGGCTGAAACTTAACCAACCCACTAAACACCAGGGCTTACATTACCAGAACTGCTGGTCTGGCAAGGCTTGTGTTTGTTTCTGTGCTCAAGCACATTTTGAATACAGTCATATTCTTATGGAGACACTTTTGCTACATTGGTTTCTGAGAAAGATGTTTAAAGGGAGATAAATTTTGACTAAAAACTAGTTTTTAAAATGTATGAAAGATTGTTCTCCCATAGCAGTCAGTACTAACACAAAAATTATACTTTTATCCAAAAATCCAAACATGTTTTCATGTATTTTGAATCTTTAAAAAGTGCTACCCCAGAGATAGAAATGAATGCAACTGGTGAACCAGAAAATAAAGGAAACTTTCTCAGAGAGACACAGGCCTTCATTTCTTAACCACTCTAAAGACCTGCAACAAGAGTGTCTCTAGATTTTCTTGACTCCCAACAGACACTGGAAAGCATATAGAAAAACTAGCTTTATGGCTGTCCACTATGGTTCTTGCCTCAAAAAATCTTTCACTATCAGAAAAGAAAACCTGAAGACTCCTCCACCCATTGTCACAGAAGGCTTCACAGAATTGGTCATCTCCTTATGTACAATTTGGTTTGTCTTATCTGACCAAAAGATTGGCTATAGTCAGGTATGTTCCTTATCCAAAGCAGATTTTGGGCTGCTCTGCTGCTTTTGCTTTCTTAATACTATAAAAACCACCAAACAACCCTAGACCTAGAAACTGTTACAGAATTATTTGATGTTTACCTCCTCTCCATTCCTCTCCCCTGTTCTGTGCTAGACACTGTCATTCAGCAAGAGTTTATGTATAGAAAAACAATCTGTGCAAACCAGTAGTTAGTTTACTTCATGTTTGTTACTTCTATCTTTTTACCTGGTATAGTAATTCACCATTATTTTTTCTATTCCTATCCACCACCCACCATCCTCCCCTCCACTATCATCAGTGCTATCTAAAGAGCATTCAGGCAAGTGAAGTTGGCACAATTAATCAGAGGGTACTGACCAGGGCAATTCTCATTTTAGTCCCTACATCATCATTTGAAATGATGCAGGATGAAAAAACTCTACTCTGAATCAGTGAGAACAGAAAGTACACATGAAGTATCCCACACCCCAGCCTGTCATGCTAAGGGACACAAATATGCAAACTGCTCCCCAGTGCAAACCCATTTTCACTTCTCCAAAGCTGCATGAAAAATGTGAAGCTTCATTTTGCTGCAGCAAGACTGTCTCAACTGACTGAAATACCTAAGGGCTGTTAAATGTTTCTAGATGTAGAAAACTTTTAATACTTTGTTAACAAATTTAATTGCATTTCATACTTCCTAATTGGGACTAGAAATAGGAAAAGGATAGTGTTAGGGCAAGCAAGTTGAGCAAGTTGAGTGCATACCTAGCTGTCCCTCCTGAGTCCAACGCTGCTGTTGAGGCAGGCAGCCACTTTGCACTCACTTCAATTAAAGGCAGTCACCAGCACGACACTTCCACAGCACGCTCACTGACAAGGATCCTGCAGTTGTTTCCAATCCAGAAGAAATAGTTCTGACAGGGCCTACAGACAGCCTTTGTGTCTGGAGAAAAACACAGTGTTACTGTTCAAGTCCATCCTGTCGTGCACACACAAAGCAGATGTGTTCTGACAGCCACTCACGACAGGAGCTTGGCTCTTTCACTGGAGCTGTCGGCATTCATTGTTTTAGTCTGGACTCCTCCAGTCCTGGAGTGAGAGCCAAAAGCATGGCTGCAAACACAGACAGCATGGAAATACCAGCAGACAGTCAATGGTCTGAGCATCCCAATTCCTCAGAACCTAGAAAAATCCTAAAAAAAACCAAACCAAACAAAAAAAAATCTAAAAAAATCAGTTATGAGAAAGATGTTCTTCCACAATGAACCAGAGAACAATATGGTCTTTCCACAGTATGGCTGTAACATCATCCCATAACCCAGATGTCTCTCACACTCATACAGCTGTAAAGATCTGTGGAACACAGCAGGACAAGGGGCAATTTTTCATCTGTGTTTCAGTCCAAAAACTGTCACTAACTAGACTAGGCAGGTTTGGCTAACCCTTGGTGATAACATCCAAGACAAGAAACACAAGTTCTAATCTTCAATATCAGTTAATGCTTAGCTCAGATATATCCAGGAAAGGCATAGTGGTTGGACATCTCCAACACAGACCATAATGCAATATTTAAAGGAAGGAATTACAGTTTTATCCTTGACACCTGCAAAGGAGCAACTCTGACAAAATGGTGACACCTCTTACACAGCAGTGTCCCAGCTCATACACAATTTTCCTGTGTTACAAGCTCCAACCTATCTTTTTCATTATAGACTTCAGTTTTATAATGTAACTACATAGGTCCTATTCAGATAGACCATTCTGAGCATAAATAAAATGTCTGTCTCCTACAATAGGACAGGAGTAATGAATATTATTTTAGTTATGGATTAAGTATGTTAAAGAGAATACTTCATCTAATCCTGTTTTCTAAGCAGCATGGCTACTTACAATCTCAAAAATGAACTGTGTTGTGAGAGTGGTTTCATACACCACCAAGCTCCTCCTGGTTTGATGTACATGTCACAGACCTTGTGGTTAACATCCACCACTGATGATCTATTTAAGCCTGCACTGAGTGGTACTGGAACATACCATGAATTAATTACCATTGGAGGGATGAAGGGATGAAGGTGTTTAGAATTTAAATTTGTCATGTTTATAGAAATAAATCAGAGGTAAAGGAATACATCGAAATACTTTAGTGCTTAAAAATTGATTTGCTTCTGTAGGAAAGAAATTAAATTCTGGACACAAACCAGTAAGTTCTAATATGCATAATACAGATTTTCATTGCAAGAAAGGCAACTTCTGCTTCCCCATTTCAGTTATTGTCATAACTTCATGAACAATTACTTGAATACAATCCTTAACTCCTACTGAGAAATATCATGGGATACAGGAGCAAACATTTTATCAGTTGGTGTCACTGGGTACAACTGGGGAAAAGTGCTCAAGTCTGCACAGCTGTCCTGTATATAATTGTCCCCAACTCACCCAAACAATGTGGGTCACACTGTGATCCCTGTAACTTTAATGCACCAATCCAATCATGTCTGTCACAGAGAAATGGTGGAAAATTGTTCATCCCAAAGCATGCAGACAGTAAGATGAATAAATTGTAATGACTTAACTGATACCAGTTCACACAGAGATTACAGGGTAGTCACACCAGCTTGTGTCAGGCTGGATTCCCTTGAGTTTCAGACATCAATGAGGAGTTAAAGCCACTCTCAGGCCTTCAGGAAGGCCATTTAGTGTGAGGATGGAGCTTAGCCTTAGGCACTGGAAATCCTCCTATCAGAAGTAAAGAACTAAACCCAGTATTCTAACAGAAATGCATTGAACTATACTATGCTTTTATAGTAAATCTACTATTTCATATCAAATTTGGAACTGAAAATGAAGGTTTTCTGGACCATGGTCTTGCATACTGTAGTTTAGGGAGAGGATCCACAGAGATCCCTGTAATTTATACACACCTCAGTCTCTACACAGTATAAAGAACAGCTACGAAGCTGGTCAGGGCACCTGAGGTGGCTACACTTCTAACATTATTTCATCTGCTGCTATAAAATCCAATAGTTTTCCAGCACGCTTCATCTTCAGCCGATGAGCTGTCCTGGTTGCAAAGAAGGATGGTGCAGTTCAGCACCAGGCCAGTGTGGCCAGGTTGTTTATTCTACATCACCCACATCCCTGGGGGTGAGGTTTGGGCAGGGAAAGCAGGAAATGCCTCGCTCACTCCAGCAGAGGAACTGCTGCACCAACCCCTGCAGGGTCAGTCCCTCTGCTGCCCACTGACTCCCTCCCCTCCTGTTTTCTCCAGAGCACAGTGACAGATGGGCCTGTGGTTCTGACAGGGACAGCAGCAAAAGGCAGGACCCACTGTGGTGCTGAATCAACAACTGCAGAGGGGAAGTTGCCAGCAGGGATGGACCGGTGGCAGAGTGACCCCCACTCAGACGAGCTCATTGAGCCAAGAGGAAAGAAGCCTTGCCAAACCCAGGCAAAGCAAGCCAAAGGAAGTGCAGGTGAGTGGTAGGAAGAGGTAGCAGCAACCTCCAGGATCAACCTACAGTGTAATGAAGTGGTGGGAACATCAGAACAGGCACCTGTGCAGAACTGAGGCCAGCTGCAAGGCCCCTACTCTGATGACCCAGTTTTCACGGTGTTTGTTTGTCCTTGGATTGTTTTTGGTTTGGGCCAGGGGGTGGGAAAGATTAGCCATGGGAGCTCCCCCACCAAATTCCCCTTTTTTCCCAGTGCCCATGCAGTGCAGCAGACAGAAATGGTCCCCACATTGCCTTTGTCTGTGGAAACTATATAGGTGTGTTCTACGGGAAGCTTCTGTCATCCTGTATTTGTTGCCAGTAGTAAACACCTTTTTCTGGGTAAAACACCTTCTCTTTCTGTATAATTTTGCCATTAATATTGCTGTTGTTACTGTGTTGTTAATGCATGTCTTACTCCATTGCTTTGAGCTTTTAATAAATTGTTATCTTAACCCACAGAGTCTCCTTTTTTTTCTCTCCCTTGCTGGAAGGGACAGGGGGAAGGGAGGTGGCTTATATGGGGAATTATGAGATAGAATTGGGTTATGAGCTGTAAAACCTGCCTGCAGAGGCACATGGCAGCACAAAGGAGCCCATGGCAGCACAGAGAGGCTTGTCTCCACCAGACCCTGGAGGGAGGAGGTGTCACAAGGCAGACCCCTATGGAGAGGAGCTGAGGGACAGGTGAACAGTGAGTGCTCATCCCATACCAAGACATCTGGAAAGTGTGTTGCTGATGTGGCAACACGAGATAGGTCACACCATATAAGAAAATACAGTGCCTTGGAAAAGTATCTAAAACCAGCTCATTCCTCTGAATAAACGGTTCAGATTCCTTGCCGGTCTGGGTCTGTGATTCGATTGTCGACAGCTTATTTGGAGTTTAAGGTCCTGCTGGTGTTAAAACTAGCACATAAGGGAACTGCTGAACTCTGGAATATAGGATAACCCCAAAAACCTATTCAAATGGAGATTGTTTTTAAAGCTCTGATTCCGGGCAGTCTGGGCCTGGTTTAGCTCAGCTTTGATGTTAGAAGTGTGGGTGTTGGCCTGCACTATGCACTGCCTGGAAACCCTAGAGCTAGAGCAGGCTGTGGGATCAGAGCAGGCGCATGCAGGCAGCAGCTCTGCTAAAGCCATTCAGTGGGATGCAGCACACACACTAACAAGCTCTGCTGCCTGCCCTAGGCCCAGGGCACGTAGCACCAGGAACAGCTCTACACTGGCCAGGCACAGCATGCTTGTCAAGAATAATGTGAGAGCTTTTTAAGCAAAAGCTGTTAAGGTACTTGTATGTTGGGGTGAACCACGGCCAACACCAGGGTCAGCTGAATCAAGTGGAACAAAAGGTCATTGGTTTGATGCCTCCACAGCCCAAAAGCCTTGAAGACACAGGCAGCACCCAAAAGGCTGTGAGAAATATGTAGATCCGTGCCTTACCATTTGCCACTTCTCCTCTCCCCTTATTTCTCATATTTGGTTGCCTTCCCAGAGTTCTATGTTCTTTGGTGGTTGATTGGCCCTTGCTTCTCCTCCCCACCTGCTCCTTCTCTCATTTGCTACAATTCCTTTTCCCCACCTTTGTAGTGCCCCCAATTGATGCATTATTGGTTACCATGTGTTTTCCATGCCCACTCTGCAGGGGTATAAAACCCCATGTCAGTCCCATTTTTTCTCGGCTTTTTTGTGGTTTTCCTTTGTTCTTCCCTAGGGTCTCTCCCCCACAAAGTCCTTCTGCTTCTTTCCTGCCTCCTTCACACACCTTTGCCATTGGTGGGCAAGGCAAACCCAACCAGGAGCTTCTCCTGCCCTCCTGCACCGTGATCAGCCCTTGTCCTCCCTTTCAGGGTGGGCAGAATACTGCCCAGTGCCTGGGACAGCGTGCTAGCTGTCAATGGCACCGTGGCACTTGGAGACCCCACCTTCCATCATCAGAGCAAAGAAAACCATTTGCAGATAGAAAATAATAAGAAATTATTTACTGTTCCCATTTTATATTTGGCCTAATTTAACTGCAAATATACAAACACAGCAGGATTGTGCACTCAGGTGCCACCCTTCCATGGGCAACCTCTTCATTAACTGTTGTCCCATTGACCTCATCTAAACACACAGAAGCTGCCAGAGAGTTACAGTCTCAGTGCGGTCTTCCAGCCCTTCACTGAGTCTATCAAGCAATCTGCTAAAAGAGGATAGAACCTGCTGAAAAACAAATTACTTTCCAAAAGGAGAAAACTAAATACTACACTGTCTGAAAGCATGCAGGACCAGCATGATTTTGCTTCAGTCAGAGCTTAAAAGCCTCATCTCAAAAGCCATTTTCATCTTTCAGAAAATGCATTAAAAATACCCAGCAATAATAAAGTCTACATAGCACTGTCCAGCCCTTCATTGCACAACCCCCTACATAGATTTAAACCCTCAGGGTACCTGCCAGGCAGCTCTCTGTCAGTCCTTTCACTGGGGCAATAATCCCAGCAACAGCCAAACTGGATTAAGTTGTTCTTGGACATAAACTGCAAATGGCTACTGGAGTAAAAGGACACTAAGCCTGCCTGTCACTCCATAAATTCCTCCCAGTTTTGACTCCTGTAGCAAGCATGGCTTGAAGACCCCGTCCTGACCCAACCTGCATTACTTATGATCACACAGGTGGCATCCACAAACTGAAGCTCAAAAACTTCAACTTCTGATCTATCCTGAAGTCAGACATATACAACAGCAGAATATCACTTAAGCATTTCTTCTAGCTGGAGCTATTTGAGGAGCAAAGTACACATTAATCTATGGAGTCTAGACCTGCTTTCAAACACATTTTCCTTCATACTTCAGTCTGTAAAGCCATGGCTAATAACACTCATACATCAGCAATTTTCATCCTGTGGTTCACACTCCTCTGGGGGCAGGCAGGGAGACCACAAATTATTTGAGAGATATCCACAGAGTGTCTGAGAAAACCAGGTTTCTGCATACCTTATAGCAAACCTCTTATGGGCCCATAAAAATGCCACACAAGTCCCTTGTAATTTGGAGGGAAGTCTCCAAGAGCCACTACTGTCCACTGTGATATTTCAATGATAGAGAAATCTCTGATTTAAGACCTCAAAACCCTACATTATTTTACCAGTTTTGCCCCTTCAGCATAGCAATAGACAGGACTTGTCACTGTTGTGTGCCTCAGTATCTCTACCTGTAAAATAAGGGGGAAATAATTGCTTTTTTTTTTTTTTTTAAAGATTTAAGCTCTGATTTAAAATTAAATAAATGTTATTTAAAAGGTATGTGTTGCTACTGTTCTGCTAACGCAGTTCTCGCTCGCTGCACGAGTTCTGGCATGCCCTCAGTCACAGGAGACACAGGGTTACTTCTGTGACATCCTTCAGGACCGACTCTGGCAGCAGGGAAGGCAGGAAAGGCTCTGCCTGGGTGCCTGTGCTGGTTCTTCCACACAGGAGGCACAGCAGGAGCCGAAGGTCTGGGCTCGTGTTAATCCAGAGCCAACAGAAATCAGAGGGACTTCTGGTGTGGCTTCCAACATTGTCACAGGTTCCAGGGACCAGCAGATTTATTAGGAATAAGCTTTTGCTACATTTTGCTCTTTATGTATGAATTCACAGCTTCCATCCCACCACTTCCTGACAGGCCAGGAAGTCAGGTGAAAAATGTGATGGACTTCTAGCACAATGGGAGTGCATTCAGCTAGGTGCAGAAAATGTACTGGCTGTTGAATTTAGCAAAAACATTTTGGTAAATGTATTCTACTTGCTTATATAGTTTTCATATTGTATTTTGATAGAATTCTCATTTATTTCCCTTTGGTACCCACAAGGTGCTTTGTGCAGTAGCTGTACAGTCAGGTAGCTTGCAGGCTCACTGCTCTTCTGTGTGTGTCCTGAATGCTTAAAGAGATTTAATGGAACTGATCTAGTAAAGCATGATCCAAAGTAATGAGAATAAAACTTGGTGTCATATAATTCTGAGTTTATATTTAGATTATGACAATGATTAGCTTTCTTACTCCTTTTCTGCCTGTAAAATTGATATTTTCATTTATACCTTTCTAAAAGGTATGATTTGCTTAATTACTACACTGAACATGACAGCTGCTGAATATGGGTGTTGCATCATTAATTCTCTAATTGTAGCTTTCTTTAGAATTTAATAGGGATCTCAAATTTGATAAATCACCTTTTTATTTCTTTTGGGGAATATTCCAGTAAGTCTGCAATGTTTGCATTCTGTTACTTATTTTGTTTGTTTTTGTAAAATGTCATCAATTTACAAGCGTTCTGTGACTAATTTCTCCACTGTAATTTCCTTATGCTGAACAGATTCATTCTTGAAATACCAGGCTCATTGAGCTCATGAAGTAGTTTAAAATACATAGTTAGCTACTTTGAAAGTAATAAACACACACTGAAAGATTCAGAGCTTTTTCTTTCACCCATTCACTTTTTTCAGCGGCACTTTTCTCCCTTTCCTGGTTTTCTCCCTTTAAGCATCTTTCTGAAGCTGTGTAAGGAGGAAGAAAATAGTGATGTGCTTTATCAACTGATGAGTACCTAATGCATCAAAGATCTTTCTCCTCAATTCTCTAAGTTGTAAGGGTACACGGTATAGATAAGGGGTCAGATGGCTGTTCAAAATTATGAAGACAGTGGGTCTAAATTTTCTTTCTGCTACTTGGAATTCATTTGTTTTAACTGCCCTGACCTCACTGGAGCTAAACGTGTGTGAGTAGTGTAATGCAGTGGAGAATCTGGTCCACACAAATGCAGAAGAAATCTAAACTATGCTTAATTAAATGATAGCAGTGGGCTTTCCCAACAAGTGTATGTAATATGGGGTAGTACTACTCATTTTAACTCAGGTAATTAGAAGTCTAACCTATTGTTGTGGGTTGAATCTGAATTGACAGACAGATTTTTAGACCAAGAACACGTCTGACAATTTACACATTTAAACCACACAGAAAGGCGGGAGTTCCTTTTGTTCCAGCCCACCTGAGAGAGGTGGGGGAGCCTCGGAGCCTCCGGGTCCCACCGGGCCAAGGCCCTGGCCCCCTTCCCCTCTTCCTGAAATCACAGCATGGACCCTGGGTCGGTGGGGAAGGAACCATCCCAGAGCCCAGGCAGGTAAACTCAGCCATGGACTGGCACAGCTAAACCCAGCCATGGACTGGCACACAGGTAAACCCAGCCATGGACTGTTAAACCCAACCATAGACTGACAGACAGCTGGACCCAGCCATGGACTGCTGCACAGCTGGGATCTTTCCAGAGCAGCTTCTTGGGACCGGCGGGTTCTTTCACACACACACACACCCCACTGCTCTCCACATGGAGCCAGCAGGAGCCTCCTGTCTGCAGCCAGCAGCACAAAAAGAGCGAGGTTTTCTTCACCATAAAGCCTGTATAAGACCATTTTTTTCCAACATAGAGGTTTCAGAGTCAGAGAGTGAGCCATGTGAGACGGAGCTGAAATGGCGATGCAGAAAAGGGGCGGTGCCGCGTTCCTCGCGCGGAGCTTAAAAATCCTTCTTGCATGCGGTGGTAAGAAACTGTAATATCTCAAACTGTTTGTCTCTTCAATCCATTTGAAGTATATGAGGGGATGGAAGACTTATGTGTGGCCCTTGAAGTTTGTGAAGAGAGAGTCCCTATGCCAGGATATATAGAAGCAGTGAGAGGCTTTTAAGGATTTGTATCAGAAAAAGCCTTTGTGTTCAGGCCAAAGTGACCCATCCTTAAAAAGGTTGATAACCCCCTGCGATGGCCCATGTGTGGCAGTGTGAAAAAAATGATATTTTTTCATAGAAGAGATGTATTACACCACAGCAGATTGTTTCTTTCTGGGCAGGTCTGTTGTTGGGGGCAGCTTGAGAAACCATGTGAAGCAAGAAGAAGAAACCCTTTTTCCTTAAGCATAAGAAAGAGACTTGTTTTTAAGAACTGTAACACTGACTAGAATCCTGTGTTGTGTTATCTTTCGTGCTAGTTAAAAAAGGAGGAGTAAAGCACTGAGAAGAGAGCAGGGAGGAGGGTGTGTGTGTGTTTTAAATTTCTTGTTATATCTTTTAACTTTGAATTCTGTTAGTAATAAACTTTTTCTCTTGGTACTGCAACTGTTTAAGTGTGGACCTGTTTTCTGCCTCGCAGCTATCTAGTTTTCCTCAATATTTTTCTTATTTTGTTTTCCCTATAAATGATTGATATTTTAGATGCTTAATGCTTAGTTGTGTCAAACCACAACACCTATCTTGTTTATTTACAGGATCATAATTCTGGTCATAGTGACTAGAAGCTCTTTATATGTGCTGAGTTTATTTCAGCTGCCACCTTTTCATGTTCTGCCTTTGCTTCTCCCCAACCCAATCTGATTCCTGCACATGCACTTCACTTGAAAATTTTTTAACAATCTATCCTCTGACATAAGCCATGGTGCATTTTACAAGAGTAGACATACTTGTGGGCTCCAGAAAGGATGGATACTTCTAGTTTTGGGATTAATACCTCCTTAAGAAATAGGACTCTTTCCTGCAAGTACCTATTATGATAGGCCACAGCTGTGTCTCTTCAAAGACTGAAGAGGCTAAAGGGGCTCCTGCTGTTGAATTTAGCAAAAATATTTTAGTAAATATATTCTACTTGCTTATGTAGTTTTCATATTGTATTTTGGTAGAATTCACTTTATTTCTCTTCTCTGACTTGCTTGTTTCCTGCTAGTGGTTAATAGTTTCATGGATCTGAGAACTGCTTCATAGTATCAAAGTTGATCAAGGAAGTATTTAAAAAACTTAATTTTTAACATCTTCATTCGACTTAATGAAAAGTACAGCCCATCCCAATATTTACTTGCTAATAAAATGTGTGTGCTTTTTTGCAAAATGGCAGTTAACTATGTTTATGATTATCTATGTATTTGTATTACTTACTGTGTCCTCCTGAAATAATACAGACAAATATACCTAAAAAAACCTGGTTTGTAACGAATTTGGTTGGTTCCACTTACACTGTTCAAATGAATGCTTGAGCTCAAATGAGTGAGCTAGCTGTCATGGATGCTGTCTTGATCTGATCATTTAAATCTGTAGACAGCAGTGAACTGTGCTTCTTTCTTCTGGGTCAAACTGGCTACCAAATTCTGCTTGCTGGATATTTTCTGTCATTTTTAATGGACAAAAAGACTACTCAGAGAAGGTGCATGCTCTGTGTAATGCATTTTTTGCCTGGGACTAATATGTTTTCAAGTACCTTGGGTAATGAAGGTGACATGTTGCTTTCAGCTAAGGCATTTGGTAGGAGCTCATCTGCTCAGGGCAGTGCAGAAGATGGTTTATTTTCTGCACTGATAACTAGAAAGGGAAATTGGCTGGATGCACTGCAGCACAGATCTTTGTTTCCCTGCATAGAGCAAAGATAAGTTTCCTGGCCTCTGCTGTGCCCAAATAAGCTGACAAACCTGATGAATAGAAAAGAAAAGCCTCCTATCTCAGAGTCACAAAAAGCACAGAAGTGAACCTGGCAAATGTTTTGTTGTGAATGGCCTAGAAATACCAGCTAAGAGCAGCTGAGCAAAAGGCTCACCCTTCAGAGTGCAGCCTTGTGGCTGAATGCCAGTACTGGAGCTGTGGGTCTGTCAGTCAGATGGGTTACCTGTCCTTGGAAAAGGGATATCAGTAGTGGGATGTATTTGTGATACTTTGAGTTTATATCTGCTTTTTGAGGAGGAATGCTGGCCAAAGTGCATGTCTGGCTTTGGCTCTGTTCTCATGTAAAGAATTAAGCAACAGTGATTATCCTCAAAGGAACTATACTTTCCAAAAAAAAAAAAGCCTTGCTTAGTGTTGGTGTTACTGCCAGTATTTGTGTTCTCAGGAGCATCTCTGGCTACTGCTTGTGCAGAAGCAGTTTGGTGGGCAGATATTAATGGGAGAGGAACTTGGAGCTGCAAATGCATTCCCCCACTTGCTCCACAGAGCTTTAAATTTGTTATTCCGCTTTCAGTGATATTCAAAAAGCACTAAATTGAAATCTAGTTATTGTCCCATGCTTAAGCTCCCTGCAACATATGGGTGATTTGTACTTAAAACAAGTCTGTTCCTTTGTACTTTGGACACTAACATATACTCAAAGAAATCACTGGGGAGACCCTGCTTTACCAGGTCAACAGTGTGAGATCCATTTATTGTGTTTTCCCTAGCACTGGGGAAGTGAATATAGGCAAAGGTAAAGGATTTTGTTCATCTTGTGGTGATACCCAACAGCATGCCTGTATTACCCTCCTGTGCATGATTCTACGGCATTTTGTTGTGCTATATCAACTTCTCAAAATAATTCTACTTTACAAGTATAATGTGATATTTCCCAGATTACCAAGGAGCACAGTGTGTGGACATAAATGCAAAACCTCTTTTCAAAAATTAATTCTGTCTCTGCATTTTCCCTGACCAACTGCTTGTTAAAGCATAGAGTGGCATTTGCATGTGAGGCTTTCTCTCCTCCGGGGTACTCAGAGCAGTTCCAAATGTTCAAGTTGCATGATAAAATACATCTTTAAGGGAGTGTGTGTATATGTGTGCATATATATGTAAATATATAAACAAAATTAAAGTGAGAGGTAAAGTGCTGAGGTTTTTTGGCTGTGACACGAGCAAGGTATTAACTATTGCCTGTGGTGTCTGTGTGCATCCTCCCACTTTGCACTGCACCTGTTTTACATGTGGTCAAGGGGTAGAAGACAGAGCTCTACACCTTCTTCCCTATTCATTGGGTCTGAATGTAGCCCTGAGACTCCACTCGCCAGTAATCTTCCTTCAGTTAAAGCCACTCAAATGGTTTACCTGGCCAAACATGTGGCTATGGTGCTGCCATCAAAATGCTGGTAAATAAGCGGTCACAATAACTTGCAGTGATGTTTTGCCCAACTGACAGCTGATATGACAGTCTGATGCATTATAAATGCACATTTTAGAAATGTACCTAAACCTCACATAGAATATGTAGGCTCAGCTCAAGCATTGCAAATGAGCATGTGTGGATTGAACCAGTGGTGTGTTTTAAGGCAAGTGGTATGATTTTAGGGTGAGTAGTAGGAGGCTTTATGGACTTTATATATATAATAATAATTTTGGCAAGAGGGAAAAAGTTAGAGAGTTGATTAACTTGTTCTCCCTGTAAGAAACAGTAGCTGACTCCACTAATTGGATTCCAGATACAGACTGATGCAGCTAACTGTAAACATTGGAGACTTCAGGAAAATCTTTGTCAGCTACAAATGAGAGTCAGCTACTTCCTCCAAGTCACTTGTTTAAATCATTTGATGCACAAACCAAGGAGCTTTGAGTCAGACCTCTGAAAACTTGTAACCCTATTCTGGACAGTGTTTTAGGCCTGAAAACTGCAAGACTTGTCAATGAATAGACCTCTGTCTATGACCAAGCTTCTTACTGCTCTGTACTACTGTAGAGGAATTGGGATTTCTGCTCAAGCAGTTGTTTACAATCATTTGTTCCTCCTACGTGGTGTCTTAGCTCACCATTAGGAGTTCATGATTCCTGTTAATGTGAAATACATGCCTGCTAATGTAAATTAGCTGATGTAAATACCAAACCCAGGGTCCAAACCATGACCATTATCACTAATGCTAGAAGAGGAAATGCTGCTAGTATGATTAATCTTATAATGAATAGTCTTTTGAATAGCACCTGATACTGCATCTCATCCACTTCTTGGCTGTTGTGAAGGAAGAAGTATCACAGAAGCTTGTAAATTGTATATCCAACATTTAACATGTATCTTACAAATTCTGGGTTAGTGTCATGTGCCTTATTGCATATTTTTAAGATACTGTTATGTTTTTATCTGATGAATGTGCTTATTAGCTTGCTTATAAAGAAGTCCCCCCCAGATAAACTGAGCATTAATCTGCTACGGGTAATGCTTAGGCCATTGCTGTCTTATGATAATTTGTATCTAAAAAAGAGTGAAAATGTTTTTTATGTATCCTATAATAATAAAAATAGCAGTGCATTACAGTCGCTACTTGAATTTTGCTCCTGGTTGTGGAGCAGAAGTGAATTTGAGGTTTGAGGCTGGAATTTTATCTGCTCTTTGGCATTTGCTAGTATTGGCATAATCTTCTCATATGGAATGTGTCTTAGGTTACAATGCAAGATGTAACTATGAGTATATAGTCTGTCACCATCTTCATAAGCTGTTAAAACCAGCTGGGGCAGGGTTCTTTCTCTCTTCCATGCCACATCCCTGATAACTCCCTCCAGGGGATATCTTCTGTTCCTGAGCCATCCAGCCTCACTGCATGACCCATAAAATTACATCATCCCACTGTGAGATGCTCCGCCCAGGGGGAGGAACCAGCCATTCCTACCTGGATATAATCTGAGGTTTGGAGCACTGCAGTCAGCCCTGACCTGCTGGATTCCCAGAGGACAAGAGCTACACAACCACCACTGGACCTTCAGAGGAAGAGCAGACCCTTCTACAGGGTCACTGCTTCAACAGAACCACATCTATCCCTTCAAGAGGACTGCAGCCACCCCTCAATTGGGCTGCTACCACCACCCTGCCTGACAGGGTGTCAGGTCCTATCCTAACTGTCCATTTAAACCAGTGTTTTCTGCCTTTATTTTAATTGTCCTGTTAAATTGTAGTTCTGACTTGGAATCTCCCATTGGTTTATTTTCAAATTAGTACAGAAGGTTATAGGAAAGAGAAGAAACAAAAAGATTATCAGTGGTAGGAAGACACTTAAGAGTGAGACTGGCAATTTAAATAGATGAGCTTCCCCAACGTGAGTCCATCCCACAGACAACAGTTCTTCACTAACTACTCCAACATGGGTTTGTTTTCAAGGAGTGCAGTCCTTCAGGCACAGATCCAGCACGGGTCCCTCACAGGGTCACAAGTCCTACCAGGAGACCTCTCTCCACGGACCCACAGACCCTGCTCCAGCACGGGCCTCCCACGGGCTCACAGCCTCCTTCAGGCATCCCCCTGCTCTGGTGTGGGCTCCTCTGGGGGCTGCAGGGGGGTCTGTGCACCCCACATTCCCCATGGGCTGCAGAGGCACGGCTGCATCTCCACAGGCTGCCCTGCAGGCTGCAGGGGAATCTCAGCTCTGGCACCTGGAGCAGCTCCTGTCCCTCCTCCTGCACTGCCCTGGGTGTCTGCAGAGCTGCTCCTCCCACGTGTTCTCACTCCTGTCCTCTCTGGCTGCAGTCACAACTGCTCAGTAACTTTCTCTTTTCCTTCTTAAATCTGTTATCCCAGAGGTGTCACTACTGTCACTGATGGATTTGACCTTGGCCAGTGGCAAGATGGCATTGGCTGTTGGACATGGGGAAGCTTCCAGCAGCTTCTCACAGAAGCCACCCCTGTAGCTCCCCTGCTACCAAAACCCAGCCAAGCAAACCCAATACATTGGCTTTTTATGTATGTTGCCTTCTGAGATTTTAGGTGGTCACACATTGAATTGTGGTTGAAGTTGGATGTGCAGATAGTTTTTTTTCAATTATTACCACTCTGGGAACCATTTCCCCTTTCTAAGTGATGTGTGAGCTTTTTTTGACAAGTAGGTTCTACAAATTAGAGAAAGGGAAGGACTATCTCAAGGCTGAATATTGTTTAAAGTATTTTATTAACTAAAAAGGCATTGAAAGACTGCATTGCCCTTTTTGGAGCGGGAGCTAATCAAGACTTCTGCAGGGGTATATTCTGGCAGCAGAACAATTTAAATGTGAAGGTTTAGGTTAGTGTATTCCCAACTGGTTCTTGATTTATTGCCTTATACAAGCAGATGAAGACCTGGAGCTTGGCTTGGTTGAGTTGTGTTTATACACATTCATGCCACTTTTCCTTTCTGATGCAGCACAAGCAGCAGCTTCCCTATCATCCTATTGCTGTCTGTAAGCACCTGATAAGGAGGAGGATGCACTAGCAGATAAGATGGAAGCTGCCACAGTTTTCAGCCTTAAGCATTTGAAAGGGCAGCTGATTCTTACACTGAAAATGGGGTGCTATTTTCTTGTAATGCCCTGTGTGAGACAGAGAGCTTTGGGAACACAATGTTTGTCTTTACTCTTCAGTGCAGTTCCTTGCACAAAACACTAAATTTAAAATCTTGAGCATTATTTGCTATGCTTCAGCTTTGGTTTAGGGACTGAAAACAATGTAATTTTATATAATTTACTGAAAGATTAGGCTGTCTGAGTGTTTAGATTGTTAAAATTATTTTTTATAAAATAAGAGGTTATTCGGCCAAGTTGAGAGCAAATGGGCATTTTCCCAGTAAAGTTTTGCTGTGTATGGTCAGGAATAGCAGATTTGGGCTGTGGAACCCCAGGGTTTGCTTTGCTGTTGACTACTCCTGATCACCAGAGAGTGTCAGGGCAGACCCTGGTTCAACAAGGTACAAAGCAATGGGACAGACACACATGACATGCTCCTGTGTTTTAGAAGACAAAGAGCAAAGGAAAGTCAATAAGCAATCTGTCCTCTTGCTGTTTGGCACGTTACAGGGGAAATTGTTTGTTTTCCCTCTTAATTCAGTCTGTTAAGGGATATCCAGTTAAACATGGATGAGGCTACAAGCCCCAAGGTCAGTGTAACAAAATATTTTAATAACACTGAGGCTCATGAGCCATTTCAGAAATGCCTGCTGATATTATTATTTGTAAGCTTAGAAAAAATTGTTAGGTCAGCAGATGTTGGCTATAGAGCCTGTTCTTTTTAGTGCCAGCAGTCACAGTTGGTCTGTCAATACAGGCATGATCTACTCCCAGAGGTGCAAGAACCTGTACTAGCTCAAGGGTAATTCTTTCAGGGTGCCTGAAACAAACCACCAAACAGCCTGTTGTTCTGCATAGCACAAACACAAGAATACAAAATGTTCTTAGTGTTTCCTTCAGTTCCCTCTGTATTACCTCCAAACCTCCAGTGGAGGAAGCAGCAGTGTAGGCACTTCTCAGCTGCCAATGTATGACAATCATTGCAGATGGCAAAAATACTCTCAGGTTTCTGGAGCTATGCCTGGGCTCTGAGACGAGTTCACAGGCAGTGATGTGTCTGGCTGATAATTCTGGGATGGTCTCTGAATAAACTTCTTTGCTCTTATCCTGAAGAGAACATCTATCTGAGAATCTACTACCATTTGTGTAAACCAAAACAAATTCCAGCTTTCTGTTTTAAACTAAATAAAAACATATTGGGAACAGGCCCACCAGAGAATATGGCTATGCTATTTGTGTCTAGAAGCTGAGATAGCAGTGTTCCATCACTTTGGTACATTTAGGTACAAGAACAGAACTCCTTTCCCAGATTCCAGAGAGGAAACACCGTTTCCGCCTCTTTAAAAATATGTTAATCAGTTTATTGGAGAGTATGTTGATGAAGCTATCTCTAAAGCAGTTAACTGCCATGAGGGAGATTTCATCACCTATTTAGAGAATTTTAATATGCATTTCTATTGCATATTGGGGAAAGAATCAAAACTAAAAAGTATATATGAGTACCAATTAAGATGTGCAATGAATCCTCTTTGTAAAGCAGCATGAATACTGTAATCACATTTTAAAACCAAAAGTCAAAACTGTGATGAAGCATGAAATCTAAAAATATTTTTTATTAAATGCCAGAAAATATTCTTTAAATTCTTCAAACCATTTTGCCATATCTTCTTCCTTGCACAAACACACTGATCTAATGAAATATGATCCTGGTAAACCCCGAGTTTGTGGTGCATTTACAGCGACCCCAAGTATCCTATTTCTGAGGGAATTATGTTAAGCCTTCTGGAAAATACTTGTCTTTCATGCCACCTTCTAAAAATAGCTCTTCAGTTCATCTGACCACTTTAGGCACGTGCTTCAATTAATGTGTTCGGCAGAGCCTTCAAGCACGTGCTAAGTCCCTCTAATATTGGGAAGGCTTTTAAGAATGCTTAAACAGTCTTGTAGAGAAAAGCAGAGGATTATTACTGCCACAATTTTGGACATCACCTCTCTTAGTTGTATGTATCACTTCTTGGCCAGATGCTTCTGCTAATCCATTGGAATGGCAGGAGGACTACTTGTGTGCTGAGCCCTGAGCCATGGTGGGAAACCAAGCAGTTTGTAATGCCAGCTCAAGCTCAGGTGCTGAGAGGTGCTGTGCACCTGCTCTGGAGCCAGCACAGAGGTGATACCCCTGGCAGAGCTCAAGGGAGGACAGTGGGCATAGTCACACCATCTCTGGCCTTGGGCTGAGAGATAGGGCTCACCCTGCTTCTTGGTTTCTGCCTCTGGTGCCTCCTTCCTTAGATGTTTGTGGTATTGGTTTTGCTAATTTTGAGGAAGCTTATCCTACATGGAAAAACCTATTTGTGTAAAAGGGTCTGTAATGAAAGATGACTGCAATTATTGCAGGCTGTTACATTTGCACATTTGAAGGTTAATTCATGTACTGCACTCAGACACAGCCAAATATCCATTAGAGATTATTCTGATTTTAAAAATAGACTGATTACAAAGCAAACAACTGAATAGAGATGAAACAGCAAAAGTCCACCTGATTCCAGTACTATGAAATTGTCAATGACACATAATAGGGAATCTCATGCCAATTTAACTATTGCTTTTCTTGTAGAAAGTGACAGAAACAAGTCCTTGTAGCATCAGATATAAGCATTAACAGTGTGCTGACAACTAAAACAGGAGTCTGAATCAGTTCCTTATGTCTTAGCCCTCTTTGATTTTTTATCTGGAAGTGAAACTTGTGTGTCAAAGCTTGAAAAAGTAGAATGTGGACCAGTCAAACAATTTCACGCATGTCTAGGGGGGTTGTTCCAATGGTACCTCCTCAAGTCTTGCCGTCAGAAAACAGAGGCACGTGCATACACTCATATCTGTATGGAGAGCATATCTGTGAAACACTGACCTTCTCATGTCTCTGCAAAGTACTGCTGCTGCCTTTCCTCTTCTGCTGCTGGCTGAGTGAGCTTGCAGCAGTGTGGCCTGGCTGCAGCTTTGCAGTTTGTGCTCTGGGAGCTAAATACTAGTCCCAGGATTACAACTTGGCCTTGAGAGTGCCCAGTAGATTTAGCCAGAATCATAAATATAATGCCAGAGTTCTGAATTTCCTTCTAAACATAGCTGTCATGAGGTTGGTGGGACATGCATTTTGTTTTCACATTGGTAGATTATATAATCTCAACAGAGGGATTTTTAAAATCAGATATTGCACTTGCACCAATCTTGTGTCCATCACTTACAAAGATAATATTACCCTGTGCAATCAGGTGAAGAGATGGGGATGTGACCTGGCTGGCTGTGTCTGGAGCAAAGCATTTCCCTGGAAACATCGGCTTTGGTCAGTGTCGGTTTTTTATTGATAGGAGCATCTGTGGGATATATCCTTTCTGCAGGAAGGGAAAGCTGAAGATCTTCAGCTTTCCAATTAGCTATGTTTCTTTGTGTGTGATGTCTTTACTCATAGGGTCGTTTCAGCAATAGAATTCACTCCCTTTTTATTGATCTAGATTATTGCTTTTCAGTATTTGATGAAACAAGCCTGAGACCCCAGGCAAATGGAAGGAAAAGCAAGTTTGGAAGCAATGGAATGAGTGATTGGTAAATGGTCTTGGATTTATTGGGCTCCAATCCTGCCTCATCATTTTGTTGACTAGTTGTGAGCATCCAGCAGATCCTGCTGGACTGAGAGAAAACCCACTGTGATCCTCTGCAAGCAAATGCTGACATCTGTCTTGGAAGAAAGGTGTTTGTACATAACTATTAATGCCAAAAAAACACCAAACCTGTGGTTCTTGGTCTTACTGAAGCCCTCCTGCTATTGTGCTGCTGTTAGAACAAGGCTGAATGTTTACCTTGCACAGCACCTCTGCTGACACATCCACATCTCTACTCACACTTTTCCAAAACAGACATGCTTCACGGAAGGGTATGTTTGACCCACAACAGTCATTTGTATTAGCATTAGTAGAAAAAACCTGCATTGTTATGCAGGAAAACACAAGCTTTTAACTTTGGCAGTATCTTATTAGTTTGTCGCAGAAATCACCATGAGATGTTTTTGTTCAGGTTTTTTTTTGTGATTGTTTTTTGCCCAATAAAAGGGAGGAGAGAATCTGACCTGCTCCAATTTGAATGGTGTTAGAAACAGTAATGTATTTTACTGTGGTTGAAAAAATTAAATAACTGATTTTCCATTGCTCCTTGATAGAAATTATAGTCTTCAAGGTCTAAGAAATGCTAAATTTACACATTCAATAGGAGTGGGCACATAGCATTTCCTTAAGTGTATTCCTAATGTGCTTTTTAAAGCAAAACTAAAGCAGATCATGGAAGTAACTGTATTCCTGCTGTTTTCTATGGCCTTATGTGTCTGTTCATTTCATGCACTCATGCATGCTTTTCTTCCTGTCTCTTTTTAATGAACAGCAGAGTATAATATGTAGCCCATGTCGGTTCTGAGCTGTAGAGCTGAAAGGAACCTTGTTTACAAGGTGTGCAAGCTGTCTTCAGAGATGAATGGACGTTATAAACACAAGGTCTGAAAGCTAACCTGGATGATACTTTTTGACTTAATTATGGAGATGAAACTTTTAAATATGGCCATCTTATTTTCATCTGACTGTGCAAAATTCTTGTTGGGGGTTAGGATTTCTCCGTTCGTTTCTTTCTCTCAGGGAATTTTCTCCCATTTGTTGCTAAGAGACAGTAACAACCGGTACTTAAGAGAGACAAAAGACAGAGCCAAGGAGAAGGAGTGCAGCTGGCTGCACTATCGTAGATGAGGAGCATTCTTCTGGGAAGGGCAGAGATACCCAACGTTTTGGCTGGGGGGAAGGGGCTCTCGGGATCGGAGGGACAGCCAGTCTGCAGTCACTGCCCAGAGGATTTGCCGCCGCTATGGAGCTTTTGTCCTCCCATTGCTTCTTTTACTGTGGGTGGGCCTTTGCCCGCTGGAGCAGCTGTAGAACTGGGACCTCAGTAAGATCCGAGCTGACTCGAAAGGACCCTCACCATCTGTTTAATGTTCGGGGGGTTCTTCCCGTCCGTGCTGGTCGGGGTCTGAAGCTCAGACCCAAGAAGCCGTAGCAGACCCGGAGAGGTGATCCCGTCAGGAACCGTCTGCCAGGGGGTCGTGGCTTCTCTCAGGGGCCTGCAGAGGTGCCTGGCTCAGCAGCCATCAGCTCTCAGGGATTCAGCAGTGATTTCAGCTCTGCTCTGCAAGGCAAACCCCCAGGGCCAGGCCCGCACAGAGAGAGGAGAGGTCCTGCTGGTGGTTCCGCAGAAGCAGCTTTGTTCTTCCATCCCCCACAAAGGGTGACCAGAGACGGATCCTCCCCGACTCGGGGCAGAGGGGTCTCTGTTATGGGGTACAGAGGTGGGTGTGAAAGGGTGAAAAACCAATGGGTATTAGGGTATTTTACATAGAGTTTCCTAGAGGATCATGGGTCTATCTTTTCTCACAGTAACTAACAGTAACGCTGTTTCCCCAAGAGGGGCCTGGAGGGAGATTGTGCAACCTCCTTATCTCCAGGCCTCCCTGTCAGGGCTGGGGCCTGTCAGACCCCACATCTGGAGATGCTGCAGTTCCCTTTATCTAAACAAGGGCTTCCTGCCAGGACAGGGGCTTGTCAGACCCTACATCCATCTATTCAGGTGCCTCGGGGAAAAGCCAGGACTGACCCCTCCCCTTTCCCGGAGGGCTTCCTTTCCCGGCTGCATGCTGCTGCTGCCCGCCACACCATGTGTCCACCCGACCCCCCGCAGCTCCTGCTGAGGCTGCAGGGTTTTCTGTTGCACTTTATTTGCCGCCTGGGGCCCTGTGCCCGCCTCTGCAGCCCATTTCCACCACCCTGCCCGCCATCGCCTCGTGAGGCAGGCACCACCGACCCCGCGCCACAGCGCCCCCTGCAGGCGGGGGAGCCATCGCCCTGCCCGGCCGGGAGCCACCGGCGCCCCTGGTGGCCGTGAGCGGAACTGCAGCAAGGGGAAAGTGCCTGCAGCCGAGAGAGGCTGCACTGGGTGTCTGCTTCTGTTTGCTGCTGCTGCCGTTGTTGTTTGCCTTGTTATACACACTGGTAAAGAACTGTTATTTCTTCTTCCATAGCTTTGCCTGAAAGCCCCTTCATATCAAAGTTATAATAATTCGGAAGGAGGGGGTCATATTTTCCATTCCAAGGGAGGTTCCTGCCTTCCTTTGTAGATGTCTGTCTTTCAAACCAAGACACTTCTGTTCAAGAATGAACTGTAAAAGTGCCCCTTTGGAGCCTATATTAATGTTCATCCAGCAAAGTATCGGAATTTCATAATCACAGGTGTTACCAGTATGGGGTCTTTTCTCTTCTCTACTCTTTTATTAATGGTATCTGTATTCTGTGAAGTCTTTTCAATATAATTTTCTGCTGTATGAGAAATTATAAAAGTCCACAAGCCTGTACTGAGAGAGAGACCTTAAGCCACGTAGAGAGACTTTTATCCACCTGCTTGGAGAACAAACATGTAAGTGTAGGAGGGATTATAAGTCTTATGTTTGGGTGCTAGTTGTGGATTTTAAATTTTCAGGGATAGGGAGAGAAGAAACTAAACTGCAGGGCTGGCACCTGGAGATTGCAATTAGGTCTGGCTTATTCTCTTATACAAAATTTTATAGTTTTACAAATTTCCAAGTTATTGGCATAAGCCTGGAAAATGGACAGTATAATATATTACTGAATCAGTTTTATTGGAAAATTCTCATCATGAAAATGTAATTGAAGCTATTATTTTTGTGGCAGCTTAGTGCTATAATGGCAGCATACTCCACTGATGAGTAGAATCTCAAGATTCAGAATGTGCTTCCTGCTCACATTCTTGGGGAAGAGAACACAATTTCATATACAGCCATGCTCTAAGGAAGGAGTTTAACTCAGCAGCATGTATTGTCAATACAGAGGCAGAACAGAACAACGTGGAATGAGGAAAGACACTTAATGCATTCTTCTTGTCTTCCTTGTTGAAGAATATGCAAAAGGATATTGGAGTGATGAGTGAAAATGAAGCAGCCTACTTTGTTCTGGCCTGATTTGTCAAGGGCATGGGGATTGTGTTGTTCTGTTGTCATTTGGAGAGGAACACGTTCTCTGTGCTTCCTTTGAGGTTTCCAGAGTCATGCAGGAGAAGTACCCAGGTGGCTTTGAGCACCTACCTGTCTCCTGTCTCTAGCATTCTTCAGCACACTTCCATAGTAATTCCAGGCTTACAGATAGTAAAAGGATGTTCCTCCTTGAGAGGTTATTGAAAGGAATTAATCACAAATTTCTTATTGAAATGTCTGGGTTGTACAATGATAATTCATTTAAATCTAACCCTTTTTTCAGGAGAGGGCTTGTTCTGAGCCTATCCTATCACATTTTTTCTTTTACAATCATTTTTACAGGAAAGGTTTTGATGTTGAAACATCTGCTTTGAACAATTCTTTTATAATTTGTGGTATTTGAAACACATAAATGGGAGCTTAAACTGAAAAAAAAAAGACAAAATGAATAGTTGCAATGAAACAATGAAATCATTCTTTTCATTCTAATTTACATGGGGAAAATATTTTTGAAATATCACATTCATATAGGCTTGGAAGAATGTTTCTCATTCTATTCTAAAAAAATTAAGGGATGGGAAAATGTGTAGTTGAAAATAAGTGAACAGAACAAAATAATAGTTAATTTCTGCTCTTTGTAGAAGGACTAATTCCTGATATCCTTGCATTAGCATATGATATTACATTTTACCTTTCTCAGGACTATGAGAGTCCCTACTTGTGTTTGTTCTCACTATGTTTCTGTTCATGTATGAACTTTAAAGGTGAATTCTGCACACCTCAATCAAAACTCCATGGGAATTCCAACTTGATAAAGATTTCAGGGTCAATACTAAGGATTTCTGCTACTCTGCAGTAAATCGGTATTTCTCATCCAATTTCAGCTGCAGCTTTTGCACACAGTGGCATATCAGCAGAGCAGGAAACAGAATCTCGATTATTTGTGATACCATAAGGGCAAACTGGGTTAATAAGCAAGTCAGCCATAAATTGGAAAAGCACAGTACAAGAAAGCCTGAAATAACTAGAGAAATACATTGGTCTTTTCTTTAAATCTCTTTATCATTGTTTCCACACAGCGTACTGGTAGTTAAGAGAACAGCCTGAAAATCAGAGCTGGTGTAAACTAGTGCTATCCCATGAAGTCTGGTGGAGTTGTACTATTTCATATGTACCTGCTTTCAAAGAGAGACTTGCCCAAAAGTGGCCATACCATGGAAGTGACAGTGATATTATCCTGGCTGCCTGAATTTGTTCCTCTTGCTACTGGAGCAGATAAAACCAAATGTAATATACAGACTATGAGAGACAGTCTGCATTCTGTTTTTTCAACACTTTATCAATGCCATTCTCTCCAGACAGATTCCACATACAGAAGAAACAAAAAAACCCAAAAAACCCCAATCAACTAACCAACTAAAAACCAGCCAACAAACAATCACAAACCAAAAACTAACTAACAAGAAGTTCCTTGTAATAATTTAACTTACATCAAAGACACTTGACTAAAAGTTCCTTTTTCATCTTGTGAGTGATAGAAAAGAACCAACACTCTAGCTTTCCAATAGTGGCCTAAACTTATTTCTCCTCAGTATCAAGCCATTTATGTTCACAGAAGTTGAGTTTCTGGCAAGCCTGCACTGCTAGCAACATACCTTTCTCATAAAGAATCTTTGCCTCTGGATTCGGCAACAATAGTGTAATAGGAATATTCTTCTTGCCTACCAGATGAAGTCTTCTGTGATCAGCTAGTTGATGCATGTATTTTAATTTGTCATGGATATTTTTGTGTATCCAAGGGAATGTTTAGACTTAAAGTTGGGAAGAAACAGATTTAAAAGGCAATCTGTGTCAAGGAGTCTAAATACAGACATGACAAGTGTGCCAAAATCTGATTTGGAAGTGTGACTGAGTCAAGTCTCACAAGATTAGATTATGGATCTTTCTCCTGCCATTAGTCAAAAGCTATAACCAAGCCATAACTTCCTACAAAGTCCATACATATTTAGACTGGGTTATCTAAGCAATTGGAACACTTAGCATTTGCATGAAAAAGTCTTGTGAAGCAACAACAACCAAAAAAAAAAATTAAAAATCAGTGATTGGCATCAAACTGACATTCAGCATCTGCATTTTAGGAAAATAATATCTTTTTTTTTTATTATTATTTTTATTTTATATATTGCTATTTGGGGTAATAGATTTGCTACTCTCTTTCTAGGTGTACCTTTTTACATCTATGACAGTATCAAATGTCGTGTGTACACACTGCTGATTGAATTATGGTCACCTTGTCAGTCAGATGTGGTCACATGGATGCTGGAAGTCACTATGCTAATCAGCACTGTGACATGGGGGCAATCTCTGTATTACTTACTGTTTTGGTCACAGCAGATTTCCATTGACCCATGCTTTGGCAACCAGCCCCTTCCTCTCACCAAATGACTCTTGAAATTTTTTTGCCTTTTCTAGCCCTTGAGTTTTACAGCTCAAAAATCTGACAGGAAACACATCTGGGGACCAAGTGTCTCTGCCAACCTTTCTTTGTGTAATTGCTGAGGAGATTGGTGGCACAGCAGCATGCTCAAACTCTTCTCAACCCTCTCCATAGGGCTAATGTATAGCTCATTGCTGCTTTCTTCCTGGCCAATTGCATCTGGAGTGGCTTATACATCAGTAAACTCTGAAGTACATGGCATTATCACTTGTTGCCACAACAGTCATTAGCACAACAGAAAATGAGCTACATAAAAATGTTAATCACAAAATACTGATCCACAAAGAAACCTTATTTTGGACCAGCAAAAGGACTTAAGGTGAGATAATGTCATGTGGTGTTTGAAATGGCTGTGGTTCAGCTCTTAATCCTACCTGCAGACGGGTCAAGGTGGCTGTGGGCTCAGTTAGTTTGTGAACAGTCCTTCCTTGTTGCTTGGAACCTCAATTCATTTACACTCAGCTGTATTTCAGCAAGTAGTGTCTAACATTTTATCTACATCCTGTTTCCATGGCTTGTGGTTTCCAAACAAATCAACTAAAAAAATTTTAAATGGTAAGTTTTATAGGTAGCGTATCTATACATTAAAAAGGTAATTCTTTCATTTGTTTTTTGTCTGAGTTTGATAGGGACTTGAAGCTAGATGAGGATGCTGCCTTGGAAATACAGAATCAGGGGGAGGTACAGTTCTTTTTGGACTCAGGACAACTGCAGTGAAACCTGCATCACCTGCCTTGAGCAGAGGCACCACAGTGCAGTACACTGAGCTCTTCTGGGCTCCACCAGCAGCAGCTCCCATCCAGCCAGGAGCATGGACAAGCACACACCCAGGTTGGGCTCACTAAGAATTTGCCAAGCAGCTGAGCTGTGTTTTAAAAGTCCTTGGCATATACAGGGTCTGAGATCTTTGGGAAAGAATTTGAACAATGCAGTTGCTTGTGATAGCAGAGAATGAGATTCAAGAACCAGAAGGAGCCTTTCTGTCTTCCATGTCAGCTAAAACAAAAAAAACCCCAAACATTTCCTGCAGTTATAGTATTGGAAACAAAATCATACTGTAGCCACATCATTTAAAAGGAGTATCTAGCACTTTTAGACAGACTTTTAGGGGTCTTAAACATCATCAGAAAACAGTGTTTTCCAAGTCAGGGAGCCCAATATTGCACCTTGTTCCACTGATTTGGTGAAACAGTGCTGACAACTAAGTGTTGCATGCAAGGAGAGCCAGGGGAGTAGAGAGCAAGGGAGAGTTTCTTTCATTTTAAGTCTTGTGCTTAATCTTTCTAAATGTAGTGCTATCACAAGGCTTACAAGGTTTTGTGCTTGTTTGTGTAGTTTTCTTTAGCCAAAATAATTATCAAATCCCTAAGGTGAGTGCAATGATATAATTTTTGTTAAAATTAGAGAGTGGAAGCAGTGCTGTTTTATGAAAAGTTTAATGATTCTGTCTTTTTGTTTGTTCTCCTGTTGAAAAGAAGAACAAAGTGCTTAATCCTACCTTTTGGAGAAAGAGGCTGAGACAGGAGCCAACTCCCCTCCCATATGGTGGTAGTCTGGTGGGAAGGGCCAGGTTAAAACACTTCTTCTAAATCTGGCCTTCTGCACTAAAGAGGCTGCTCTTTCTGGGTTGTGCTTGTCTGTCCTGTCTGTCTGTCTGTCCATGCAGTGTGTGGCTAGTGCAGACAGACCCCAGAAGGAATGCTGGATCTGCCTGGCCTTGCCAAGCAATTGCACTGTGAGCAGAGGAACATCTTCCAGCTAATATTTTTTGGAGATGACAGTCTTCCACAGAAAGCTTTGTTTTCAACAAATCAGCACTTTCCAACAGAGAAGTCTTTTGCTGAAGAAATTCCCCAAGTATTTAGTTGTGGTTGTGATAGCTCCTCAGTAGGGGGAGTTCTGGTATGCTTAGCTAGAGGTTCATGTCCAAGAATTGGGAGAACAAGATGAAGTGCTTCCATTGCTGTGGTTGGTTATGAGGAAGGGGTAAAAACCTCTTGGACTTCTGCTCTTCCTTAAGCTTCATTATCTCCTGCTCTTCTTTCGTTTTGCACATTCCCGAGTTGAACAAATACTGTGTAGTATTTATTACATTATCATTTCCCCTGGGGACAAATTACTCCAGTGCAGACAGCTTTCTGTTATTTAGCCTCAGCAGTGAAATATTCTTGTGACTGTGTTGCCTTACCTTCAATTGACCTACCTGTTCTGCAAACATGGG
>JACBWW010000032.1:8113254-8178503 GCA_020086605.1 Lanius collurio | reverse complement strand
TTTGTTCTTGGTCTCTGTCTGCTACTGAACTTCATGAAGTGCATGAGAATAGTTGTGCATGCTGCTGCATCCTGTTTTCAAGGGTTAACAATGGGTTAAAAACTTTATGCTGGTATGAGAGTCAAGAGGAGGAGAGTATTTTTCAGGTATTTGCTGGAATCTGTTGTCTAGAATCAAAAGGGTTGAGATATTCAAAGGAAGACTCCATGTTAGAGACCATGAGAACAACTGGGCCTTATCTTCTAAATCACTGCAGGAGGGCTCATTTGTATCAAAGCAATCATGTAAAAAAGACCCTTCTGAAGAAGACAAGCAGGGAGTGGATGCTGATAATGTGCTGGAGGAAATGGAGGTGGTTAGACAGACTAGGCTGCTTCCCTGTTAGAACTTCTGCCAAGAGAGACCTGCACATGCTGGCTCAGGCTTGCTGTCTTTTACAGACAAATGACCAACAGGCCCTACTTTGTCCAAGCAAAGCCACCTTGCCTAACTGTGATTTCTGCCTGCTTGCCTCAGCTTCTCTTAAAGAGGACAGGCCTTAGAGTGGATTTAAAATATTCGGTTTCCTCCTCTTTGTTGAACTTCTGCCACAGGAGCTCCCTTTCAGTCCTGTGGCCAGACAAAAGCTTTGACTAGCACAGCAAATGCGTAGGAATTAGTCTCTTAGGGCAGGCTGCAGCTTCTAAAACCAGCTTCAACAGCAGTAAATGCACTGCCACAGCCAAAATCTCCCTAGTGAGGAAAGAACATGGTGTTCCAGGCCCACAAAGTCAAAAGTCCACAAGATTTATCCAGAGGTTATTTTGACTGACAGATTCAGGGGGTCTTCAGGTGGCAATGACAAAGCCCTGTGAGCTCAATTTAGCTACACCAGTTCTTAAAGAAGTGTAGTGTGGTCAGAAGTGTACTGCCTTCTCTGCACATAAGGTTACTCTATAAATATATGGGCAAATAAGGCCTTCTCACCACTGAGATATGGGATGTAGTTTATTGAGAATGCAAAAGGTAAGGGGATTTTTCCAAACACAGAGGATTTTTCCATATGGTATTTCATGTGGAACTAAATCTTGTGAATCCCGTGACCCAGCAAAGCATAAGTGATTCTGTCCTGTAAAATCAGAACTTTATAAGTGTGTATAAAGCTGTTTCTGGAAAATACTAATGGTTTATAGATTGAACTGCTCTTTGAGAGTCCCCAGGCCACTGTGGAGCCCTACCTGGTCACATGGCAGACAGTGAGATCTGCTCTGTGTTCTTCAGTGGGAGGTACAACAAAGGACATGGAACGAGATACTGATCTATGCTTTCTCATGAAATCTTGTTCCCAACAGCAGATGCCTTCCTGCAGAAAATGCACTATCCACTGCCTCCTGAACTCTGGCCTCTCTTACAGCACTGGGTTTCTATAGAGCAGTGACAGTGTTTGTTTGATTTGGTGCAAAATGGTGCCGTTAAGAGGGGAGCTGTGGATAAATTTCAAATCTCTAATTTGCGGATCATTAATTCTGCACTGTAACCCTTGGGAGACAAAGTCACCTGTTTCATGGGCTGGGAAGGTGCTTTTGCAAATAAGGGTGTTTGTTCAACACTGCTGATCCCTGCTGATCTGTTATAAAAGCCATGTTAGTTATTGTATTCACATGTTATGTACAGTCATGTGATGCTTGAGGCCTGAAATACATTTAGCCAGTCAGAAGAGATAAGGCAGGCTGCAATCTGGCTTTCTTCCCTGAGGTTTGCAGAATGTGTTTGCAGATGTGTTGATCTTCAGGAGGCTGGCAGGCTGGGGCAGGGAGGGGCAGGAGGGAGTATTTTCTTCAACTGCTTATTTCAGTATCAGAATGAGAAGATGAGGTCATCTTTAACACCTCCTAGCAGCTGTGAAGACGTCTTTCCCACATCCTGAGCCATGCTTTTTCAGTTTTGTATCAACAATGATTGTCAGCCTTCATAAATTGGATATGACTCTAATAATTTAGTCTGCAATTGTGTAGAGCTAATGAGCTGGACTGGGTCTGTTTCAATAATGCTTATTGCAGCAAACAGGTGTAAGTAGCTCACCTGATCAACAAACCAGTGGGATCAGCATCTTGGCTAGGAAACTACCAGCTTCTATCTCATGTGATGTTTTTGTTCTGCAAACCACTTTTCCTCCTTCTGTGACTAATCATATTACCTTCTAGACTCTTGTTGTGGTTTGACACTGGTTAAAATGGCAGGCATCCATGAAAACCATTCACTCACTCTCCTCTGCTATAGTTGGGCAGAGGAGGGGAAAAAATGAAGGGCTCATGAGTTAAGGACTGGGAAAAAAAACACTTTAAGGGCAAAACCGGTTCAAATGTAAAGGTACAAAGTGAATTTATCATTAACAGAGTTAGAGGAGGATAATGTGGAGTAGAATAAGCCTTTAAAACACCTTTTTTCCCCCAGCCCCTCCCTCCTTCCCACCAACACTGCAGGGAGACAGGGCATGGGGGGGTAGGGCATAGGGTTTGGTCAGTTTGTTACCCAAGATCTTTTTCAGTTCATTCAGGGAGAGGAGTTTTTTCTCTTGCTATGCTGTGAGTCCCTCCTACAGGCAAAACAGTCTTCCCAGAACTGCTGTGGCATGTGTCCCTTGTCCACTAGGTATTGTCTTTTAAGAATATGCTGCTCTAGTTTGGAAGCAAGGGCTCTCTATCTCTGGAAGCAGGGGCTCTCTCTCCATTTGGGTTTCCCACTGGATTACAGCTTCTTCTGGCCTCCACTTGCTCCAGCGTGGGTACCTTTCCCATGGGCTGTGAGTGGATTTCTGCACTCCACATGGACTTCATGATTTACAGGGGACCAGTTTGTTTCACCATTCTTTACCAGTCTTCATTACAGGTTGCAGCGGAACTTCAACTCCAATGTTTGGAGCACCTCCTTCCCTTCTTTCTTTTCACTGACCTTGATGCTGCCATGTTTTCTTTCTCCACATGTTCTCACTTCCTCCTCTTTCTCTGACTAGAAGAAAAATTGCTGCTCGTAGGTACCACTGTCAACAAGTTTCACTAATTCAAAGATTCTTACACCATCCTGCAGCCCGATGATCTCGTCTCATTCCGTGTCAGAGAATTGCTCTCGGTGCTCCTGCTGCCGGCCATGTGGCCCCCACCACCACCACACAAGCAGTCGCAGCACTGGTGCTATTTAACACCTCTCTTTGTGCAGGGTGCCAGGAAGGAGAAGCTGCCCCAGCTGCTCTTCTGCCTGCAGCACGGCTGGCTAGGGGTGGCCAGGCAGGCAAAGTTCACATGGCCAAAATGGTGGCGGCCGCGGCGGCTGTGTCACCACGCGTGGCACCGGGATGGCTGCTGGTGGTGGCACCTCGCCACCCCCTGGGAAAAAGCTGCCCTTGTGCTGTTTTGATTCTTTTCTTAAATATGTCATCACAGAGGCATTACTAGCCTCTCTAATGGGGCCAGCAGCATGTCCATCTTCAGAGCCATCAGAGATTGGCACTGTCGGACGTGGTGGAAGCTTCTAGCAGCTTCTCACAGAAGCCACTTCTGTGGCTCCCTCCCACTACCAAAAACCAGGCTATGTAAAACCAATACAACTTTGATTGTTTTCCACCAAAGTCAAGGTTCAACTTATTAATGCATCTAGGTATCAAAGGAAAATGAGGGGTTCGTAGTAGTGGCTGTACCCAGGTAATCTCCAAGGATGGGGACAAGCTTTGCCAGACAGTAGCTAAGAGAAGGAGGAACTGAATAAAAATGCAAGACCAAATATTTATACTTGGCTCATCACAGGCCAAAGTTGAGTAAATATTGCTTACCTTAGAGGGGGACAGCACAAACCTGCCACTTTATAGTATATGAGTTTCAGCAAGGTACTTTGAAGTTGGTGAGTCCTGCATCTGGGAGTTGCTATGTCCCAGCTACACATGTCAGGTACGTGCAATTTCATCCCTTCTATCCAGAGGCTAAATGACATTGATTATAAGTGCCAAAGCTTCCTTTCTCCAGGCCAGTACTGGGAGTTCCATTGTTTTCTGTTCTTCTAGGACAGTAGCTGTGAGACATCACCAAAGCATAGAACATAGGTGGGGGGGTTGTGACATTTTGTTCTCCCTGACCAAGGTGTTTAGTTGGACAATCTCCATTTGCAAGCTGGTGTGTGGAGCTCTCTGCTGCTGCTCAGGTTAGGGGTAATGTGACTTTGTGCCCCTTTGAGGTGCCCTTTGTGCACTTTGTGAGGTGGAGCTGCCTCTGCACATTCTTTGACTGTTGAGGCCTCTCTCAGCTCTCCTGCAGGACTTGGCCTCTCCAAGGAGCTGATGCACAGCAGAGTCTCATCCACATCCCTGCTGCCCGGGGAGCATGAAGTGTCTGACCTACTCAGCCCACTTTGTACTTCAACGGTAAATTAAAGTCTTCATTAGCTTATTTGATAGTTGAATAAAATGCTTTGAAACACTAGCATATTAACTGCAATCAAGTTTTGAAAGGTCTCTGGTTGCTAGAAGGAAATTAGCCTGATAAATCACTCTTTTCAATTAAATAAATGAGTAATTTTTCACAAGCAAGCTCAGAAACTATCATTTGGGAAGCTTCCCCTCCCTCCCCATTTTTTAAATTTTTATTTTCATTTTAAAATATTACACAATTGTTCTTAAAGAACTGATTTTTTTTTGTCTTAAGAGATTAACTGTTACTGAAGCTTGTAAACCCGTCCTGTCTGTCTGCCTCAGACAACCTTGTAGTGGTCTTGTGATCAAGCAGTGGCCTATGAATTGTACTTCCAAAATGATAATAACTTATGGTGTGACCTTGGATCATTGCCTGCCCTTCTGTGCCTTTGCTTACCTGTTGGTCTAAAGAAGCATTACCGTCCCTGGCTCAGAAAGGCCTGTTTAACTTCAGCAAGGAGCTCCCAGATAATTATAGTTACTTAGTAACTTCCATCTCAGAGCAAACTGGTTGAGGCTGCTGAGAAATGTTGTGCCTTCCCTTTTGGTGAAAATCAGCAACTGACCTGAAGGTACCTCCAGTTCTCAAACCTTTAAACAGAGTCTGCACTCAAAAGTACAGCTTAGGAGCTGGAAAAATTTGCTGTATCCCTCATGTACTGGGTCTGAAAGGGACCCCAGAAATGCACATTGACCCTGGTTTCGCACCACAGCTACAGATGTGCTAAGAATTTAATGTGTTCTGTCTACTGAAGAAAAGCAAATGCTGGTACAAACAACTGTGACACTGGCTTCATCTTGCCTTGGGCATATTTATCCAGGTTATTGCCATTACACCATTTACATTAGACCTTTATTATCTGCTATTTTAGGTTTTAGCAGCTGTTACAAGTCCTAGTCAGAGGTCAAGATGTTGTTGAACTTCAGATCTTTTTGAAAGAAGAGCATAATTCTACCAGCAGTGCAATGCCATACAAATCATGAGAGATAATTTAATCTAAATTATATTTATTTTTAAAAATTAAGTTTTATTGCCAAAAAGTTAGATACTGCATGTTAAAATCCATCTGGAAAAGGCTACCATACCTTCATCTTTGAGAACTAGATATGGTAATTTGAGGCTTTTTTATTGTATCAGAAAAGATTACAAATGATTTAAGAACAAACATCCATCATCTAAATAAAATAATATTGAAATATCCTGCTGTAGTTAGTAGTAACTGCATAAAACATGATGACTCACGTGATTAGAAATTCTCCTTTATTTTTCCTCTGTGTGCAATGCTGATCTTCACAAACTATTTTTCACAGTGCGTAATTACATTCCTTTCACTTAAACTGTTTCTACATATTTTCAATTTCTATTTCCCAAAGCTGATTGTTGTTGAGTGTTACAATGTGGTTTGGATGCAAATTGCATGCAGACACTTGGGTGGTGAACTTCAGTGTACTTTATGAGAAATTTTGCTCTCAGACAAAATTCACACTCAGAAGAGCAGTCTCCCAGAGAACAGTTGGTGAACTGTGCCTTGGTTGCCACTGAGAGAAATATTCAAGGCAAAAATGCAGACCATCTCCTTGAACTCCAGTTTTTCATGAAATAATCCATTCCTTCTGAGGACCTCACTTCCAGACAAACAGTGCTCCAGGGCAAGCAGGAGGTGGCTCTTGCACAGCTCACTAGTTAGAAGATCCTTGTGATTATGAACAGAAGCCAAGATATCTGAAAAGTCCCTGTTGGTCCAAGTCTCTATTTTTTTACTGGAGAAACCCCACCTCCTCTGGTCTCAAGGCTTCAACCCCCAAATTCTGCTCAGTGTTATTTGTGTATCTGACCCAGAGCACTTACAAATCTCATCCACTTATGATGGCTCATAAGTGTTCTGCTCACCATCCAGGCAGGAGATGACTCAAAAAGGCCTGGTGAGATTTGTTTTGCTGCTATCTCCTCTGCCTATGTTCTTGTCCAAGCTCCCCATTCCTATGTTCTTCCTGCCCAGCATGTGCTGTGGTAGCTGACACTGGAAGCTGTGTGGGCAGGGAATGGGTTTTGGGTTTAGTAAAAATGGGCAGTTACATCACCTTGCACAACAGGTCCTTGCTCTATGGTTGGGCTGGGCCAACTGAGTCCTCCCAAGCTGCAAAAATATGGAAAACTTGAAATTGCAGTAATAAAAAAATATTATAGTAAGTTATATATACTAAAAACATATTCTAGGCTGCTCCCTGCATGGAATCTCCCAGATATACCTGGCAACAAGGGAGAGAGAGATTTGAATACTAATGTCAGCTGGAGGAGGGGGCCCTTAATAGCATTTTGGCTAATTGCCAGGTTGCTTGCTCTTGAAAAATTTGCCTGTGCTGAGATAGACATATTTTTCATGTGTAGAAAATTCTATTGAGTGTTGGTAGTGCTTTATATTTTCCTAATGCTTCCTACTGTGTGAAAGTTCACAGTAGCCATGAGGTCAGTGTTTCTAGCTCAAAGGCCTTCAGGCCTTCTTTGGAAGCCTTGGAAAACTGCAGCAGTTGAACAGGCCCAGAAAAAACATTGCAAATTTGGAGAGCACCAGATGTAAACTCACAAAATGAAGAAGTATTTTTGTGCTTGGGGGGGGGGGGGGGGGGTGGGGGGTGGCTTTTTTTGCTTGTATGCTTGATTCTTCTTTTTTTGTAGTAAATCCAGATGACTAAGTCAGGGCTTCCTTTTCTCCTTTCCTGCAGGCACAACAAAGTCTCTGATGAGTTGCTTGTTCAAAAGGTCCCCATTGATTTTACCTTTGGTCTGTTCTAACTCTCTCATTGTTTCATGTAAGCATTTTCTGTGGTAATTAGACTGTAATAGCATAATCCCTGGTGGCCTTCCTGGAGTATCTGGACTCTCTGGGTTGAGAAAGCTCTGCTTGGGGGCAACATATTTTTCTCTTAGTGGGAAGGAGAAGAGTTGATGTTGTGAATGGTGTCCTGATTATGATGGAAAAATGTCTTAAAAGAGGAAAGTTTTGCAGGATTTCCTAGAAATTATTCAGACTACATTTTTCCAGTTTCCTCTGACAGATCCCAGCAACCAAGATGGTAGGTGTATATTTTGTTCCTGGCTGCTTCCTTCTGGACTCTGTGGTCTGCATTGTCCCAGAGGAACACAGGTATCTCTGTGATTTGTAGATGCAGGTGCAGGCATTTTTTTGTAGCTGGGCACAGACACATTCAGAGCTTTGAAGTTCAACAATCAGCTTTGGGAAATAGATTGAAAATATGTAGAAACTGGCAGTGGAAGCAGATTAAAAATCCTCCTCAGCTTCCTAAAATGCAATGCCTAGAGTCATCTGAACTGTGAGGCCATGAAGGAAAACTAGTTGTTTAAAAGCTTTTAAAAAATCAAGTAGAGATTTGTTACTTTATGTTGGTTGCATTTCCTCTAAGTGATTTTGACAAACTATTAATGTGCATGCCTCTAATTTCAAGTTTTTCCTTTTTTGATATAACAAAATTAAGATAGCCTTTTAGGAGTATGGCCACAGACAGAGGAAAACCAGACATGTGCAGGGGAAAAATACAGCCATCCCATGGGAATTAACAGAATAAAAAGGCTTGGAAATCCTAGTTTTGGAACTTGTCTCTAGACAAGGGATTTCTGCAACAAGACAGACCCTAAAAACTTAAAACTGCAGAAGCTCTTCCTACTCTGTGGGGGAGAGGAGTCGCTTGGAGCGGGGCTTGGCTGGCTGAGCTTTCATCTTGGGCCCTTGGACACATCCCATGACTCGGTTTCCCTCTGGGTAGAACAGAAAGGTTTCTACTGATGGTCTTTATAAAGCCTATTTGAGGTCTTTTGGTGAAAAGGGCTGTAGTGACTAAGTGCTGGTGACATGTTCAAGGCAGAATCAGTGTGATCTGAAGCCCCCTGTACAGGCTTACCCCTGAATCAGGTTTATTGCCTAAGTCCTGTTTTATGAATACCCCAAGAGTGAATTTAACTCTGTGTTGGCCAGCAGGGTGTCAGTGGGTGCAGTGCAGAGGAGCCAGCGCTCCCAAACAGCATGGCTGCGGTCGGTGTCGTGGGATTCCCCACTGGCACTGCCACAGCAGTCCCATTTCTGGGGTGCTGGTTTGGAGGGCCATCCCTTCCTACCTCCATTCAGCCTCCTGGAGCTGAGGAGTGGGACAAGAGTGGGGACAAAGAGGCCATTCCTTTCCAGCCATCCACCCTTCCAGCATTGCAACACACACAGCTGTTCTTGACAGCTGGGATTTTACCTCTGTAACTTACCTGCAAAGGGAACGCTTTCGTCCACATTATTTGTGCTGTACAGGGAAAGGGACAAGGATTTCCCATCTGCCACAAGAAGGATTGAACAAGGTAAAATTTGAGTATTTCCCTGCTATTATTGAAAACTTCTGAAGTTCTCCTTCCTGTTGGCTTTTGGGTTGTGAAAGATTTTCCAACTAGCCAATAGGTGCAAAGAAAATCAAACAAACAACCTCCCAGCCGGCTGGGCTTACAAGCGTTGATATTTTAATGGGTTTGGGCTTTGGGGGTTTTTTTGCGACTGGCCAAAGTGGCCCCTGAGGGCGGGTGGGGGCGTGAGGCCTCCCCGGGGCGGGGCGGCCCCTCCGTGGCGGCGGCGCGGACTCCAAGGCCCAGCATGCAGCGGGGCGCGGCGCAGGCGCACCGGGCCGGGCTTGAGTGGCAAGTTGTTTGTTCCAGCGAGCACCAGCTGCTCGGCACTCCGGGCTCCGCTGCTCCGCTCGGCGCCCCGCCGGCCTCCCCGCCGCTCCAACTTTTGCACCCTCTGCTCCCTCATCCCCCTTTCCTGCCCCCGGAGCCGGGCAGGGACAGACGGAACCGAGGAGGGGGGGAAGAAAAAAAAAAAAAAAAAAAAAAGGCACCGACAATAACAGCCCCCCCCCTCCCCCTTCCCATTCAAAAACACAACATAAACCCTAGGGATAGATGAACTACAAATGAGAAAGAGGAAAAGATGGAACTGCACATCCTAGAGCACAGGCTCAGAGTGGCCAGCATAGCCAAGGAGAGCATCCAGTTGTTTACCTATGGATTAATTAAACTTGCTTTCCTGTCCTCTAAGACGAGGTAGGTGCTGGGGATGGGGCAGCGCGAGGGCGGGGGGCGCCCTCCTTGTGAGGGGACGGAGTGCTGGGGGCTTATCCCCCTCCCTACAGGGGGACTGGGTGCTGGCAGGGCACCCTCTTTCTCTCAGAGGGGCTGGGGTGGGGGAGTATCTGCCTTGCAAGTGAGCAGAACAAACCTCCTTGGAAAGGGGATGGGTTGATGGGTGCCCTCCTCCTTTTGGGGAGGGGGAATAAAGTAGGGTCCTGGATGGAGGACACCTCTCCTTTGCAAGGGGGCAGAGTGTTGGGTGGGGGTCACCGTCCTTCCTGCAAAGGGGCAGGGTGCTGGGGTGGCTGAGGGCACCCTACTTGCACGAAGTCAGGCTGCTGGGTGAGGGGGGACGCCCTCCTCGCCGCAGGGCAGGGTTTTTTGGGGGTGAGGGGAACACCTGCGTCCTCCCTACGCACACCCCCCATCCCAAGAGTGGGAGATGGTGATGAGGGTGAGCGCTGGAGTTCAGGGTGTCCCCGTCCGGCTTTGGGGCAGCCCCCCAGCGCCTCCCGCTGCCCGCCCGGCGGATGAATGGGAACAGGTGGGGGCCGGGGGCCCGGCCGGGCCGGCTGCGGGCTCGGGGCGGCCGCCGGACAACAAAGGCAGCCACGGCAGCCCGAGGAGGAGGAGGAGGAGGAGGAGTGGTGGGGATTTTTTTTCCTTTCTCGCTCTCTCTGTTTTGTTGGATTTTTTTTTTTTTTTGGTTGTTGTTGTTGTTGTTTTTTGTTTTTTTCTTGGATTGTTGTTCCTTGCAGCACTTACAGAAGGAGCGAGTCCTCCACAGGCGGGTTTGTTTAAAAGGTGCTTTTTCAGTGCTGCCAAATTGGAGGAAGATGAGGAGCAATGCATGCCTTGCACTTAAATATTATGGTATTAAGTAATTTGGATTGTGATAGCTTTCAGGGAAAAAAAAAAAAGAAAAACGTAGTGGAAGGCACTGTGAGAATTTTTGTATTTTTTTTTTAATTTATTTAGAGAGAGGAAAGAAAATGCTGTGGCCAGATTATTGGATGTATGTAAGGTGCTAGGCCTTTTGCACAAAACAACTTGAATTGCAATTGCATATTCTTCTGTCTTCACTTAGCTTGTTGACTTCACGTTATTCAGAAAGAGGAATGGGAATGTAAATAACACAATTCAAACTCTTCTTGTTTTTCCTGCCTGATAATTAGTATTTCAGTTTTCTTCCCACATTCATTCTTGTATTAAGGTGAGAAATTTTCTTTGACAGTTGGAAAATAATGACTAGATATTTAAGAAATAGAAAGCAAATTAATTTGTTTTACTTCAAACTGTAATTCAATGCTCTCTGTTAAAACGCTCACAGATGAATAGACCCATTTGTGGTGTAATTTGATTACAGCCCCTTATCTTAGACTTCATGCCTTGAAATTTCGCTCTGATTTGGGGCTTGTCCCATTTGGCTTGCCACTAACATTGTTTGCAGTGTAAAGTGTATCAGTACCTTGTTTACTGCTGTTCCTGAATACTCCAAAGGGCATTAAAGAGTCCTCAGTCTTAAACTTCTATTTTTAATGTGTTGTTTCATTGTAATTGAAAGTTGCTGCTGATTTTTTGAAGGGCTTGTTGCTTCCTCTCCCATGCTTAAAATGTCACTGTTACTGTCAACAATTAAGTCTTTAATCTACCACTCTTAATACATAGACTGGAGTTTCACTGGACTTTTTGTGTTTGTTTGGGATTATTGTTATTGTTTTATTTTTCGTTTTTAAACTTCAGGGATGGTCCTGTTGTCTTTTTGTTTCACATTACATTTTACATTTTCAGTGTTAGCAAGCTGTGAAAGGGTCAGGGCAGTAAGATAACCCCTTTGGGGTATGATCCCTTGTCCTGCATTTGGGTGCATCACCTGACAGTTTTGTATTGTCTCTGGTTGCTGTGGTGTCTGTAAATATACCCTGAGTATCAATCTTTCCATTCCTTCCACGGAATCTCACTGATCAAGAACAACAGATGCTTGTGGAAAGGTTTGCTGGCACGGGGAACTTCTCTTTATTTCCCTTGTGTTCATTTTGTTATTTTTGCAGACAGTAGAGATCCAGGGGAAGCTTGTTTGTGTCTTTCTTGAGACAACTGACAGCCCTGAAATGCTTTCTCCAGTGTGCTCTTGCATGCCCTTCAGCAAACAAGGTCCCTGCCCCACAAATCTTCTCTCTGATGAACACCATGTGTATGAGAAAGACGAGGGTCTCTGGGAGATGTAACTCTGTAAATTTGTTACCTCACTGTTACTCTTTCCTCCTCCTTTAAGAAGTGAACGTGCCCAGAAGACAACAACTTTTTATAGGGAGTGCAAGACAAATCTCCCCTCCCACACCCCATCTGCAAAGAACCCCTTAGGGGAATGAAAGAGGAAGGTGGTCTACATCCCTGCTAATCTTTTCTGATGAGATAGCAAACATATCAGTTACTACATCACCTACGTTTTTCCCAGTGAGAACTTAAACAGAGTTTTTAGTGGTGCTGCAAGGCTGCCAGTAAGAAATAATGATTTGCAGGACAGATGTGATCCAGAGGGGTGACAATGACATCATCAGTATTCTTAGGTTAGTCATGCAAGAAACTAGGGTTTTTACATAGCCTCCTGTGAGAAGTGATTTGGAGGGTCTCTTTCATGTTGTCACACATCAGGGAAAAAGGCTGGAACAGGTTTTTTTAAAATCTTGTACATTTTTCTTAATCCTCTTGGGAAGGAAAAGTAACAAGTCTCTCTTTTTATTTGGCCTTTTGCCACTCTCTCACACTCTTGCCCCTGTTCATGACACAAGTGTTTTAATTTAGCTTCTGTTACAATAGCAATATTTTCTTGTACAGAGAACAGGAGTTTTGAGACTATTCTGATGGCCAGAAGCAAGACAGCAGCTAATATGGTGAAGAGGTGAGACCAGCAGTGAATGAAACAGTGGGCTGAACTGAGCTGAAAGAAAATTATTATTAATCTTAAATTTAAGGCATGAGGTATTTTATGTAAAGTTGCATTAAGAGAGGTGGTCTAGGAATAAATAATAGCAGAACTGCAGTTACACTGAGCACTGTGCTCTAGGTGTTCTGCTTTTGTCAGTGCAGGCCTACTGATTTCAGCAGGCTCTGCCAGGCACCCCAGTGGAAGAGTTATCCATGTCTTTTTTAGTTGCATGCTGAAGATTGGCATGTGTCTAATCTTTTTGTTGTTGCTGTCATCACTGCTCTGGTGTTTCATTGATTGTGTTGGTTAGAACATGGTGCTAATAATGCCAGGGTTGGGGATTCAGTCTGTGTATGAGCCATTCACTTACGAGCTGGACTCGGTGATCCTTGTGAGTCCCTTCCAGCTCAGCATGTTGTGACTGTGTCTGACTTGAATGTTCCTTGGTGCCAAGGATTTTCACCTGGTCAGAGGCTGTGCAGTGTGTTTATGCATGTAAATACAACAACTGTGTGTGGCTTCACCGTTGCATTATTTTTCTTTAGTATGTGCCTCTGTAAATGTTAGTTCTGTGGGGCAGAGAACTGTGCTCATCTGAAAACTCCCACTTTCATCTCCCTGTGTGCTGCAAAATGAGTAGCTTCCTTCACATCAAAACTCTGCTTCCTTGGTCAGAGTTAAACTGTCTCACGCTACTGGGAGGTGTGCCACAAGTAACCTGCTTGAGGACTTGACACAAATACTGTTTTGCTACATTCCTATCTTGATTTTTTTTTTCCTAATTGCAAAATACTTTTAAACTGTATTCAACAAGGAAAAGTGCTGGATTCTGCACCTGGGATGGGGCAACCCTGGCTGTCGAACAGACTGGGGAAGGAGATGCTGGAGAGCAGCACCACAGAAAGGGACCTGGGGGTCCTGGTTGATGGCCAGTGGGATCTGAGCCAGCAGTGCCTTGGAGCCAGGAGGGTCATCCCTGTCCTGGGGGCACCAGACCCAGCAGCAGCAGTCGGGCCAGGGAGGGGATTGTCCTGCTCTGCTCTGGGCTGGGGCAGCCTCACCTTGAGTATTGTTGGCAGGTTTGGGCACTACAATGTAAAAAGTGCATTAGAGATCCTCCAAAGGAGTGACATGAGGACAATGAAGGGCCTTGAGAGGAGCTGCTGAGGGCACTTGGTCTGTTCATCTGGAGGAGACTGAGGGGAGACTCATTGCAGTCTGCAACTGCCCTTGTGAGGGGAAGAGGAGAGGCAGGCACTGATCTCTGCTCTGTGTGAGCAGGGACAGGACCCAAGGGAATGGCCTGAAGCTGTGTCAGGGCAGGTTTAGGTTGGATATTAGAAACAGGTTCTTCCCCCAGAGGGTGGTTGGGTACTGGAACAGGCTCCCCAGGGCAGTGGCTGCAGCACCAAGCCTGACAGAGCCCAAGAAGTGTTTGGCCAATACTCAGGCACATGGTGTGGCTCTTGGGGATGGTGCTGTGCTGGGCCACGAGTTGGACTCAATGATCCCTGTGGGTCCCTTCCAACTCTGCATGTTCTGTGATTCCTTTTAGTGCATAGGAATTAAATCTGAATGGAGGACAGTTTGGGATAATGCATGCATTGAGCCACCAGGGCATGCAATAGATAGAAGGAAGGTGAGCCTAACCTTGTCTTTTCAGTGTGTATAAAAATATATGGAGAGTCCAGGAGAATGAAGTGGGGTCAGGTTCTTCCAAGCACTGGATCTATATAATGTAATTAGCTTGATTTCTGGGTAATGCTTTAGTAGACCCCTGAACATCTGGTGTCAATGCCAACAAGTAATCTTTCCTGTCAATTCCAGTACCTTAAATAAAGATTTGCTGGTAAACAGTGAAAGGAAGTCATTGAGGTAGAAAGGTATTATTTAAGTTATAAAGCTATTAAATTATAACTAGAATAAAGTTGAGCAGTTAGTTTGTTCACAGGGCTAGGTGGTTAAAGTAATTGTGGGTCATGCATCTATCATCACAAATTTTAAAATCTCTGAGGGATTTTTGATATCTGATTTGAGATGGTCATTATTCCTGAATGCTAAAGAGAAGGAACAAGTTCTGCATGTGTAAAGGATGAGACCTTGGTCACTTGAAATGTTTAAGGCAGTCATTTCAAAAGCATCTGTCACTCTGGGATCTTTTTCAAGATGCTTCAGTGAAGCAACACTCCAGTTCATGTATATTGGTGACTTGAAGCAGAATTACAGATGCTTTGCAAGCTTACAGGATTGGCACTAAATACAAGATGGTTGTCCATGTGAGTGAGATGTTTCCCAGAGAAGCTAGATGGGATGGAGTAGCCAGACTGGGCTCTGCTTCGGGTTTAATTCTGCTTGTCACACAGCCACTACCATGGGATGCTTGGAGGCAGGAGATATTCTTAATGTGGAGAGGCCCTTAAAAATATTCATTCCAATAAAAATGTAGCAAGCAGTGAATGGTGATAAAATGTACAGAGTAAGTTGGATTTTCTTTGGGTTTTGAGCAAAAAATTAAACTAAGTTTGTTGTCTTTGAGTTTGTGGTGGTTATTTTTGGTATTCTGTCCATTTTGCTTAGTAATAATTGACACCTCTGCTTATGAACAGTGTGCTGTTGCTATTAATATAAGTGTTTCCCATTCCCTGATCACTTGTTTACTGTCTAGGTGTCCTGAAATTTGAGATACTGTAATAAAAGGTCTATTTTGGACTTCAGAACATAATAGGACAAACAAGTGCTTAAAATGTATCCATGCATCATTTGAGGACATTGAGATCAGCAGTCTGTTTCCTCTGGTATGAACTCAGACAAACACATGTTGTTTATGCCCTTATATGAGATACAGATCAGCCTGCAACACTGGGTGATCATCTGGCAAAGGCAAGTTACTCCTATTGTTAAAGCCTTTTTTTTGGGGGGGGTCTCCTTTGGCTTCTGCCATCCTGTGCATACTGGGAAGACCACTGAGTAAAGGCTTCTATCAGTTCTAAGGTCATATCTGCTCATCTAAAACATGTTGCTCGTGTTTTCTTTTGTTGTGGCAAAGACTCTCAAATACCTTGAATATTTTATTTTGTTTTCTGAGTGTGTATATGTGTGGGATATCTGAGGTTTGGGGGACTTTTTTCAGTCTGATTTGGTGATCATCTGTTATAGAAGGAATGAGGGCTTCTGTCCAGACACCACAGGAGGCTTGGAGTGATGGGAAGCTCCATGGCTGAAGCTCCATGGCTACCCTTCCTTCCCCCCAGCACTTTGCTGCCCTGTTTGTGTCACCATGGGCATTTGTGGTGCTGAACTTGCTGGTGGATGTTCAGGATGAGTAGAGCTAGTGAGAAGCAGCAAAGTGAGGGGGTGGAGAGAATAGAAGTTTCTTGTTTGAGCTAAGAAAATATATAAGCTCTTTAATTGTGGATGTCATTGATTTGTGTACAAGGCTGCTGGGTGGTTCAGCTGCTGCTGGGCTTTTAACATGTTAAACCTTAGAAAAGGTTTCCTTCCTGATGGTCTCTTACTGTTTATCTACAATTGTTATTTTTTCCCTTTTTTTCTGCTTCTGGCACGTGGCTTACCAGTGGAGCACTGCCTGGTTTTCTCTTTCTTTGCCTGGCAGTTCCATCAAGCAGTCAGTCCTCAGCCTACCATGTGGTCCCATCAGGCTGAGGCTGATGCCATGTCAGAAACCCACAGGAATGCTTAGAAACTAAATGAGATTCAAAAGGTGGAATGGAAATACAAGATCAAACCCAGAGTATAATGCTGGGCAGCACTATGTGCTGGAAAAATGTTGATTTAGATACTATACTTCTAAAATAAACAAATAATTGCCTGTAGTTTGTAGTGGGGTGGTTGTTTATCCTTGTTTCACATGTTTCAGTTCATTGGGAAAGCTGTCACATAGATGAGATGCATCACCTGTGGATAAGGTACATCAGTGATGTAAAAGTAACACCAATGGTGCCTCTTTTCTATTTCTCAGCCCATGTTGAGCTGAGAAATAAAGAAGAGGAAAAAGTATTTGTCTTTTGCCATGTAACTCATTAAAGATCCCCTCAGATGATTTTTTTTTTATTATTACTTTGAGGTGAAAGTCAGTATTTAAATTGAAAATGTGGCTTTTAGTAGTTAGATGTCTTTTCCTGCAAGCTGGTGCTCCTGTGCTTCAGCAGGAGAGCCAGTGCAGGTCTGTTAAGGCAAAGTATGAGTACTGTGCATTCGTCCTCCAGAAGTAAGAGCTGAGTTGTTCATTAACACAATAGTTTGAATCCACAGTCTACCCCTCCACTGAGTTATAACTTAAAATAGGCTCTATTTGATGGCTCAATTCTTTGACAATGCATTGTTTGTTCTCTATAAACATGTAAGTCTTTCAATTTAATTTTTTTTTATTCTGTCTAGCACATCACCTCATTTATCCAACACACAACTTCTTAATCATCCTGCATGTTAGAGTTTTAATATATTTGGTCAAGGGCTACAATTTCTTTTTTCAGCAGAAACAGTACAGATTTGTTCTTTTGTTTACTGCCAACTCGAGAGTAAACTGCAGCTCTGATCTGCTGGTAACTGAAGGCTGGTAAAGGAAGAATTATCCAACAGGAATATGAGGAAATATCTCCATTCATTATAGTTCAGAATCAACAGAGCAAACCCTCCAAGCTGCTGTTATAATTTTAAAGTATAAAGATTTCATCCACCCTGAACTCAACTTAGTTTTGTGTAGCTTAGATATGTTTCTTAAGAAAGAAAACAACAGGCAAAAATGTTCTGTTATGGCACAAAAGAAATGAAGATTGATTAAGCTAATTTCATGACTATACAAGCCCTTGTTAGTCCCAGACATACTGCATAAAGTTTTACTGTGCTGACCATTGAAACAGGGAATCTGATCTCATTTTTGTGGTCTGATATATAATAAACATTAAGTACTGGTTAATAATGTTTTATTTTCACATCCAAAGAAATGCAGTGAATGCCTAAACTTTCTCACCAACCAGAACAACCTTACTTTGATCTGTTAAATGTGGCTTACTAGAGATTAAAATAAAAAGCCTTCTTCTGATCTGCAGCCTGCTTTAGGAAGCTCCCAGCAGTAATACCAGAGATAACAGATCTCCCAGCAGATACCAGAGCTGCTGTTTAGCACAGAGTTGGCACATGGAAGAGGGAAGTGGCAAGTTTGCTTGGTGGCAGAAAACCATTCCCTAATCCTTTGGGAATTTCTGATCTATGCTTTTGTGGGGATGCCTAGGTAGGCAAAGTGATTTTTTTCAAAATTTTCTGGTCCAGTTAATTTTTGTTAATGTGATGGAATAAATGTTTTTAAGATACTTGTGCTACTTACTGGCCAGTAATTGTAGAGAGATGTAGGCTGTTATGGATGGTAAGCTGTCCTTGACCCAGATTTTTTCAATACAAATTGTTTATAAAGTAGGAACCAAACCCTCTCAGGAGTGTGAATGTCTGTTTGACTGAGATGTAAGTATAAAGGAAAAGTTTGTTTTCTTTTCATGTGAAGTTTGTGCTCTTATTATAGAGGATACTAGAGATGGCATAAGGTGTGGCATTTAAGAGTAAAATGCAACCTTTAAGTCTTATGCAAAGTATTCAAATAGATGAATTTAAAAAGTCAATGCTGGGGGAATTTCTGAACCTGAGAGGGGAAAATTTACAAGTTTTGTCATGGGTGGAACAGTTAAAAATGTAGGTGTGATTCGCCCTGTCTTTTTCTGTTCAGACTTTTTAAGAATGTTATATGAAGAGAATCTGGGTAATGTTATGCACTGGTTTTAGCAATACCTGAATATTTATCTTAGTTCTGTGGTTGAAAGATTGGTATTCAAACCTTTCTTATGCCATGCATGTTTTACAGGGTGAGTTGGTTGAAGTTGATGAGTCTGAGACCTTGATTTAAATGGCCCATATTAATCTTGTTTAACATTTGTAGCTTTTATTTCTTTTCCTAAAGAATGATTGACTCTTTTCTTTTGATAACCTCTAAGGCACTCACTTGCAAATAAATGTAGTCTTGGCAGGGAGAAAAAAAGATGGCTCTTAATATTGAGAAGGATATACTCTGTATGCATCTAAGCAACTGTATACATTTACATAGATTTACTTAGTCTTTATTTTTGTGCCTTTTTTGAAAATGATGGATGACTTATCACATGATTAGTCTTTCAGTTGTGATCTTTTTCAAGCTGCTTTTGGGTGGAAATTGGAGTTTGTAACACGGAAAGCAAACATTTTTATTTGCTCTTTTTAAACTTCTACACAGTATTGAATGTGCTAAGTATTTAGGGAAAAAAATCTCAGCTTATTTTGTGTTTATAATTATGCAGTGTAACATGACCCATACTAAACAAATGAAGCCGATGGTGACTTGAGACTGCTTGGCAAGGCATTGGAGCTGGGAGGTATCAGCCTTCCACACCTCCTTCTTATTGGCAGACTGCAAAAAGAAAACCAAGTTTACTTGCCCTTTCAGTTCCTAATTTGTTTCCTAGCCTAGAATTAACTAGTGATCATTTTGACCTAAAGTGAGTAATTTGAAATGAGGAAAATATTCACCCATCTTGTGGAAGATAATATGGCTGTCAAAATCTGCTGTATTGCATAAGTGGACTGGTTACAGTGGCTTTGTCAGAGATTTCTCCTCAGCTGACTTGTTTAATTTGCTTTGGAGTTTCAGCACCAAACATATTTTGATAAATGTTGTTGAAATTATCTTATTTGCACCTAAGATAATACCATCACTGCAAAAAGTTCTGGATTTCAGGTATCTTTATATCAGATGAACTAATGCTAAAATTGTGCTCTTAATTGTTTTCACATTCAAACTACTTGGTTGCAAAAGGATAGTGTTAGAATTGGCCTTTCAGTGCTGTGGGGATTCATTTTGGACAGTTTGATGTACTGAGATGATGTGTTTTGAGTTGCATGTTATTACCCATTTGGCATTTTTGTAAACTGAGCAGAGTTTTATTGTGTGTAGCTTGTTTGCATCTGCTGAGCCAGCGAGGTGTGAAACCTCACACTTGTGGTCAGTCTCTCTTAAGTTTACTGCAGGTAAGACAAGTTAGTGAATGGTTTTCTGCTGTGACTGGTGGGACTATGTGCTTTGCAGTAGTTCATCTCACAAACTAAGTGGTCACAAACTGACACAGATTATACTTGTTAAGAGATTTTTCTTCAGGTAAAATGCCAGCAATGTAGAGTAGTTATAGCAAATTTTCTGCAAAAAAAAATTAGTACTTTGTCATGGAAAATAAAATGAATCTAGTTACCTGCATTGCAAGCAAGGTAATGGTAGGTACAGAAGTGCAGAACGACTGGATTCCTGAGGAACAGAGCATCGTTTTTAACACAGATTTTTTTCTTCAATGATTGTTTTCTTGTCAGTAGTCCTGGGATGCAGGTATAACAATATTTTGATGACTGCCAGAAACCACTTTGCTGGACCAGTACGATGTTGGCTAAGCACAGAAAAGTAAGCAAGAATTTGGCTTGACCAGAGCAGGCTTTATGGTTTAATGGGGAGAAAGCTGAAGGGAAGTGGTAAAGCCCAGAGCTGGCCTTGTGAATGGGCATGGATGGCTCAGGAGTGCCTGGGAGCCTCCCAGGGAACTAATGGTTAATACAATAGTGGAGCCTCAAGCCTTTTGTGGAGTTTTCAGTCCAAGCCTGGTACATTGTCACAAATGTAGAAAATAGCAAATCTTCCCAGAATGGATGAAATCAAGAAGGATCTCTGAACATCATGTAGCCCAACCCCCCAGCTCAAGGCAGAGGCTACTCTAGCAGCTTGCTCAGGATTTTATCCATTGGGATCTTGTGCTTAAAGCCATGCATGGAGCTTTGCTCTCTGCTATGTTTGCATATTGTTGACCTGGTTAATGCTTTGTTCCATTTGGAATCACTTTCCACATAGCATTATAATGTCTCATCTAAGCATGACAAGGTGTTTTTTGAACTTTAAAGTGAAACTGTGCAACCTCTCGTTTATGGAGAGAATGGTTGGTATGAATGAGGGACTGTTTACTGTGGTAGTCGTTGGTCCTTTGTGCTGCCTTGTGAGCATTTCAGGTGAAACTGCTTATTGGCTTTAAACTGTGAAAAACTAGCTGAAACAAACTAGATGCCAAAAAATTACATAGCTTAGTAAAAGAAAAGCTTGCCTTGGGAAAGGGCATGTACTCACTTCTGTGCTGGTGCAGACAGCTTAATTACAATTTGTAATGGTGTTGGATAGATATACAAGACTAATGAAGCTACTTCTACCCAAGCCCTCTGCATGACAGAGTTTATTTGTGTTGTTGACCTAAGAAAGGGAAAGTATTAGAATGATATGAAGTCCAATTGTGACTTAGTTTGACTTTAATGTATTGTGTGGTGCATGCCCTGCAGTAAATGGGCTTTGGTTATTGTGTAGTTTCTGAAATTCCACTGTAAGAGTGGTCATGTGATGGAGCCTCACTGTAGGGAAGTGTTTTCTCTGTACTCTTCCTATTGGTATTAAGTTACTCCAAGCATTTCTGACTGGTTCTCATAATTCCTGTACAAGCAGTCATGTTGTTGGCTTTCTGCCTTATCACATTACCCATCCCAGTACTGTATTCCAGGGACTGCTGAGGTTTGAACTGCAGACAAGCACTCTGTGTCTGTATGTAGGGAAAGCCTCATGTCTAAGGAGGGGTAAGTTTGTAAGGCAAGGGTTTGCATAGAATCCCTGAGCTGTCCCCTGGTAGCTCTTAGGCTGTGACAGGCCAGAAATGTAGATGACCTAATGACTTGAGCACTTGGATACTCCAAGGCTCATTAGAAGCCAACAGGGCTTGCAGTCCAAAATGGCTGTTGCTGTTTGAGGAGAAGACTCTTAAGGGCCTTCTTGTTTGCACAGGAGTGTGAAATCAGGCCAGAATGATTAATGTTAAAGGATTTTGTGTGTTCTGTACCCATTTGAATGGCTTTGTTCATTCAGATGGTGGTTGAATTGTAATCTTGGGCATTGATTTAAATATGAAGTAGTCCCAAAACAATATAGTTACCTATTGGCTTTTAATGATCTTGTGAAGCAGTGTATTTTAAATGGATATCTCATTATAAAGGTGATAATGACCTAACTGTTGGTGGAGGAAAAAAAAGAGGAACAAAGTCAGAAATGCTAAATAATATGTGCATATATAAGTTATATGCTTCATGTAAAATTTGCATCTTTCTGAGATGAACATGAGCATATGTTTGAATTTAATTTTCTTCTATGTTTATAGTATAGCACTGAAGCTTTTAACTGGTGCATAATTGGCTGTTAATCCATTTTTGATAGCCTTCCATGGCAAGTTATTGCTCTTTATCTCTTTTTGAGATTTCCTGCTACCATAACCATGTGCTTTTCTTAGAGATATGTGGATGGCCACAGTACACAGAACAAGTTAATGGCTGTTTTTAAGTGCAGTCTCTGTTTGTTGGATAACTTAGGGTCTACTTGGAGCATCATAGCAAAACAGTTGATGAAATTCCTGTCCCTGATTCAACAGTTTCCATCTCCAGTGTTTTTGAAGTTGCTGTTAACTTGCTGTGAGTGTTCCACTTTCAGGAGAAAAAAAAAAAAACCAAACATCAAATCCCCTACACTTTGAAGCCACCTCATTATGTTTATGGCACAGACTCACAGTTGGAGTAGTGTGGCTATGAGATGGTTAATTCAGAGTTGGAGTGGAAATTACTGACTTGTTAGCTTTTCTTTACTCAGGAGAATGAAAGGTCAGATCATTAGATCTTGTTTCAGGGAGAAAAACTATTTATTTATAAAGGTATAAAATGTGTGATTAGCAATGGTGTTAACCTTTTCTCAAAACTATAGGGGAGGCTTTTTCTATATGTGTTACTAGTATCACGCTTTGAATATTACATTTTCTCACTTTGTGTTTTTACAGTAATGGTTTTCCTTTTCATTTGGGTTTGAAAAAATTCAGTGACAGGAACAGTTCCTGGATTCAAAATAGACTGGTACTCATACTTTTCCCTTGGCCTGTTAAAACATACTCCTGATTATATATTCCTTGCAGGATCAGCGCAGCAAAAAAGGACAATGAAAGAATTTCATGTGCTCCTTAAATGAGCCTTACATAAAACAAAGTTTAAAATTAATTAGGACCTACCTTTTAAGCACTTGTCAAATCTTCTCATTGTCAGGTTTTCTTCCCACTTAATGTTCACTTTATATCAAATCAATGTGAGGTACATGATAATACTTTCAAAATTGCCTAAGTCCCATTAAAAAAAAAGACTTGAGCACTTGGGTACCCCAAGGCTCATTGGAAGCCAGCAGGGCTTGCACTCTAAAATGGCTGTTGCTGTTTGAGGAGAAGATGCTTAAGGGCTTTAAAAATGTTGCCTCCTGGTCAGACTAGCTGGTAGTATTCAGGACAGGAGTAAAGTAAAAATGCACCAAAGGGAGGGAAAGGCTCAGTGTGGCTGCTCATGTGGACAAAAGAGAAGATACATTTCTGAGAATTGGTATAGGGGATCAGAAATGGGAATCTCTGTTCTTCTCTTTGCACATAGCCAGGGGGGCTGTGGGCTGACTTGGCTCCATGCCTCCAGCAGCATGTGGCCTCTGTGCTGCCCCAGCAGTGGTCCCTGCAGTCCCAGGCCCCGGGTGCCCCAGGGTCACCCACTGCAGCCTGTGCTGGCTGCACCTCAGCACCCGGGCAGAGGCTGCTGACTTGCTTTGCAGAGGAAGAAACTGAGGTATGTAGGAGGGTGAGGACCTTGCCCATCTCACATAGCAGATCTGCAGTAGGACCTGGCTCTTGTTTTGTAGATCCTGCATAGTCTTCACCACTAGGATTACCCCTTTTTAATAGGACAGATGAAGGCCATGTTTTCAGTCCATGTGTGTATTAGCCACTCCGAAGTCCCTATCATCCAGCTGCTGCTTTCTTTTGCATTTTCTCTTCCTGGTTTTGGTAGGCTGATTAATGGAGCATTCCCTGTTGTCTCTCCTTGTACCTTGAGAGAGCAATGGGAACAATTGGAAGATGCCCATGTGAGCTTCCAGTAGTAACAGCAGTCTTTCTTAAAGTCATAAAGAAAACCACCAGGAATGTACTCATATGTATTTGTGGCTTTTTAATACACGTAAACACACATCTATATGAACATGTGCACAGTGTGTCTGTAGCTGTACACGTGTCATTCCAAAGTCAGAGTCTCTTAAAATGGAAGTTGCCTCAGCTAGAAATGAGAGGTAGCTCCTGCTGACAAATAAAATCACATGTTTTTAGGAGCTCTAATAGTGTGCTTCAGGACAGAGAAGGTCTCTCTTTCAGTATCCTTCAGATGACAGCTGCCACAATGAAGCCTGAATATGAAGAATACATTTTTCCATGGCTGTATCCTGGGTGCTGGAAAGACTCTACAGTTCAGAACAATAGTGGAATATAGAGCTGCCAGCAGGCATTTTGAGTGGACAAGTATAATCATGCACCACTCAGCTTTCAAGGAAATTACAGTTAGTGCACTGACTTGCTCATAATAGCAATGCATTGTTTAGCTTAATAACTTATCAGCTCTCCAGGAACCAGCTAGTGATCACTGTCATCATACACTGCTAATCATTCTGTTCTTAAATTATCCCAAAATAAGCTAAGGACCCATCACATCACCTATTAAACTGGCAAACTGAGTCCACTATAATTTTTTTTTTTTTAAGCTATAAGGAACAATACTGCCTACCTTTTTTCTTCTCTTGTTTTGTCATTATCTTTGCCATATGTAGCTGTGCCAGTAGTTTTTTTTAAATGTCTGGTTGAAAGGACATTTTCAAATTGTGGTGGGGTATTTTTAGATTGATAGAGGTTTTGTTAAATTGTGGGGTTTTTGTGAAAACTACTAGGGAACTGAATCTGAAACCTGCTTTTTAAGGAACATTTGTTTCTCATAAAGCATTTATGGCAGAGGGGTAATTTTTTTTGTGGTGCTTGTCTGTGGTACCTGGGCTCCTGTCAATCACTAGTAAGTGTAGCCTGAGAATGGCCTTCTTTAGTAGTGAAGAGTGATTATCCCACTTAGACAAATGTAGAATTTAGGCACAGGAGGAGAGCATGATTTACCCAGAGCCATGCAGGGAGCTGTAGAAGAACAGGAAGGAGAAGCAAGCTGGTTTGAGTCCTGATCCCAGTAGGCCTTATATCGTGCTGAATGCATTCTGGCTTCTTGTTGAAGGGTTATTTGTGAGTTTTGAGCTGCCAGCACTGAAGGAATCTTGGAGTATTTCTTCTGAAGAAAGAGTTGGCCACAGCTTCATTTGCAGACATTGAGATGAAAGATCTAGAATGGTGCAAAGTACCAAAACTCTGGGGACACTTTCTGGGGATCAGAAGTGCACAGACATACAAGTCATGGGAGCAGATCTCCAACCTGTTCCATCTTAGGACTGAAATGGTGAGTCTGTTAAAAGGGGAGGGGGAAAACAGATGGATGTGCCCAACTGAAAGAGGCCTCCTTGCTGTTCTGAATAGTGCAGGCAGCTGTGGGATAGTTTCTCCTGATCTCAGGAATTGTGCAAACTGTGGGGCAGGCTGTCTTTACTAAACCAGAACAAGTACACCAGGATTTAAATGAAACCCTGAGCATTTTTTGGTTTTCTTTAATTGTTTGCTTTGTTTTCATCTCTCCTTTGTCTGTCTTAGGAAGACAATTGTATCTCTTGATCAGTAATGATTAGAATTAAAATAAGGACCCTTCTGCTGCAAGATTTATTGCCTGGCACATCTATGTCTGATGACGTGTCATCTTTCATGTTTTGAGAAGGTGCTGTCTCACTGTGATATATCTGAACCATATGAGAAAACATTTGGCCACACCTATTCTTGTCAATTATAATAATAGTCTAGCTCAAATTATATAGGTCTTTGTAGATTGTATTGAAAAATGTAGATCCAGCCTTTGTTAATAAACAGAAAAGATCAGGTTGTTACAAAATGGTGGTCTCTACAGAGACTTATGTTTGCATAAACTTCAAATACACCATCTAGTTTTGGCAGCAAGAAGTGAAAAAAGTGCTGAGTAGGAATGTCTTGTCCCCAAGGTAAGTTCCATAATAAGGAAATACCTAAAGCTTACAGGTGTGGCTTTCTCTTTTCCATGGGAATATTTCCCACTTCTCCAGGAGTTTACCATCTTTCTTTGAAAACAATTGTTCAGGTTGCAAGTCAGTCCTGTTTTATTTGCTCCATTTGCTGTTAGGCCAACAAATGGCATTCAGCCCAAACTCCAAGGTTGTACCAGCTCATTGTATTTTGCACTGTACAAAGTTGAAAAACATTGCCAGATGAAAAAATAGAATTTAATAGAATTGAATTTGAAAGCCTAAAACCTCCTATTAAACATACCAATGTGTTCTTTAATACAGCATAACAACTGTGCAATCATTTACATTACTGTGTGTTTTGAAATGTGTCTGACTTGGTGTTATGCTGGACCAGAGCTTTTTCTTGCAAGAAGTATTTCTTTCTTTCTTTGCCCTGTCTACAGATAGAAGAGTGGAAATATCAATATTCAGTCCCATGATTTTGTTACAAATCTGCTTGGGATGCCCTCATAACTCAGTTCTATGCATAGCAAAGTCAGCAGGTTTCTCTGTGTTGATGTTGGTGAGTTGGAACCCAAGCAGAAATACTCATGTGAGAGGGAATGTTTCTGCAAAACCCTGTTCATGCAAACTGGACATCAGTATGCTTGAGATTTCCTGGGAGAATACCCTTTATTGCTGGGTGTACCAGGCATTGGGATCCTTGGATAATTCATGTTATATTAAAGCCAGGTGTTGATTACCTGAGATGAAATGTGTGAATACTGAAAGTCCTATACTGAGAGGACAAACCATCCCATTTAGATCTACGTGAGCAGACTGGAAGCAACATGGCATTTTGTTACTGGTTTCTCAGCCTGGGAAACCCAGCAAGGGACAGGTTCTTTCCCCAGCATCACATTCCAGACTTGTATGTATGGTTTCTGCTACATTATTTTACCAAGGCTCTCCCACTCCTTTGTTCTCCTGGCTAACTGATGCTTACAATGCTCCCATCTTTTTGCAGGGCAGCTCCACCATGGTTTGAAGCCATTGTTTGTTGTCAAGTGTGAAGATGCTGATACTTGGTGTGATGGTTGCCTAAGCCTTGCTCTGTTACCTCTTCCCCTTTCATTGCTATCTCTGTGGCTGTGAGATTCTGTTCAATGCTGGTTTGTTGAAGAAAAAAAATCCATGATGGCTCTGTGCCATCATTTCAGAGAACAGCTACTCACCAGGCTCTTGATGGAGAGGTTTAAGAAGAAATTATTTTGCTCCTTGGGCATGAAAAGAGTGTAACTGGCAAAGGACCTCCTTTGCCCTGGGACTCTGGCCAGAGAGAAATTTTTACTTCCATTTAAGCCATGGGTCTGTAGGCTTTTTCATTGATATTTTGTTTACAGCTGTCAGTGCTGCTCAGGAGGAAGCTGTGATGCCTCACACAGAGAATAGCCCATGATGCCTCAGAACAGCTCTCAGACTGCTCAGCAATAGTGGACTGCCATGCTGGGAGAGTGAGGATGCAGAGCAGAAAGGGTGGAGGGGTCTAAGAAAACCTGCATGTAAATTTTGCATTTGTGCTGAGGTGGTTTTTTTTTGTTTGGTTGGTTTTTTTGTTTGTTTTTTTTTGTTTGTTTGGGGGGGTTTTTTTTGGTTTTTTTTTGTTTTTTTTTTATTGAAGGAAACATCTTCTCTAGACATCTGTTGTGTTAGCCTAGGCAAAGAGATTGATTCCTTTGGTACGGGTGACAATAGGGTTGACCTCTTTATACTGCTGCTGTTTAGAGCAGGAAAGTCTGAACTTTGCTACTGCTTAAATAATTGTGGTAAATTCATCCAGTCATTTTATCTTCACCAAATATTTGCCTCATTTTGGAGGGAAGAATTTAGTAAAGGATTAAATGACTGGATCTCTGCTCATTTTGGAGCCTTGTTTTGTCCTTTCTTAAGTACCTGTATGGTCATATTATAGCTGGCAGTGATACAGGCTCATGGTAACCCAGGCAATGCTCTCAGTCAAGGAAGGAGTTAACAGGAGCATGACCCAATGCTAGATGGTGTTTTATAGACAATGAGCAAGCTAAGCCCATATAACAGGAGAAATCTTTAGTCAATGGCAAGCAGTGGCCACTTTCACATTAATGTATTTGGAAATGGCAGACTTTGTACATATCTGTTGATAGATTCAGGTGTTACTTGCCTTTCTCAGTACACTTATGTTCAGTTCTTCAACTACAAGGTGCTGCCCCCTGTTCACACAGCTCTAGAGTGAAGCCTCATGCACCAACTGAAACTCCACAGCAGTTGTAGCTTTGCTTTTTGCAGCCTCAGTCAAAAATGAAGCTTATTTTACAGAAATTCAGTAAATTACACTTCAGTTTTTCTTTGGACAGGTCATCAGTAACTTGCTTGGAAACCTTGGCATACTGTTGGATTTCTGCTGTGGTGAAAGCTTGCCTAGGATTTAATCTAAAAGATTCTCTTCCCCTCCCTGTCATTTATTTACCTCAGCACAAAATTATTACTTTAACATTGTGTGAGCTGTTTCCCATGAAGGTAACACCATTCCCTGCAGAGAGAGTGGCCTGGCACTGGAGCTGCCCAGGAAATCTGTCAAAACTGCTTCACCTTGGCCTTCATACCTTCACTATGTCTAACATTGCTATTAAACCTGTAGTAGACTTCAGTCCAGGCTTGCATACTGACAGATTTGAAGCAATAAAGTAATGTTACTTTTAGTATTTTTACCCATGCATTTGTATGGCCACATGGAGCTGCCTCCTGAATGTTTCTGTCCTCCCCATTCTGCAGATTACAGGCTGGGAACGTGTTTCCTTTTTGATGCATTATAGAAAAGCAGTGTCATAGTTACATGGCACCAAACTAGTGAATCTAATGGCTGCATCCAAAATTGAGAAGAGTCCTTGTGGGAGACTGGCCTCAGTGGAATTTACTGATTATTCAGTTAACTAGTTAATTGCTGGCTTTCTCAGAACCCCATAATGTCCCTTGGTAGTTTTCTTTCAAAATTAACCTGGTATTCTTGGTCTAAATGATTGGTCCTTAAATTAACTAAGTGCTTGGGGATTCAGGGATTGTGTTTACTCATTTTCAGATTATAATTTTGGTTCATTTGCTGACTGTTTGTCTCTAGTTTGCTGCCTTTTGAAAAAGTCTGCAGATTCTGTACTACTGGTTCCTCAATCTGTTGTCAGTCATTCCTTGTCTTGTACTTGTTTCAACTTATCATAACTGTACTGCTGGCTCCCTCAAACCCTGTAGAGCCTTATTATGTCAGGGTGTGTGGGAGATGGTTGTATGTATTTTTGTTCTTGAGGGAATCTCATTTTGAGTCCTTTATCTTTTATATCTCAGGCCTTGGAGGTATTTGGTTCTTCCCAAAATGTAGTGTTTCAAGGAAGTGCTCAGCTGGCTAAAGCCTTTGCTACTGAGGCACTGGGGTTGTCAGATGTATCTGAGCAGGCTTCATGCAGGACAGGGGCTGTGCAAGGGGTTGGAATGCAGGCTGGGAGCTTGCCATGCAGGTGGTAGGACAGTGGGCAAGATTAATGCCATGATAAAACACTGAAGTTACAGGCTTGATACAGGATTACTAAATCTGTTTTTCAGAAGGTTAAACTATATAATGACAAGGCCTTTAATCTTCCCTCTTTCTCTCTCTCTCACTCCTGTTCTTTCACACACACACACAGACACACAATCATCTTTTTCATTCTTTTCTCTTTAGTCTGCAGAAAGCGAATTCCTGCAGAATTCCTAGCATAAGGAAGGAAACTGATAACACTGGTGTGTAATGCTGAAGCTACAGCTGTTTAATCGTTTCCAGCACAGGGCTCTTGCATTTTAGCTGGGGGAATATTCTCGAGTGAAGCCTCACAAGGGCACCGTGTCCTCTTGCTGCATCCAAGTCCAGTTGTGTGCCCAACTGCCCTTTTTGGGAGAAGGCAGGGGTTGTGTAGTGACTATAGCACCAGGAACCAGGATTCCCAGCTTCTATTCTTAGCTCAGCAACCAATTTACTGTAAAGCCTTTGGCCAGTCATTCAGGCCTAATCCTGCACATACAGCAGCCCCCAACAAAGTCCTTTCTGTTTTTCATTGGGGACAGAGGATCAGCTTCTTAACTTCTGCTTTCTCGCGCTCCAGAGGACTGGTGAGTTCAAAAATACCTTTATGCAAGAAAGCATGATAACTTGTTCGTGTTTGTGAGGCAGTGACGTGGGCATCACTGTGTGATGTGTGTGATCTTGCATCCATAAAGGGAGATTGATTGATTGCTGTTATTAACTGGATCTCTGGAGCACAGGATTTTTGGCCTCTCTCATCAGAATACAATTTTAGATGATTATAGAGGATAATGCTGGCAATGCCTCTGCACTGTCCAGATGGCAGGGTCAGTGTAGCGTGGACCTTGCTCAATTGCTTTGTGTGCTAGGATAAGTGCTGCTGCTTTTCTCTCTTTATGCTACTGACACAGGTAGAAATTGAGGAATTCTAAGACTGTCGATAAATTCTGCAAGATGGAAATTAATACCTACAGAGACCTCTGCTTTTATTGACCTTAAATTAATTTCCTACTCTTTTGCAAATGTGAATGGCAGTGCTCATTTTTCTGTGATACTTTTGCTTCAGAATAATCTGAGCTCCAATTTGAAAATGAAATGGTGTAAAAAACATTTTGGGCTAGGAGTTAATTTCGGGAGTGCCTTGTAAGATAAAAGGGCATAACAAAAAGGTACTTTAATCTGCAACCTCCTTGCCTTTACATTTGGCTGTGCTGTATTTTGTAGCATGTGCAGTTCTGGTATCTGCTGAGTGAAGCATCTTGCTGTGCTGATTTGTGGGAGGCTTTATTTGCCTGCTGCAGGGACAGAGGTGGATTAATCTATAAAGCTGTTGGCAGAAATCCGTTAGTAGGCTTTTGAAGGGAGATCAGCTTGAAGAAAACACAACTTGATTTTTGTGTCAGGTAAATTTTTGATAATACTAGAGAAAGAGTGGTTTCTTTGTAAACTGTGTTCTGAAAACACAGAGCCTGGTAGGGGATTCTTTAGGTAGGTAATGTTTTAGTGTAGTGCTCTTGCTTGTGAAGGGATGGGGCTGTCCCAGAGCTCACAGATACTCGATGAATACAGCTTGAAAGTGGGCATGTCTTGCTGAATAAATTATTTAGTTAAAATAAGAGACAGAAGAGTAGAACTATGACCTTCCATGACACTTGGGCTGGGACAGCATTCTCCTTTCCTGTCTCCTCAGTGAATGAAAATATTTTCCTGTCTCCTACAGCAGGTCATTTCTGGGGGCTGGAGGGGCAATGGTGCAAAGAGCACAGGTAGCCCATAGTCAGAAGCTTCTGGTTTGTTGGGAGCCACATGCCTGTACTTTTATATATGCATATCAAATTGTTGGTGTCTCTCCAGCTTTACAGTTTTTCTATTGTTTCTGTCTGCATTTGAGCCAGTGGACTGGAGCTGCCACCAGTGTTAGGTGAAGGTTCTCATGGAACTTCCCCAAGGGATGTACCTGCCAGTGCTGAGTTCTCTGAGACTGATGCACTAGGACTGGGTCTGTCCCTCCCCAAATGATGATGATAACAACAACAGTATCATCTATCATACTGTTCTTGACAGTTACTGCATGGCTGTGATTTGGAGCCTTGTTCAGCAGTTTCCTGTACTTTAAAGAGAGTCTCCTCATAGTGTTCTAATGCTTATCCAAATGTATTTTCTCTTCTGAAAGTATAGTAGACTTTTGTTTTCCTGTCTGCTCTCTCCTTCTCAGTTGCTAGAGCCCTCCTGCCTTGAAGGGGAAGGCTGGCTGAAGGAGCTTGTTTCCTGCTTGTTTTCTGCCTGAGGGCACCAGTACCCCTGGGGGCAAGGCATGGGATAAGCTTTGGGTTTTGGGGTAAGTTGGCTGCTTTGCTTGTCTTGGGAGGACTTGGAACTAATTGGGAGCTTTCCATTCTCTTTCCACCTCCTTGGTAGAGAAGGTGCCAGCCCTGAGTGCTTCTCACCACAAAACAGCAGGAAGGCTCGTCCCCAACAAAACTGGCATCAGAAAAGGGTCCAAGTCACAAACTTTTGCTCTGCTTCTCCAAGTACTGCACTGGACTAGCATCTCAAGATGGGCTTAAATGTAGCCCAGTGTTGACTAACTGGTGCACTGGCTGACTTTAGTGTTTTTATTAAAGCCAGCCCAAAAACTAATGGAGGCTCTTTGACTCCTTTCTACACTGCTAGTTTTTTTCCATTCGTTTGACTAAGGTTCCAACCATAAAGCAGTTTTTTGGTCATTTTGTGTTAATTTCCTTCTGTTGACACTAGAGTATTGTAAGATTTAGGGCTTTGTTTTCAGCCATGATATGAAGGCTAATTACTTCCTTCTGGCATCCTTTCAGTAAGAAAACATGGGACTTAATATTTCAAAAAGAGAAAAGCAAGGAAAAAAATTTAAATGCCTAGAAGTCTCTAGTAAGTCCCTAGATTTGAATTTATTTTTCATAGTGTGATGACAACAAAACATTAGGAGCTAAGCTCCAAACTCCATAGCTCTGTCTGTGTGGACACAATTTTTTGTTTAGTTGTTTGTCTTCAGTGGGTACAATTTTGCAGTTACAATTTAACCTGTGCCTTAGGATGTTCCATAATTAGAGGTATGGTATGGGTATTTATTGTTTATATAAAAGTGTATATTTGTCTTGTTTCAGCCTTCTGACTTGCTTTAATTATGCATTATCTTCTAGATAATTAAACTATATATTTTTTCACTGTCTCTTTCTTCATATTCTCTCTTGCCTTAATTTGATAAGACAGGGAGAAACTACATCTGGAAACTTTGGAGCACTAGTAGATTTTTTCAGTGGGAAAGTGTGACTTTCACAGAGATTCCAACTTAAAGGCAGGCTGCTGTGCAGTGTGGGAAGAAAAAGGTTATTGCTTCCTCATCAAGTGCCACTTAAATACAACCACAGGAGCATCAGCTCTTGGGTTCACTCATGTAACACAAGACTGACAAAGCTGAGAGGAATCATATTTCTGATTAAAGCAGTTGTTGTTAAACTTTTATATGAAATTTCTACATAGCCTAGGCAGTAAGGATTGGAGCCTGCATTAGAAAAGACAGCACTCCACAATGCACTGTTAATCCCACATAGTTTGGGAATGTCTGTCTTGATAGGAGGGTATGCTTTTATAAAAGCTTGGGTTGTGTTGGGGGGTCAGTTTTGCTCAAGGGTCAGCCTGCAGTGTTCCCAACATCCCCACTTCATTAGGCTGCCTTGGGCCATGCCAGACTTCAAGCATGTTAGTCACTCCGCTGCAATGTTATTAGCTAGCTACAGGGTTAAGTAACTTGATAAATTGGGAATGCAAGTTGTCAGTAGGGACTTGGGGAAGTGTTCCCCGAGTCTCTCATCTGGCCATGACCCCTCTGGCAGAAGAAAAGTCAGGTGATTTTTTTGAAGATGGTCTTGTGGGATTCAAAGGCAATAAACCCAGCAAACTTACTTTATAAGCAAGTAAGCTCTTTAGAGCATCACAAAGAATAGTTTTTTGTCCCTGGGATCACCACAGAGCTGTCTCACACAGGCCAACAAGAAGTTTGTATGGTGTAGGATGTGGGAAAGAAGTACTATTTCACTTATATGCTCACAAATAATGGAACAGAAATTCAAATTAATTTTCTGTCTCTCCTACAGAGAGTGAAATCGCAGCTGTCTGAACCATTTTAAATACTTGATATAGAGGGATTGCAATTCCATACATGTTTCACAGAGATCTAACTTTTTGAAAGTACTTATGATATTTCTCAAGGCTTTTTTGACGAGATACATAAAGAATATATTAAAAACAATAATGCTGTGTGCCTACAAGCTTTGTAACAGGGGAGATTTTACAGCCTGCACACACCTATGGCTCTTTTTCATGCATTAAAAAAACACAAAATAGATGGGTTTAAGCATTTTTAACTCAGATCAAGTATACATACATTGTCCAAAAAATTCAATTAATTTCGAAATCTTGATATAGATTATATATTGATATAGAAATCTTTATATATTTTAAAATAAAAATAGAGCTATTCTTATTTATGTTCCAGTGTAAGCTTCTTCAGTTACATAGGCATTGTGTTGATTTTGCCTTTTCTGTTCAAGTGCCTAACATACATATCCTTGGGCTTCATATGATTATTTCTATCAGCTTTGAGAAAGGCTTATAGCACAGGACTGTAAAACAAATCATCAATCCCAAATTTTATTGCAAGTGGAATCACAGTGTCATATATAGCTTGACAGTTGAAAGTTGGAAATTTAAAGAAAAGATACAGAAATTACTGGTTTTTAAAGCTTGATGAGTGTCTCACTGTATCTATAGCTGAACAAAAGGATGAGGTCTGACTTAGTGATTGAGCCTGTTTAGGGCTTCCCAGATGACTCTCAGCCAAAGTTTTGGGTTTTGGTTGCGCTTGTGAAGAGCAAGTCTGTACCCACATTGTCAGTGAAGGGTTGCTTTGTTCTGCATCACCCCTGAGCACCACTGGAACAGCTTCTACTGACTTCCCAAGTGTAATTGCATAGTGTCATTGTGTTGGAGACACCACTGAAATGTAGGTTTGTGCTAAAGAATCTGCATAGGAAACTGTTCTGGTTTAAAGTTTATCCATGTTTGGTGATTCAGGGTGTAAAAGCTGGTTTGTACTTTTAAGAAGAAAATAGGAAAAAACAGCACAGCACAATGTGGACAAGTGCTGATGGCATCTGCTGGACAGTCAGGACTTGCCAGGGGCCACATGGAAAGAATGTGAATGTGATGTAGTGGGCTGGTTGGAGTTACTTGTCCAAGTGTGTGAGGTCAGTGCAATAGCCAGGCACAGTCAGAGCAAACACTGCTCAGCGACCTGTCAGAGCTGACCAGCTGTGTTGGGAGTGGTGTTACCACAACCTCTGAATAGAAATAGTTGTCAAAGGAGCAGTAGCATTTCATAAAGAGTGGTTAAGCTGCAGAGCACCTGCATGGGGTAGGTGTGGGCTGGACATTCCATTTTCAGCAACAACATACCCAAATAGCAAAAATCACCATGAGGCTGGGCCCTAAGAAACAGGAAGAATGGTTTTAAAAAGCAAGTTTCTTTCTGTGCTCAGTTTAGATTTGTCTGCCAACGAGCCTAAGCCTAGTTAGTTAGCTAGTTAGTTAGTTAGGTCTTGTGTAATCATGTTATTTGAGGTAGAGATTTGGAGAACAGATAATTGCTTTGTTAACTATGTTGCAATGAGTGATAGTGCAGGATTATGCAGAAGGCTAAGTGAGGGCAGAGGCTTCAAAGCTGCAGTACCTTAGAGTTCCTGTCCTCTCTTGCTTTATGGAAGTCACTCATCTGAATGTGATTCTGTGCCTTTACAGAAAAAAGTTCCTCCTTTTCTCAAGCTGCTTCCCATTGCTTTCTCTGCTGACCAAAAGATTTTGGTTTAAACTATAGGTGTGAATATGGTGTAGAGGCTTTGGATACCAGAGTAGCATTGTTTGATTGAGATAGGAATAATGAAAGTGTGAGTCTCATGCAATAGAGATTTAAACTAAATATTTGTGACTGCATAAGTAGTGGTCACAAGACTTATGTGACATCTGAATATCAAGAGCTTTTACTTCTTTTCTCAAGCCAGTTTTTGACAAAGTGTGGAATTTCCTGCATGGGACACTGGAGGTATGTAGCTGTGTGGTGTGTGATCAACATGGTGAACAATACTTTGATTCAGTAACAAGGAGGATCTGTTACAAACTCTTCTTGGAAGGACAATGGCAGACCCTGGTTAACAAGCAGAAGAAACTGAAACAGCAAGTAAATAAATGATTGTCTCGGTTTGGGACAAATTCGGAGGAACATCCAAAATCAGTGTACTCTGATAGCAGGCAGGTTTCAGCTGCCTCTCCCCCACCAGGTTTGTTAAAAACGGGCCCACAGTCCCGGTTCTGAAGTGATTTCAGCTTTTATTGTGTGACCTAAAGCACAGGGCCCGCGGGCAGAGCTCACACCGATGGGCCGGGGAAGGCAGAGCAGGAGCACTCCCGGTCAGTGATGAGCTGGATGCTGCAGAGCTGGGACTGCCTCCTCTTCTTCAGAGCAGGGATGTTCCCGATGTCCAAGGTTGAGCAGCACACCTCACTGGCCTGGATGCTCCCTTTTTATACTGTTTTTTGTCACTTTGGATTGGTCTCTGTTTGGAGCCTTCATTTGCATGAAGGATAAGGCGCTGATGGGTTCTCAGGGGTTTTTGTCCAGGCTGGCTCCTTGCTTGGGGTGGGGTGCACTTTACTTAGGTGTATCACAGTAAATTGAGTGCTGTATTTCTCATAACTTCACTTTTAACTCCTTTTAGAATATAATAATCAAACCTTTTAACAGTCCATGCATTATTAACATAACAATTATTAACTATTTCAGAATATTATTATTAACAGTGTAGCAGTTTCTAACCTATTTTTGACAAGGTTCAGGAAAAAATTCCTCAGAGGAAAGTGTAAGAATAAAACCTATTTATGACACAGTGCTCAATGGGAAAATAATAATGCTAAATAACAAAACTTTTCGCTGTGGAGAGAACCTGGTACATTTCCAGAGTCCTTTGTGGATGTGGCCTTCTCCCCTTTGGAGCTGGGTCAGCTTGGGCCCCTCCAGGCCAAGGTGTAAGGTCTCCCGGTGTGTTCTGGTATTGGTGAACAGTCCAGAAGAGAAGAATAAGAACCCAAAATCCCAGCAAAACAAAAGAGTTTAACTCTCTGTCTGTCTCTTCCAAGAAAAGGAGCCAAGAGCCAGGAGAAGCAGGAAGGTGCTTGCCTCTGCTTTGCAGCAGCAGCAATCTCTGTGTCCTTGGAGCACAAACTGCTTTGAAAAGTTCATCTGGCTTTTTTTCTTCCTCTCACACCCAGTTTTACAGACACAGAAAGTCACAGGAATCATGTCTGGGCATAGAGTGGTGATAGAGGATGCACATCATAAAGTCACCCCAAGACAATATGGAGGAAGAAGGCTTCTTTTCTGCCTTTGAAATAGCCATTTCTGCAAGTTTTGAGCCTGTGCAGTTGAAGGATTATAATTGCTCCTGGTGCTTGAATGGATAAATGGCTGCACACCTTTGGTTTATAAAAGATTTACAGTGCCATCAACTACTAACTTCCATGAAATCCCTGTGTGAAGAGCTCTCAGGCTAAGCCCTTCATCAAACCTTGCAGCATGGTGGACAGGGTTGCCCAGTGGTCACCTTCTGTGTGTGCCATGTGGCTTCTATGCTCTTTCGACCAGCACCAGGACATTCTCCAGCCAGCATATACATACATGTGTGATATATGTGCAGTTTTTATTCAGGGGGACTTTGGAGCTGCTGGGCGAGCCACCTCCCTTCTGCAACACCTAATTTCTTTTTCCTGACCTTGATCTTCACATTTCTGTCTTCCAGGAGGTATTGTCTGGCAATCACAGGGGCTTGTCCTGCCTCAGCATAAGGCAGGCCACAGTTTGCATCCCTTTGTAGCAGAGTGACTGATCTTTTCCTCATATCATGCTCCTCTGAGCTGTGGTGCTGCTGTGTTACAGCTTGTGTTGTTTGGTGTTTCCTGGGGGAGTGTGAGCAGGGGAGAAAACAGAACCCAGGAGTCAGCGTGGTACTGAGGCCACATAAGGCTCATTATCTATCTTTATATTTGGGGGTGTGGGGAAGTTATGGGCCATTGTTATGTGCCAGTAGTGTTTGGTCATTCATGAGGCTTCACTTCATGGCCAAGGATCACTTGACTGAAGCCCTGTGCCCAGCATATGTCAGTGGCTGAGCACAGGCAAGAGGGTTGGGTGATGAAGGCATTTTGTTTTGCAGTTGTTTTCCTTGTGACAGGCATTTATTTTAAACTTATACTCAATCCTTCTGGCAGCTTCTGCATCACATCCCTGATTTGGTGGTTGGCCAGCATGTATTATATGAATCCTCTCCCTTGTACTTGGTGCTTGTTTGGTTCCTGTTACAGGTGGGAAGCTCAAGACCCTGACCCAGAATGAGTATAGGTGCCATGTTTTACTTGTGAGAGGCCACTTCACATATCAGAATGGCTCCCTGCCACGATTTCACACCCTGTAGAAGAGATTTAAAATTCATTTGTCTGTTATTTGTGAACATACAAGCCAAATAGTACTTCTTTCCCACATCCTGCACTATACAGACTTCTTGTTGGCCTGAGGCAGCTTGGTGGTAATCCCAGGGACTAAAAGTCCTCGGTTTTGACATTGGATATTCAAAAAAGAGGTACAGAGAGCAGCTCTCTTTTCTCAAAACTGAACACTTGTGTACCTGCCCTCTCAGCAGTCAGATCCTGTGCAATGAAGCGGGAGCCTTGTGACAAAGAGCTGAGCTGCTTATTTAATTACTACAGTATATAATCAACTTTCTGTTTTGAGGAGTATCTCATTGGCTTGTAAGAGATCTTTCCAGATGGCTTGCACTTGTGGGGGTTTCGGGGGTTGTTAGGGGTTTTTATTTTGTTGGTTTTGTTTTGTTTGGTGGGGGGTTTGTGTCATTCTGGTTTTGGTTTTTGTTTGTTGTACCACATTGAAGTGTGATAGGAACTTGAGGCCTGATTTGGGAGAGATGGTCCCAGCCTTAAAGTGCATATGCAGATCACTGAGACCTGTCTTAGCATGCAGTTTTGATGAGGAGATAAATGCAATTTGGAAAGGAGGTTCATATTTCCTAAAAAGTGTATTTGCAATGTTTTTATTATGTAGTGTACAGATCTTGGCTGGGATATAATTAATGTTCTGCACAGCAGCCAGTGTAGGACCATGATTCAGATTTCTGCTGGAAATAGTGTTGCTAACTCAGGGATGTTTTCCTTATCTCTGAGCAGTGTTTGCACAGAGCCAAGGCCTTTTCTGCTTTTCACCCCACCAGTGAGGAGGCTGGGGGTGCACAAGGAGTTGAGGAGGACACAGCAGGGACAGCTGACCCCAGGGCCATCACAGATGGTGTGGTGTCATGCTCAGCATACAGAGCTGGGGGAAGAAGGGAGGAGTGGATATTCAGAGTGATGGTATTTGTTTTTCCAAGTCACCATTACATGGGATGGAACTCTGCTGTCCTGGTGATGGCCGAACATCTGCCTGCGATGGGAAGTGGGAATGAATTCCTTAGTTTGGTTTGCTTTGCTTGTCTGTGTGGCTTTTGCTTTCACTATTAAACTGTCTTTATCTCAGCCCACAGATTTCTCTTCTACTCTTCCAGTTCCCTTCCCTATCCCACTGTGGGGGGAGGAAGCAAGCAGCTGTGTGGGGCTGAGTTGCTGTCCAGGGTTAAACCATGACACAGGGGTGGATTTTGATGAAAAATTGTTAATCCTCAAGCTTGTTCTGAGTTTTAACTTGTTAGCTTATGCAAACAGACCAGTTCAGACAGAGGAGTAAAATCATGTCCCTTTACCTTGCTGAACTGAGTTACAGAAAAAAAGCTTAAAGAGCCTTTTCATGTGCAATAATTTTCTTAGTGTCTCGGTAAGTTAAGTCCCCAGTTTCTGACACAAGCACTTTTGACTTCCTGGGTTTGCTGGAAAAGCTCCACTCTGGGCCCAGGCAGAGGCGTGCACCCAGTGAGCCGGGCAGGGAAGCTGCACTCCACTCTTTTGCCACTTCCCCAGGGCTGTGTTTGCTCCTTCAGCGCCACAAGTTTGCAGTTGGAAAAAACTGAAGGTGAACATCTAGCAGTGGTTAAATCCAGGAAAACTGCAGGAAGTACACTGGCATGTGAGCTTCAGCAGATTAACTTCTGTTTTGTGTCTCTGGCTCTGCAGCTTCTGTGCTGGAGCATGAGGTGTTGTGATCTCTAGAAAGTGTCTCCAAAGCGAAGCCGCTCTGCAGGATCAGCTGCAGACACTCCCACACACGTGCACATCCAAACACACGGATAGCTTTAGTAATATCAGTAGATAGCAAAGAGGCAGGAAGGGTCTTTGCATAGATTTCAGTTTACTGCTTCCATGCTGTGAGGGGTTCTACAGGCAAAGCCGAGAACAAGGGAGAGCTCAGGTTTAAGAATGGGAGTGGAGTGAGTGCCAGAAACCAATGATCTGAGGGCGTGGGGGCGATGCACAGGCAGGATGAGGGAATGGGGACCAGTGGGGAAGCTCTGGGGGAGTGGTGAGGGGCAAAGGCCAGTGAGGGGAACCTGCAGTGGAGACCTTTCTAGGATATGGAACATCTAAAGTAGGAAGGGGATGGAGCAGCCAGCGGCCAACCAGCGAAGCAGGACTGGGGTACATTAACATAGCAGGGCAAAGCGTTCTGGGGGGAGCCTTTCTGGTCTCCATAACCTTGGGAGGATTCTCTGGTACCAGGGACTGTCTCACCAGCTCTTTGTCCCTTGCTCTGTAGGCCCACCAGCCTCCACAGTTTTGTTCTTGCCTTGAAAGCTGTACAGTGTCTTATTGAAGTACTTCCCCGGCTATATTGGATACAGAGGTGTATCAAATCTCTTGAGCTTTCTGCATTTTCAGAGTCATGGAACTCTGTTTTCTTCTTGGTAGCTGGGATGAGAAATGAGGTTAACCCAGAAATGTCTTTCCCCATCCTGTGGTGTATCACTCTGCACTTGCAGCATTAGCCACATGGCTCCATCCCAGGTATTACTCTTGTGAGCTTGTATTTGGGGGTGGGGTTGAGCTTTACAAACAAAAGGCCCTGAGAAGTTCCCTCAAGCATTGCTGCTTCAGAAGAGGACTGGGGCAAGGTGCCTGGCTGCCATCACTGCCTTGAGTGGCTCAGGTGTCTGCTGCCAGGTGATCTGGTCCAAGAGACTCAGACTGCTGGGTCTGGGAATCTGTATTCAACCTTTACTATGATGCCTATGCTGTTTTGGGGTCTTGGGTTTGGGGATGGGTAAAATTTGTTGGTTCTTTTCTTTTTCTCCACATTGTCAAAGGAGAAGAGTTTTGATACTTCCAAATGTTTCACCAAAAGACAGTTTTTAATCCATGAATTAAACCAACTCTCCAAAATATTTCTCAACAAGGAATTTGCTGCCTACTACAATGAATCCAGTTTCATTGATGGGATTTTCAAAGGACTGAGATCAGTGTGAGCCCTTACTGGTCAAGTCTGCAGTCAGGCAGCCTGTCCTCCCTGTCCTCTGAAACTGGAGAACCTGGTGGGAAACTCTCTTATTACCTAGTAGAGCTAATCAATTAATTAGCAGGGGATAAAGTACACCAAACAATCTGCTATGCCAGATGGATGCTTCAGTGTTAATTTATGTTCTCAAAATAACTGGACATAGATGTGCTCAGCACCATGGCCTTGATCTTGCTTTTGTTGAGTTCAGTGGTAAAAATGATGTTGGCTTTAGTGATCCAAGTGCATATTTCTTCAAGAAAAATGTATTTTGGCATCAAACTGTAACAGTAAAAATGAAATTAATAAAAGCTGTCCAGAGCAGTGGACTTTACCTTCTTACACAGGGGTACATTGGTGAAAAAATGGAGTTTTGTTTGTATCTCCCTGGAGCTTTTCTGTTATCTGAATGCCAAGAAATGAGTAATTTGGTTTGGTTTGGGTTTTTTTTGCTTTGTTCCTATGAATAACTTCTTATGTGTGTTCCTAAGAGAGTTGGAACTAAAGCCTAGTCCTGGAAAAGTTAAGCTGTAGGTTGTTTTTTCTTTGAAAGCCTCATGAAGGAGACTGGTGGCCAGTGCTGGGCTCTGGGGCTCAGCCCCAGGAAGCCGTGGCCAGCCCGGAGAGGGGATCCTGCAGGGAGCTCCAGGGGTCGTGGCCTCTCTGAGCTGCCCGGGGTGCCTGCAGAGGTGCCTGGCACAGCAGCCATCACCTCTTCAGAGATTCAGTGAGTGATTCCAGCTCTGCTCTGCCAGGCACCCCCTCAGGCCAGGCTGAGGGGGAGAGGAGAGTCTGTTTGGTGACCCTGCATTGATGGACCTCGTTCATCCTCACCCACCAAGGGCGACCAGGGACGGATTCTCTCTGAGGGCACAGAGAGGGTTCTCTTTTATGGGTACAAGGATGGGTGTGAGAGGGTAAAAGGCTAATGGGGAACAAAGAACCTACATAAGGTTTCCTAGAGGATCGTGGGTCTGTCTTCTCTCACCGGAGCTAAAAGATGCTGCCCTTCCTAAGAGGAGCCTGCAGGACCTTGTGCAATCTCCTTATCTAAGCAGCCCTCCCTGCTGGGCCAGGGGCTGCTCAGACCCCTCAGGAGACCAAAAGAAAAAAGCAGTTAAGTTAAAAAAAGTCGTAGTGATGGCTTATTCTGACACATTTAATTTTAAATAAAGAAGGCTTACTACAAATTTCCTTTCATATTTTCCTTCTTTCTTTTGTTTTGTTGGGGTTTTTTTCTTTTCCATTCAGCATCTCCTGCCTAGCAGTTGATATGCCCAACAGATCTTTATGAACTGCCTGTTGGAGAGCCACAGAGCTCACTGACAATCTGCAGTCAGGCTTCAGTGGGATACTGAAGGCTGTTCCTGCTGGCTGGAGGGAGAACATGGCCCACCATCTTTGTGCTGCAGGGAGAACTTGCAAGTGAGAGTTTGGGGGAGCGCTGGATCATATCAACAGTTCACCCTCACTTTGTAAGAGGCAGGGGATTTGTTCTGTCATACTCATGCAAGGAGCCAGGTGTTTACTGAAGGTATTACTTGTAAATGGAGAAGAGACAGGCCCTGGAGGATGGAAGAAATTTGAATTTTTCTGCTTTTGTCTTTTTCATTGAAATTCAAAATATTGATGATAACATCTTACTAGTTTTTAACAATGAAAATATGCTTTCTACACTGACCTTTAGCTGTGTCAAAATGAATTTTTCATAGTTATCTACAGGATAAATTGTGTAATCAAAAAACCAATTCAAATCTCTGTTAGTATGCTTTAAAAATAAAGCACTGTTTGGTATGCATAGACTGACATCACAAGCTTCAATTCTATTTTCAGGGTTTAACTAAAACATTGAATTACTTTTACCTTTGTGATACTGTTAGGATTATTTTTAATTAAGTGAAGTGTTTTAACGTGCTCTAATTGGTTTTTCAGCAAATGTGTCTAACACTTGAGAGAGGGGCTGGTTCTAGAAACAGGACAATGCTGTCTTGCCTCATTTTTCTGACAGTTGGGTAAATATTCCTTGAGGATCAGAGGTTGTTGATGACTTACCTCTTACTACAGCCACGTGCAAATCCCAGAATACTTGTGCATGAACTGCAGGGAGGAGATGATGTGTACAGGTTAAATGCTGTGATCCTCACTTGTGCTGTAGGAGCAGCTTATTCCCACAGTAAACTGCAAAAAGCAAAGGCTGAATCTGAGCAAGTGTGGTGGTTTGACCTTGGCTGACACAAAGTACCCATCTAGCTGCTCTGTTGCTCCCCTTCCCAGCTGGACAGGGGAGAAAAAATAAGGTGGAAAACAACTCATAGATTGAGATAAGGCAGTTTACTAAAGAGAAAGTTTGCATGTGCACAAGCAAAGAGTAAAATCAGTTTTATTCCCTACTTTGCATCAGCAAGCCTTTTCTGGCCACTTCCAGGGAAGCAGGGCTTCAGCACACATGGTGGTAGCTTGGAAAGACAAATGTCTTAAATAATGAATGACCCTCTTTCCTCCTCCTTTACTTGGCTTTTCTATCTGAGCTAATGTCATATGGTCTGGAATATCCTTTTGGTTAATTTGGGTCAGCTGGCCTGGTTGTTGCCTCCAAGACCTTGCCCAGCTTCAGCCCCTTCTTGGGGGGGAACTGTTGAGGAGACAGTGCTGATGCTGTGCCAGTGCTGCTCAGCAGCAGCCAAAACACTGGTGTGTCAAGACCTGTCCACCTCCCAGTGCAAAGCACAGCACTATGAGGGCTGCTGTGGGAAAATGAGCTCCATCTCAGCCAGACCTAATACAGCAAGTCATTAGCTCAACTCATTCTTACTCCCTGATGTACTTTCAGCCTACTTTTAAGGTTATACTGAAGCCTAAATATACATTTCCCTGAAAAAGCATGCTATAAATAATAAACTATTTCTTCACCAAAACAACACCAGAAGTTCTGTACTCTTTAAAACAAGGCAGTGGATGAACTTAAGGGAGGTCAAAGCTACTGCAGAACAACCTGTACCTGACTTCCTGCCCAGCCTGTGCAGTCTGGCAGGGTCCAGAAGGTGAGTGTGGGCCAATGTAAAGAGGTCAGACCAGAGAACAGAGCTTGGCCCTTTCCTTACCAGAATAGATGTGATGGAGAGTGTGGTGAGGAAGGCTAGGTTTTCTTTGCACAGTCCAGCTTTCAGGAGCCTTGAAAGGAGGATCCTTGGCTCTTCCCCTAGGCTTGATGTTAGTGTAGAAGATGGGATAAAACTGTAGTTTGAGTTGCAGTGGGAGCCCCTCCCCGGGCACACAGCCCTCCCAAAGCTGCTGTGCCGTGGGTCTCTCCACGGGGTGCAGCCCTCCAAGGACTGCTCCAGCCTGGCAGCAGGGCCCTCTCTCTCCACCAGGTCTCCCACTGGATCCCAGCCTCCTCCAGGCATCCGCCTGCTCTGGCACCTCCCCACGGGCTCTGGGTGGATCTCTGCATCCCCCGTGGATCCCCACGGGCTCTGGGTGGATCTCTGCATCCCTCAGGGATCCCCAAGGGCTGTGGGTGGATCTCTGCATCCCTCAGGGATCCCCAAGGGCTGTGGGTGGATCTCTGCATCCCTCAGGGATCCCCAAGGGCTGTGGGTGGATCTCTGCATCCCCCAGGGTTCTCCACAGACTCTGGGTGGATCTCTGCATTCCCAGCTGCTTCACCATGGCCTGCACCATGGCCTGCAGAGGAATCTCAGCTCTGGTGCCTGGAGCACCTCCTGCCCCTCCTCCTGCCCTGCCCTTGGTGTCACCAGGTTGTTGTTCCTCACGTGTTCTCACCTCCTCCTCTTCTCTGACTAGAATCCGAAATCTTGTGACTTTGTTTTGATTTTCTTCTTAAATATGTCATCCCAGAGGCATTACCAGCCTCTCTCGTTGGCCCAGGTTTGGCCAACAGCCTGTCCATCTTCAGAGCCATCAGCTCTGCCGGACGTGGTGGGAAGCTTCCAGCAGCTTCCTCACAGGAGCATCTTTGTGGCCCCCCTGCTGCCCCAAACCAGGCTGTGTCAAACCAAGACACAGAGAGTACTACAGAGGCAAATAATTCATGTGGAAAACCCCCAAAACCAGACAGTAACCAACTGATTCCTCTGCCACAAGATTCCCTTCCCCCCTACACCCTTGGCAATGATATGGGATGGTATGGAATAACTTTGAGTCCTGGCCATGCCCCTTCCTCGCTACTGCAAAAATTGACCCTATCCTGGCCAGAATGAGGACAAACTTCCTGGGGAAGGGCTTAATCCAAGCAGATTTGAAGGTGCTAGAAAAAGGAGGCTACACAGCAATAGACAAAAGCATGACAAAATCTGGGAAAATGAGACATGTTCATGTAATCTGGCAGTTGTAATGGGATTTTTTTCCCCTTCAAAGTAAGCATTAAGACTTGCAGAGACCATGAAGGTCTGGGTCAGAGATGAGCCATAGCCAGGCACTTTGGTACTGAAATCTACTCTTTCTTCATTACTTCCAAAACTTAGAGTTGGCTTTAGGTTAATCCTACCCCTCATCTCTTGCTTGCTGCAGGGTTTTCCTTTCTTCTATCCTGCTTCCTCTTGGCTTTTAATCTGTCTCCCAGTCTGACTGGCAGTAAAGTGTAGGGCTGAGATGCGACCACTGTTTTTGCATCCCACGCATCTCAACAGACTGAGAGAGAACTGCTGAAATACAGGATGAGATTTCCAAAAGGGATGCCTTCAATTGTCTGGTTTACAAGCACCATTTCAGGGAAGGAGAAGGGGATAAGGATCTGTTTGTGATCAAGAATTTTTGGTCTGCTCCTATTTTGCTTGCAAGTGGGAAGTCTACCCTTAGTTCACGAAGCTGTGTTCAGGGTCTACTGAATATGATCCTCCCTCCATGTGAGCCAAAGACATTTAAGCAGAGTATACAATATACTAACTTATGGTTAGTAGCTCCCAAAAACTGCAAAGAAACTAAAGAAAGCTCATGTTCATCATTTGTTTTGCAGTGCAGAGGATAGGTGAGAGATGTTGACATTGATAGTTCGAGAGGTAGGGTTGGAATTTGTGTTTATAGCAACCTCGTGCCAACTTGCTTGATGAAAACTGTGTAAGATTTCCAAGAGCATCAGGAAACCCAGAGTAATGTTGGGAGAGGGAAGGGAAGCCAGCTGCTTTTTTATAGATCAAATTGCAAGAAAACTTGAGTTACTGTGCTGTTGTATTTATTACCAGGGACAGTGGGGTGCTGTGAAGTGTAAGCAGACAGATGCATTGCAGATGATGGCTGGAAGTCTCTTTTGGCATACAGACTGAGTTGCATCTAGATAATTTTAGGAAATGATCCCTTCCCTTTGCTATGGTATTATGTTCTCTGTCTCCCAGACCAAGCAGTCTATAGCAGTTATGTCTAATGCACAATCCTTCAAAGCAGTGTGGAGCCTTCTGATCTGCTGCAACACAGGGCCTGCAGACTGTGCAAGGGGAAAACGGGCTGTGTGCATCAAAACACAGAGTAGTTTACAAGTGTTCCTATCAGAGTGTATTAGAGTACAGCTTTTAGAAGTGCCTCAATAAAAACAAGTACTGTATTTGAGACATAATCATTGATTGTGGCAACATTGCTTAAATGTGTAAGAATGTATTGGGGGAGTGTAAGAATTACATGGTTTGTTCACTACACAGGTAGGAAAAAATGCTCTCCTTTTGTGTCTCCTCTGTGGCTCAGCTGGGTTATTGTCATAACTAAATGATTTTGTACCAAAAAGGAGCCCATTTGCCCTATTGTAACTTTAAATACTGATTTGGACATGGAAAGGTAGCACTGAGATGCCTGCAGCTCTGTCATGCCCATGATTTCTCCCAGCACAGGAGGGAGAGTCACTGGCATAGTCTGGAGTGTAACATCCCCTCTGCTTCCAGCAGCAGCCTGGAGGGTGGTGCTGGCCTCTGCTGCTGCTCTCTAACCTGTGTCCACCAGCAAAAAGTGAGACACTTCTGGCATTCCCTGGGATGGGAACTTGGACTCCTGCTTTTTCTCTCTTTTTTTTCAACTTTTACTTCCGCAATAGTAGATGTACCATGGGGAAACAGACCTGTGAGAGATTGGAGGTGTCTGTGCATTCTTCCTGGAGGGAGCAGCCACCTTGGCACAAGAAACTTGTCTGGACTGAGTGGAGAAATGGTGGTGGCAACAGCTGGGCTTTGTCTTTCAGCTGTGAACAAGGACTCGCAAGTGAGTTGTAAAGGGGAGAGCTTGGGTTGGCCTTTGAGCTGAGGCTTGGTTTCTGCAGTTTAGTTTCAGTGCTGCCACAGCTGCTTCACAGGTTTCAAGAGCAACAGCCCTTCTTTAGGCAGTGAAAACCTTCTTGAAGCCAAGTAGTGGTATTTTTGGCCTTAATTTCTCTGACTCCTTTTCCTATCCACAAAGCAGAAAAATGTGCTTCTATCTTTACCCTTTCCTGCTGAGTCTGGCTAGATAAGAAGGTTGCTAGTGGCAAAGTCATGACTTTGTGTACATGTGGGACACTACTCCCACTTTGCCAGGTTGTGATGCTCCAGCCTTAGAGCATCAACTGTAAGCTAAGCCAAGAAGGCAGCTGCCTTCAGCATAGGGTTCTTGCAGTGCTGCTGCTGTCCCTGGTCGTTTAGATTTGTGTGTTTTCCCCTTCTTTCTAATGATGCTGATACTGCTCAGCAGCTGTAGTCTGAGAAGGAGGGTGGTAAGCACTGGCTCTGCAGCTGACCCCTGCCTGGTGCCTTGGCTATGTGTCAGCAAAGGCCTGGTGCTAGCTGGGGTAGAGCTTGCCTTCAGTTGACTAAAAGGTTCTTTGGAGTTACCCACTAGATAAAACTCTGCACCAAAAGCAGAAACAAAACAGACAAAAAAAAAAAAAAACAACCAACAACAAACCAAGAAGAAAAGTATTTACCTGGTTTCTGTGGCAGGAACTACCTGGCAAATGACTGAGAATTTGTGAGGAGGGCTTCCCTGAGGATTGGGATCTGCCACGGTGAAAAGCCTCCCCTCAAATGAATGCTTGGGCAGTTCTGGATAGGTGATGCTGTGCTGAATCCTGGTCCTAAATTGCCTGTTGTGTGCCAATATATGTTTCATAGTTTTCCCATGTCTGTTTCCAAGGAATTCTGGATGTGCTGGTTTCACAGGAACCTGCTAGATGCCCAGTCTGGGGGAGCATCAGAAAATGGTCTTGGGAACTTTTCTTGTCTTGAGTCCTTAATCCTTCATCTCCTGAGACTCAGCTCCAGTGTGATACTGGCACTAAAAGAGACCTGGACTGACTGATGAAATGTCTTTTGGACCCTAGGGTATAAATTTCAGAATTTGTTTAACAATTTATCACTCTTCTGGTTTGTGCAGTAAAGCCTGCTTTGTTTTTTAAAAAAACAAAAAAATAAAGTCTCATGACTCTGTTTCCATGGGTCACTGTCCCAATTCAGGGGCTCTTGAATTTACTTGATAGCCACTTCCCATTTCCATTTCCAGTGGTGGGAATGCAACATCATGGTAAGAGCATTGTACTCTGTGGAGCAGATATGGGAGTGAAGGGGTGGGATGTCTGAGTTGAGCTCAGATGTAGCATCTAGAATAATGTTAAACCTGACTCTGATCTGGGCTCTGGAAGTAGGTTTATGCCTGTTTTCATGTGTAAAGATGAAAATTATGAAGTTAAGGACAATTTTACACCTGTTTGCTTCAGGGAGATGTGAAGATCTATTTGTAAAGTCTGTTCACGTAGAGTGCACGTCCTGAATTGCTGAGTGTCAGGAAGTGATGGGAAACAGGCTGGGGAAAGGCCTGGTGCACGATGCTGCATTGTTGTTGGGGAAGGAGGGGGGAAGGCAGGGATCGAGCTGTCAGCATTTGGAGCCCCTTTTTTCCCTGGCAGCAACAGACACAAATTATTCCCTGCTCTGGTGATGGCAGGCTATTTGCCAGCACAGAGCTTTGTACTGAAATCTTGGGGCTGCCATGCAGTAATTGGTTGGTTTTAATTTGTTTCCTTTTTTTAAACAGTATTTCAAATGGTGCAGCTTTGCCATGGGGTTATAATTACATAAGCCATAGAAATGTACTTCAATGGCCAGTCAAATGACTTTTTTTTTTCCAGTAGTTTAAGCTTGCCATTTATTAAGTTGTTAAAGGAATATAATTGAAATTCATTGGAGAGTTTAATTTTATCAAGCCCTCTATAGCTTCATGCTTTTTCTTTGTCTGTGTGCATTTGGGTTGCCTGTAAATGGCTCGTTCACTTTCATAAAGGAATTAGCACAAGTGTGCAGCTGTGTAAGGAGCCAGCCCCTGATCCCGCCCTGTGCTGCTCAGCATGCCCAAGTATTGACATAAACATGCACAGAAGTGGCCTATAAGCATTTCAGTTGGTAGAAAAGTTTCATATTTTTATTAATTTTACTGCAGTCCTTTATTCTGCTTTTGAGCATAAACAGACACCTGAGGTCTAATATAGTCCAGAAGGTTTTAATGACTGCTCTGGGGATGCTCCTGTCATGCTGACTGTTGCTGGGGCATGGCTGCTGCCCTATAGCCCTGTCAGGCTTTATGGTCAGCAAGAAACACGCTTGGTTTCTATTGCTTTAGGACTTCTTAGCTCTGTAGTGCACAGTTCCCAAATGGGAGGCTTGACTGCTGGTTCTGTAGGTGTCAGGTTGATGGTATGGGGTCTGCCCACAGCTTAGTGTGGAGGGCTTAGCCAAAAAACAGTGCTTTGCACTGCAGAGAGTCCTCTACAGGGAGTTCTTGGTCCCCTGCTACCTCCCCTTTCCTGCACAGCCCTGGGTTCTTCTCTGTGTGTTCCACAAGACCCTGCACTATGTCCCCCTGTCAGCCCCTGGGATTTACCTTTCTTCCCAACACGCAATTTGGGAGGCCAAATGATGCTTTCTGGCACTCTGAAACTGAGAGGGAGGAGTCGGGGGACTTGAGCTTCTTAGATGTGGCAAGCCTCCTCCGCTGGGATTTCTATAAGCAGCAAATCCGGGGAGGAGTTAAAGCACTGCTTGTCTGATCTGAAGGCATGAACCAACAGGAACCTTCTCTACCGGCTCTTGCTCTGCGGAAAACACTGTCTCAACATCACAGCCTGAAGGAAGCTCTGCCATCTGTCACTGTGTGGCTGGCTGGGATTTTGGGTGTGGTGGCTCTGGTGCTGTCCAGGACGTTTAGTGTGCTCCTTGTGCGTGCTGCCGTATCTGCCGCTGCTCAGAACGTGCTCACCGCTATCCCCATGGAAACGCAGCCACTCTTTTCTATGCATGATAGTGCCTAACCTGGATTTTCATGCTTTTGGCAGTCTTGTTCCTTAAACCAGTGACTTAAGCTGTGAAAGGTGAGCATGTGGGGAAGGACCTGGTTACAGAGATCTGTGCTCTTGCTTTAATTCTTTCATTAATGGGCTTCAGATACTCAGTTTTCACTCTGGCCCTTTGCAAGCCGGGAGGGCAGGAGGATTAACAACGGGTTCAGTTCTGCTCCACAGTCTGAGTTGCAGGCTTGGGGGAAGGGTTACTGTGTTACCATGTGGGGTTTTTTGCATAAACTGGACTTTTGAGTGATGATAAGAATTGTTCTCTAGTTTGACTGAATTGGTCCTCGCTGCTTTCCTCATGTCCTCTGCAATTCCTCCCTTGAAAAGAACAGGCTGATGGGCTGTTAGCATGGGCTGAGCCCAGCAGGACATACATGCTTCTCTGCAGTGTGGTCTCTCTGCCTTTTCTTTTAATTAAACTTCATCATCTTCTGATTGTTTTCTAGTGATTGTGCTCCACTTTGGTGAACCCATCCTTGACAAGGCTCAGCCTGTTCAATTTGCACCACAGCTTCTGTGCTTTTTGGCAGTGTCATAATGCTAGTCCTTCTCAAACTTTTTTTCCGAGGCAGATGTGAAAGGGAGCTCACAGAGCAGAGATTGGCCTAAGATCACACAAGAAAACCTAGAATAATATTGCAAGCAGCTTTGAATTCTCAATTTTGATCTGTAAAACATGGCAGAGGAAGTATCTTCCTTGAGTCTTGTAAAGGTAAGTGCATCAAGGGCAGTTCAGAGATTAAGGTATTTCAGTTCTGATGACCATATAAACACATTGTATTTCAGGCTTGGGGGTGCTACAGAATCCCCAGATTCTTGTCACTTCAAAAGATCCAACTGCTGTGTGTCTGCTGTAGCTGCAATTAGAGTAAGGTGGATTTTAGGAATATGTTTTGTTTGAGGCTACTGCTTTAAGCACACTAGCAAAACTGTCTTCTGGGTCTGTGCAGAGCGGAAATTTGGAGGGGGATATGCAATACCTTGAAGTTTTCTGCTGACTTAGTAACTAAGGCTTGATTTCCACATCTGAGAGGTATGAAAAAAATGAATTAAATACACGGAGATGGTTGGGGTAGAGGGAATGGCTTGTTAAGCAGCCTTTTCCTCTGTAAAGTAAGATCTCTGTGTACAGGGAGATTTGTTGCACTGTTTAGAATAATGCTACAGTTAAATCATGCTTATGATGAGCCCTGGGAGGTCAAGGACATAAACACAGTGAAGCTGTTCCTCTATTCCATTCTGTCCAGGAGGATATTTGGGAATGTTGATAACCAGGGGGATCCCTGGCCACCCATGGCTGGGTTGCAGTGGCTTTGTGCTGTGTGGCTTTATCTTCTGGAATGTTTGAAATCAGGAATAAAATTCTAACATGTCAATGTTCAAATTACCACTGAGGTAGCACCGAAATACTGAGTAGGTTGTTTCTGCAGAGGTGCTGAGCCACTGCAGCTCCAGCTGCTTGCAACAGGAATTACCAGTAGCTCAGCACTTTGGAAGCTGCTGCAGAACTTGCAAGCAGATGTAGATGACTGCCACGAGGCAGTGGAGTTGAAAATACTGGCCTGAATTTCCATGGCAAAGGAATATAAATAAACAGCAAGAAATAAATCAGGATGGAGAGAGGGAGAAGTTCACAATAGCCATAAATGTTACAGGAAATTTACTGTCTCTTCATGGCTATTCTTGGAGTAGCAAATCAGCCAGTGTAAACTTGCAGTAGTGTTAAATCATGCACGGTGATTTGATGCTTGGGAGTTGAGTGCAGCTGGCTGGTAGCTTGGTATTGTATTGATCTTATTTGATGGGATTGTTCCAGCCCAGTGAATCACAAGCTTTTGCTTCTGATATACCCCCATGTCCCAGGTCTGGCCAGGACAGGGTTAATTTTTTGCAGTAGCCAGGAGGGTGCATGGTCAGCAGGTGGAGATTATTCTAATACCACCTCACCATTGCAGGGGGGCTGGAAGGGTCCCCTGGGGGTCTGGCAGCAGTCAGGCGTTGCTGGGCTCTGTGTGGTGACCAAATCACAAGGGGGCAGGTTCACCTCCCTTGTACCCTGTTATTAATATTGTTGCTGTTGCTGTTCATTTCCTTACTTCACTACTGTTTTCAGTAATTTTTCTTATCTTAGCCCCTGGATCTTTACCTTTTGTGCCTCCATGTCTCCTCTCCAGCCCCCTGCAGGGTTGGGGGGGAGGTGTGAGCAAGCAGTGCATGGTTTGGAGTGTTCCAGTGGGAACACTAAATTGGGGAATACCATTCCTAAACTACAACACCCCACCTCCACAATGGCCTAATCCTCTTCTCATTTAAGTTGGTGACAAAATTCTTGTTCTCCGTGTGCACAATAAAATTACTAAGAAAGTATCCTTTCTTACCTTTGTGTTACCCTGCAAGAACTCTTCTGATTGAGTGTGTAGTAGGGAACAGGGAGAGACTCCCAACCTTTGGTCCCTTGTGTCAGACAGGACCTTCCCTGTTGAATTCACCCAGAGCACAGATCTGCAGAAAACATATTGTTAACCAGGACTGGGGCAGTTCTGAACCTTTGTCACTGCAAAAAGTAATATGGCTTTTTACCTGGAGACTGCCTTGATACTGCCCTGCTGGGACTGTCATGTGTGCCAGCCCAGTGTCAAATATGAGCAAGATGGGGCTGGCAGGAAACCTGGAGTTTTAGAGAGCACTGCCTGCTCCTGGCATACCTGAGAGACAAAGTGTATGGGTGAGCACTTGGTAATATAATAGTCTTTCTTCCAAAGCAGCAGTATCCTCAGAAATGCCACAATATATGCCTTATTTTCCTCTTCTTTTGAAAGCTGAGAGGTGGACAATTGGATGTATTGGGAGCACAAGACAATGATTCTCAGTGTAAAGGCTAAGTCTGGCACTGCAGTGAGGTACAATAGAGCATTATCATTTCTATTAAAAATTGCAATAGTTAAATTTTAAAGCTGTAATTGAATAGACTTGTAAACGCTGATTGCATCTACTGCCATTTTCTCTCCTTCTTGTTTGTTTTTTTGCCCATTTTCTGCTTTGTGCACACAAGTGAATAATTCTCTCTGCAGGCTTTTTTTTTTTTTCAGCACGTACAGCTGGGAGTTGGCCTGCACATCAATCTTCTCTTACCTAGGGAAATACTTCAGCTCATGTAGATCTGTTCCTTCCATCAAGAGAGTCATCCTCTTCAGAGACCTTCAGGTCATTTAAAAGAAAGAAAGAAATATCTTCAAGTACTTTTCCAGAATCTTCACTGCTAATTGAATACTCCCTCAAGGAATTATTTGATAAATGATAAAAACAGTGCTGAGGACATGGAAATGCTCATGGGTGGTCAAGTCCAGGAATGGATTAGTTGTTCTGTGGGGAAATATTAGTGTTGCTCTCTCCCCTCCTTGCTCTTTCAGTAAATTTTTCCTTTCTGGTGTGAGATGAGAACTAGGGCTGTCGAACCAGACTTGGTTCTGGTTGAATATAAACAAGAAGCAGTTTTCTCCACATATACACAGAAATTGGCATCATGGTTTTGAGCTGTGGGGTAATGCTTCAGGACCCTTCTCCCCACCTACAAAGTCTAGCTGAGCTGCTTCATTTAAAATGGGTTTCTTTCCTTTTTTTAAATGGCATGTGATTACATAAAAACTTCTTCTGTTTTTAGATACATCAGCATCAAGGCAGTCATTTGATAATGAGAAAACTGTACAAATCTGATAGGATGGCACAACAGCAAATTGCTGCCATTTGGTGGGAGCATAGTGGGAAGCATTGCTTTCACTGCTGCTACCTCACTTCTGTGCCAGCAATTTCTGAGTTGCTAGGATGGGATGGAAGCTGTCTGAACACACGAGGGACAGTAAAATTCCAGCAGTCTGTGTGATTAACTGGATATCTTTGTACTTGGTTCTTGTTTAACAGTACACCAAGGCTATGCTTCTGTTGCTTCTTCTCTGCATGCTGAAATTGTCTGATGCCTAAAATATGACCCTTTATGTGTAATCTTGCCTTTGTGTAACAGGAGTTAAGTTGGTGACAGTATTTGGCCAAAACTGTGGGCTTCTCACCTATGTTTCACCTTTTATTTCTTTTTCTAGCAGCTGAGGCAACTGATGTTATTTAAGTTGGTAATAATATCTGAAGCATGCCTGGAAATATCTGATAAATGGCTTCATTCTTTTGATAAAAGAGTGAGGCAGAGAAAAGTAGAACATAGTGTAAAGTTTATTAAATGGCAGAGCACGTTTAATCTTCCCACCCCACCAATTAAAGCCAGAATCCAGCATTTATAATCAACAGTGTCTCCACAGCATCACTGAAAACTGACTTGTCTTTGCCACAGAAGATTGGTTTTTTCTTTCTTGGATGGACATAATGGGTTATTTGTTCTTTCTCCTTGGATATCTGAGTAATATATACATAAACCCACCTACCTCTGTGCTTCAAAATCCTGGAAATCAGCAAGTTACACAGCTACCCTTTTTGACAGTATGGTAGCATGATGTAAGTGCTAATATTCATTAAATGCATTGGCAACTGCTTGTGTTTGAAATGAAGTATTCTACAGCTTCCAGTTAAATGTCAGATGAATATAAAGAAGTTGTATCTTGAGGGACAGGTATGTGAACACTTAGAGCATGTACATGAGCTCTCGTATGCTCACTGTTGAACACTTCTCTCCTTATCACTTTCCCCATGCCTTGCCTTCAGTGCACTTCATTTTATTGAACTTCAAGGATGATTGCAAACTTCATGAGAGCTAAATTGAAGTCTCGATTAGCTGGGTTGTCATAAACTACTACCTGAGTTGTAGTAGTAGCAGCAGAACCAATAATGTGTTACCCATGTTGCATATATTTTATATTTTATGGCTTTTCTCCATGATTTTAGTGCTTTGCCATTTCTATTGGTGATATCATCAATTATCATCTGAAAAATAAAATAAATTGGCTCATTTACTGCTGCTGGGTGAATTTACAGTGCTTCCCCACAGCTGGTAAGCTCAGAGTTACCTGAGATGTAGATGTGGTTTTTTGGTACATGGATTTTTCACTGGAAAAAATGGATGGAAAACAGCAGACAGCCCAAAATACTGCACTGAATGCATGTTGAAGCCATAAGCTGCATCTAGGAGTCCCAAGTCCCAGTGATGCCATTTGCATTAGATTTCTGTTCTTACTTTCAGGTAAGATCCAGGCTTGTCCTGGCAATTTGAACAACCATGAGCACCTGCATACACACTTCTGCTTCTGTGGCTGTTTTCAGTTTTCACTCCAGCTTTCTTGGATGTGTTGTTTTTATCTAGGCAGAAATTGAATGTAGTATTTGCCTGTTCCCGTGCTTGAGAGAAAAAAGCCTTTCCAGTCATGGACATGAAGTCAGGGAGGAATGCAGGAGCGAGCACTGCATTCTTACTTTGTGGGGCTGTTTCTTAGAGTAGAGGAGCTGGCCTTGTCCCAAGGGAACAAGGCTGCCCTTCACATTTACCTCTTGAGAACAAGAGCTCTCTCACACACTAAAGCATCTTAAAATGAAAGAATACCTTTTTTGACTTTTTTTTCCTCACTAAAGCCACAGGACTTTGTTCCAGAGAGCTCACCACCTGTATGTTCAGTTGCTTTTCCACACTTGAAGTTCTGCTTTATATGTAAGTTTTGGAATTGATGTCAAAAATCTGTGGGTATGTAGGACTAAGATCAGTCAGGACCATGTCTCCTTTTGGCCCTCAAAACCCATCTTTGGAGGACTAGCATTGGTGAAACTGCTGTGAGACTGTATTTGTCTCTGAGGTGCACAGCTGAAAAGATAAAGCCACTCTAAATGAAGCCTGAAATAAGTTTGTGTTGTTGTATCAGGTAGTAAAAGAGGATGCTGGTCTCTGTTGACAAAGCAGATTGGTCATGTAGCACCTGTGTGATCCTAGGGGTGAAGCATGTCCCTTACTAAGCAAAATTGTTTTCTTCCTTTGAGGTTTCTTGTCTCTGATGTCTCCTTTTATTGTGGGATTTTTCTATACAAATACCTTAGAAAAGAGTCCTTGTGTGCTGTAAGCTGTGTAAGTTCTGTCCTCTTCAAAGCCAGCAGAGTAACAGGGTAAGCCAATGAGACTGATTTGGCTGATTCCTCATGATCAATTGTACATGTAGTTCCTAAAGGCTTAACTTTGCCATACTGCCCATAAGTGGTGCAGAGAGTGCCCTTTCTTGGGAATCCAGGTTTTACTAAATGGCTGATTGGATACAAAGGTTGCAAGACTAATAAAAGCAGGAAAATTCTAAATCTTGTATTAGTTTTACTGATCTGTGTAGTGGTGCAGATGTGAGTTGACATAGAAGGTTGTAATTGGTGTTTATCTAAGACAGAAGTAAATTATTTTCTTAGGAAGATGAGTGAAATTTTCCTTACCTGTCTTACCTGCTATGGAGTGGAATTGCTCATGATCAACATGAGCACAAACATGAGCATGAACATGAACGTGAGCTGAGGGAAAACTAACAATACTAGATTCAGTCATGTCTTTACATAAATTTAAAAATAAAACTCTTAGTCAACTTCATACTTATATTTAGCATGTCCATGTAGTCCATCTTGAATATATCAAAAACTATGCAGAGGAATGAATAAGAAACCATAGCACAAATTAGTGCATTGTTCCATGTGTAACTGAGAGCATTTGGCACCATGAACTCATTTTGATCTCACTTGTTGTGTCTTCTGCCTCCTACCAGCTTGGAAAAGAGCTGGAGCTGTGCCTTAATGAGATTAACTCAATATGTATGATCTGTGGTTTACTCAGAGTTTATAAAATGTATTTAACTTTCATGAAAGCAAGGATTGCTTAGAAGTTTCCCTCTCCTACTGCCTCTGCTCAGTGATTCCTTGGGTCTAGAAATGATAACAGCTCCAGTGAAGTCCTTTCTCATCTTACTGGGGAAGAGATCCCATGGTACAGTAGCACCTTGGATGGAAAACAGAAGTTCTCCAAGCTTACAGGGTGAGACTTCAACCCAGGAGTGAAGTCAGTTCATTTTGGTTACTCATGTGGGTTTTCAGAGGTACTGAAGTGCCTGACTCCTTTTCCACTTGTCTTGAAGCAGGGAGTGCTTTGGAAACCTCACAGTAATCAACCCTGCTTACCTTTGAAAGTCTGGCTGCTGTGTTTTAAAGTAGAAGTTGTCTGGCTGGCAGGTAATGGTGCAAAAGTCCTACCAGCAGTGAGGCAGAAGCAGCAGCTCTAAGTTGATTTTCCCCTTACATCAGTGACTAAGATGTACCATCCCCCAGTCTGATTTCTGGGAGGTTCTCCTCAAGTCTTGTTTGCTTGGTGCCTTACAGCTAATACACAGTGCTGAAACCTGAAATTATTTCAGCTGTGTCAGGGCTAACAGATGGCCATTTCCAAGGAGAAGATACTGAGCATTCTGTACAGGTTTTGTAGTGTGATGAAAATCCAGGTTAACAGAAACAGCCAAAAGTGAAGGCTGAGTTATATCATATTCCAGAGTCATCAGCTATTGATGCAGAAGGTCCTGCTACACTTTTGTGGTGATGCTGCTAAGCAGCATTTTCAGCCCTCTGGGCAAAGACATCAAAGGATGGTGAAGATAAAAAGAGACCACTGTTGACTTTGAGAAAAATGTTCTATTTATACAGGCATGTTGAAGTAACTAAAAACTTTAGGACTGCTTTAATGAAAGTTTGGCAGTCTTCAGCTTTCAAAAACCCATACCCAGGCTTGCTCTCTTTCCTCCAAAATCACAGAGCTGGCTTTGAGTGCCCTTGCTTCTTAGCAGAGGAAAGCTTTATCCAGAATGAATGAAGAGCTCTGGGAGCAAAGCAAGGCCTGCTGTGACCTGGCAGGGCAGGAGGGTTGGCCAAGCCATGACCTTTGCAAGAGACACCCCTCAGTCATGCCAGTCTCTTTCTCACATGGACATCTGAGCTCCTGGTACATGGGATGCTGTGTTTGGATGAGATCTGATTCCCTTCTAGGGTGGTCCCCAACTCATGCTCTGGAACAGCTCTCTCCCACAAGTATGGCCATCCATGTGCTCTTCTCTTGGCTGGTGACACTCACTATTGAGTTTTCCAGCCTCTTCAAACAATTAATATAAAGAAACACCACAGATTTATGTGGGATTTCAAACCAGGCAGGATTCTGGCTTGCAAAGCCTGCCCAGGCTGTATTTCTCTGTTGAAAATGAGCAGCCAAACTAGTAAAGCTGGTCTCCTTTTGCTTTCTCTTGCAGTGAGACTCTCTGGAGTCTAGTATGGTGTGAGCTCTGAGGTTTCCTGTAGTTGGGACATGCCTCTTGTGGATTCTTGACAGGCTGGATAGATGGGCTGAGTCCAATAGCATGGAGTTTAACAAGTCCAAGTGCCAAGTCCTTCGCTTTGGCCACAACAACCCCCTGCAGGGCTACAGGCTGGGGACACAGTGCCAGGCAGAAAGGGACCTGGGGGTGCTGGTCGGCAGCTGATTGAACATGAGCCAGCAGAGTGCCCAGGTGGCCAAGAAGGCCAACAGCATCCTGGCCTGTATCAAAAACAGTGTGGCCAGCAGGACCAGGGAAGTCATTTTTCCTCTGTGCTGGGCACTGGTGAGGCTGCACCTTGAGTGCTGTGTCCAGTTCTGGGCCCCTTGGTTTAGGAAGGGGGCTGAGATGCTCAAATGCATCCAGAGGGGGGCAACAAGGCTGGTGAAGGGCCTGGAACACAAGCCCTGTGAGGAGCAGCTGAGAGAGCTGGGGTTGTTTAGCCTGGAAAAAAGGAGGCTCAGGGGAGACCTTATCACTCTACCTTATCACTCTACCTGAAAGGTGGTCGTAGCCAGGTGGGGCTTGGTCTCTTCTCCCAGGCAACCACTGACAGAACGAGAGGACACAGTCTTAAACTGCCCCAGGGGAAGTTTAGGTTATCAGGAAAAAATTCTTCACTGACAGGGCACTGGAATTGTCTGCCCAGGGGGGTGGTGGAGTCACCATCTCTGGGCATGTTTGAAAAAAGACTGGACATGGCACTCAGTGCTATGGTTTAGTTGATGAGGAGGTGTTAGGTCATAGGTTGGACTTGGTGACCTCAAAGGTCTTTTCCAACCTAGTTCATTCTGTGATTCTGTGATTCTTTGCTATCTAATAAAGTTTGTGCTTGCATTATGGCTTTCCCCCATAGCTATAGCAGACATGCTTTCCTCTTCTATCTAGCACCCATGTTCGTGAACCTTGTTTGAATTTAGTAGCTTTGAAATCTGCAACTCTGACATTTAACAGAAGTTAAGCAACAGGTCAAAAACTTACATGGAAGCAACAAGTAGCATAGTATGTTTGTGTTAAAACTGCCTTTCACTTCAAAACTAGGCCAAAAATAGGGGATCTGTCAGCACTTCTTTCTCAAATTTTCCTTGCCCTGTCTTTTCAAGAGAGTGTTCATCTCTTCCCTGCTTCACTTGTTGCTGAGCAATTGAACAGCAGAAAAAACCAAGCAGTCTTCTCATCTCAATAATATCTTTTGTTTCTTCAGTAGGTCACTGCTCCTCTTCCAGGCAGCCTCAGTGACTCATGGCTTGGCTCACCTGCCTGCAAGCAGCTCCCTGGCTCAGAGCCAGTTTGCCACTCTGAGCGGAGGAACAGCTTGGTGTGTGACCCTGGATCATGCTTCAGCTGCTAGGACTACACTGACAATTTCTCCAAATGCCTCCTGGGCATCCAAACCCTCTATTGAGGTTAAACAGGGGAGTATAGTTATAGGGAAGAGAGAAATTAAAAATTCACATTTCCAAAACATTCACATCATTTTGCTAGATCAGTGGGACATGGACATTCCTATCACTCTTGTCACTGCTCCATCATGGACCAGACTCTTGACCTCATGCTCATAGGGAACAGCACCTAAATCCATGGGTGAAATTGTAGATTATGGTGCAAAATGCTGTTTGTGCAATTTGATGTGATAGGATTTGACTGCTTTGTACGTCAGAGGATCATCCTGCAATTGATGGAACTGCTTCTTCTACCAGTGGAGCAAAAAGGCAAAGAATTTGCTGGCAAACAAGTGAATGGTAATGTCCCTCTCTTGAATTTATTCTGTTCTTTGAGGTATAAATGTATTCTCAATAGGCAGAGAAATCAGTCATTCCACATTAGAAAGCTTGGTTGATGTCTTCAGCACACCTTTATGAAGTTCTGTGTAAGTGGTTTTAGAAACAACTTAGAGGGAAAACTCGGATGTGGTTTAACACAGAAGCAGTTAATTATGTTTTTGTGTTTCTACTTAAGGAAATTTTAATTGTACAGATATGTGAAAATAAATTACTTCATCTCTCCAAAACACCCCTGCTGTGACATTTATCACTGCCATACTGCTGTGACTTGTACCACACTTGAATTTTAATCATTGTATTGTTATTTTCCAACTTGATATCTCTCTTTGTGTCACAAGATCAGGTGTGTTTAATTATGGAACGGGATCCTGCTGAGGTTTACAGATAGTGTGCACCCCAAGGATGTTGCACCTGAGCTTTGTGTCAGTTCACCTCCTAGCAGCCTCCATCATCTGTGCAACTTCCCATCCCCACCAGGAAGGTGGTGAGGAGGGAAGGGCTGCTCAGCAGAGCTTAAGCAGTGGGAGAAGGTGCATCAGGATGGGGCCAAACAGACCAGGATTGTGTATTGAGATATTCTGCATCAAGAATAACAGCAAACACTTGAGATTTGGACTAAGATGGGTAATGCTGGAGTCTGAGGTCTTGTCTATGATAATGCATTGGAATAACAAAGGAGACTCAGCTTGGCAACTGGGCACACACTGTGATAGCCCAGTGGAGAAGGCATTTTGAACTTCTAACCTTCCAATGAGATCTGAATCTTGGCACTGAGTGAAGGAAACCTTGTGCAATAACCACTGGATTTCTTAATACCTTGTCTGTTGCTCCCCCTCTTGATTCCTAAGAGCTTCGAAGATCACAGGGTCATTTATGGTTGTTTTCTGTTCTTTGAGCAACTTTCACCCCCTTACTGCTTGTTCAAAAGCCCCATGTTGTTTACTTACTAATATATATCAGTAGAAAAAAATGGTGACTTAGCCAATTAACTTCTGCCACAACAAAGCCTGCAGACTGTATCTCCAAGCATAAGCTTGACAGTAAAGGCTTGGACTCAGCAAAACAGAAGTTGTCTATATTGAAAGAAGAGATCTGTCTTTCCCAGGCTGTCCACTCCCTGTTGCCCCTGACAGTCAGGTCCTGGTTTCAGATAGCTTTCTTATAAATCCTCCATGTGCTCTCTGGGACTGAAGCACAGGCAGCAGTTGTTTGCAGAAACCTCCTGGAACTGCTGCTGCAGACTCTGGTTGTTGAAAGTGAGATCCTGCTGGAGACCTGTGCACCATATCAGACCAAATTAGGTGCAGATCCCTAGTTACACTAGAAAAATCTTATTCATATTTATCCTCTTTACAGAACTGAATCTTATTATTCAGGTCATTATTTCCTTTGCCAGCTTTTCTGCTGCTGCTTGGATTGATCTGTGGATGAAGCTGGCAGGGTGCTGTGATCCTGCTGTCCTGTGGGTCTGGGCTTTTCTCTCCTCACTGCTCTCTCACTGCCTTGAGTGTGCAGACAATACCTGGTGGTTTTGTTTCTGTTGTTTTGTGCTGTGACAAAAGCCAAATGTGTGCTTGAAAGCAAAGTTCATATATTGCTGAAGGCTGTGCTTCCTTTATCCTCAGCATAGTTTAAAAATACTCTTTAAGTGTTACAAACTGTTTATTCTACCAGAGAACTTTCCAGAAGAGCATTAAATGTTAAGACCTGTCTGGGCTGTGTGAGGCCATAGTGAATATCTACTTTTGTGCTCTGTCCTGTAAAGATGAGATGCAATAACCTGATTTTGATACTAACTTTCTTTGGAAAGTACTTTGAGGTCTCCTTACAAAAAGCAGCAAACAGAAGCCAGGTGGAATTGTGCCTTTCTAAGAGAGTCTTTTCACCTCCCTGTCAGGTCCACTTACAGCCTAGCTAAAGAATTTGCACTCTTGAGTTCTTATTCCATCTGTTATTATCTTAGTTCAGCATTTTACTTAGTTTCTATGTTTTTCTAGGGTATTCAAGTGTTTTCTGTGACTTAACTATATTTTTAAGACAAAGCTTTCTGATGGTAAGACAGAGAGAACTCACTGGAGCAGCCCTGTGGAGAAGGGCTTGGGGTGGATGAAGAGCTGAGCATGAGCCAACAACGTGCTGATGCAGCCCAGAAAGCCAACCATATCTATCCTGGGCTGAATGAAGAAAGGAGCAGCCAGCAGGTCGAGGGAGGGGATTCTCCCCCTCTCTTGTGAGTACCTGGAGCACTGTGTCCAAGTCTGGGGCCTCCAGCATCAGAGGCACATGGACTTGTTGGGGTGAGTCCAGAGGAGGCTCCAAGGGTTGGAGCCTCTCTGCTCTGGAGCCAGGCTGGGAGAGCTGGGGGTGTTCACCTGGAGAAGAAAAGGCTTTAGGGTCTTAGAGACTTTAGAGCCCCTTCCCGTGCCTAAAGTGGCTTATAAATAAGAGGGATTTTTTTATATGGTCAGATAAGGATAGGACAAGAGGAACTGGTTTTAAACTAAAAGAGGAGAGATTTGAAGGTCTCTTCCAAACCAAACCATTCTGTCATTTTGTGCTGCTAATCACTGATATTTGCTGGCTCTGGAGATGGGAAAATTGTACTAGGTGAGTCAGGCTATGAGCTTGCACTTTGCACTGTGCCTTATGCTACCCAAAGTCTAGGTCTGCATCTCACCTGAAGTTTTGTCATTTATTCTGATTGTGGTTTGTCAGTAAAACAAACTTTTCACTGAAGTTTTTATGAAGCATTAAACAAAATTTAGGGTATTCACTCAGATGAATCAATAAATAAGCTTTTGTCCTATGATCATGCTTTGAAGGGTTTTGAAATAACAATGACAGAAGGGACTCATGCAGGCAATGAATGAGAACCCTGGTCTGTAGCTGTAAAGTGTGCTTCAAATCCTGATTTCAGTGGAAGCAGATTGTTAACATACTTCAGCCATATCCCTGTGTTTTCCCTTAGATCTATAGATTCTTACATTTTCCACAGGCCTGTTATTCTGGAATCTTATATTGCTAAAGTAATTCAGTTAAAAAATACAGAACTGAGGTGACAAAAGAACCATATACATTATAGATTCAGCTTACTGAAATTTTGACTCATTTTCTTTCCAAGCTGGACACTGTTGTTGTTGGATGCTTGAGCTCTTGGATGCCTGAGCTGGTTGCATTTTTCCCCAGCAGGGGAACTGCCCAGGCAGTGGGGCATAAGCCTGCAGGTGTCACAGTGCTACAGGTATCGAAGTATCTTCCTTTTATTGAGTCATCTGATAGTTTCAACTTTTTTATTGATGAAAATTCAAAGCAGTATCTGACAGCTTATTTTCTGTTGTGTCCACTTGCCCCCTTGCTGGCTGGAAAGAAATATGAAGTCAGAGCATTCCCAGGCATGGAGGGATGGGGTGTTGGCATTGCCCAACATTACCCTTATTTGGTTTTGGTGGGCCTCAACACAGCTACACACAGAGGAATATCCAAGACCATTACTCATTAAATTCTCATACTTTGGAGATGTCTTCTGATGATGCAGCCTTGTATTGTTATGAGAGTATTTGTTCTTCCCCAAACCTTTACAATAGGAAGACTGTGTCATTTTGTTGTAGTTTTTTTTTTAATCTTGGCTACTGATTTCACAATTTTAATTTTCTGTAAATCTTTGACAGCTGTTATTTTGTTGTTTTAATTTTCTCAATCTAATTTAATACTTAGTCTGCACAGCACTTGGTGAGGACAGGACATAAATACATAATTACAGCCTACTGGACCTTCATAAGGTCTGGTCATTTTGCAGTCTTTGGCTGTTTCCAGAGAATCTGTTTAGAGACTCGTGGGTTACTGAAGCATCTCTTCTTCCCTTTTCTCATTCTCCCCGTCTCTGTGGAGAAACATGTAATGCAGTGAGACATAAAATTAAATGGAGATTAGAATTTCAGGAGAAGTATTTTAAATGGTGCTGCATTTGATTCATTTATGCTTTAAAGCAAAGAGAGTAAGGCAAAGGACAATCTGCTAGTCAAAGTATTAAAATCTGCCAGGGGCATGGCATTTGCCTTAACTTCCAAAATACTTACCAGTCGAAGACAAGTGGAAATAGATGTTGTCTGTTCCCTCAGGTCTCACTTCAAGCTATCTTAGTTTCTTGCTACCTCTGCTTGTGGAAAGTTTGTCCGAGCATTATAAATGCATTGATTGGTTCCCATAGACTTTAAATGCCTCTTTAAAACATAGGCTGACCACTGCTATTTAGGTGCTTTTTAGTTTGACTAAGATGACATCCAGCACTGATTTCTGATAGTTGGAACCCTAAAGTGTTACTGAAATGCTGACGTTTTTTCCTGATACGGTTCTGTCATGCCCCCTTTCCCCAACCCAATTCATCTTGTTTGAAAAACCTCTACAAATGATAGCTATGCCAGAAGAGGATGTGTGATAACAGGCTTTACCTGGCTTTGAGCTCACACTGATCCTTTACCCATGGGCTCAGAGGTATGAGTATGAGAATCAGGATTTAAAGCATGAAATTCTCTGTGGTTGTATCTGAGGTAGCAGCCTCTTAGCCAGGCAGCCAGCTCAGATTAGTGCCAGTAATTTTCTCTTCCCCACCCTGGGAAGGGGCTGACATATTCCCCAAAATGGCAGCTCAGTATGAGGAGTCTCTCCAGGATCCATGGCTAGAAGGACCAAGAGGGTGAAATGACAGTGGGGGCAGCTTTGCTCTGTGACTCTGTGTGTTTGGGGCTGTTGGACCCTGAGGCCAGTTACCTGAAGGGTGCAGGTATCAGAGGTTGCCAGATTGCACAACTACTCCCTAAAGTAATAAAACATCTAAGGGGGGGAAAAAAGGCTCGAGACCTGCAGGTTTTTATTTCATGCTGTATCTTCCTGTCTTGCTGTACTGTCCTTTGGAATACAAGGTTGGTCAAATCCAAGAGCAATCTTTCCCAGCACTGTGTCTTCCACAGCACTGATTGGGCTGCTCAGGGATGTAAAACTACGTCAGTGTACATACCCTGGAGCATCCTCCCAGAGCCAAAAGTGCAAGAGATGTCCTAAAGGGAAGATACCATCAGAAGTACCATGTTCACTGGTGAACTCATCTTAGAATCCTAGAAT
>JACBWW010000032.1:7976187-8098295 GCA_020086605.1 Lanius collurio | reverse complement strand
TTATCCTAGTATTGAGGCTCCAAGTACTTCATTTTGACATAAAGAGCAGCAGATGATTTTTTTACTAGTCTCCTGGCTTTGTGGAGTTGCAAAGCACCCTGGTAGTGTTCTGAGGCTCTGCACTGCCCTGGCAGGAGCTGCAGAAATGTGCCCAGGCCCACAATGAAAAGCTGAACACAAACAGAGCAAGACAATCCTAATTGGAGTATTGTGTGGTACACTCACTGCTGCTGTTCTTTCGAATAGTGTTAAAAGCAGATTTCTATGAAGAAAAATATCCCCTGCTTTTGCCCTTTGCCCATGGTCTGTTGAGTGAAGCTAGTGTTGAGTTTAATGAAAGTCGGAAGAGTTGGGAAGAGAGCTGGTTGAAACATCTGACTGGTTTATGGTCAGTAAATGGCATGGACAAAATCCAGATTTCTGTGGCTTCTTTTTAACTCATCAAGCTATGCTAATAAACCCTGGGCTGATTTAAGTTACATTTCTGTGAACCTTGCATGTTTGTTGTTTTGTTTTGCTTGCAATTTCAAATTTCCCTGAAAACCATTTTTTTCAAGTTGAATTTCTTTACTATGATATGGATCAGTCAGTTGTGGCAGCTAGAGGAAGAAGATTTACTCATCTGTGTTTTCAGTGTTCAGAACAAAAATTTGCTTTCTTTAAGCACTGCCTTTTGGGAAATGTAGTCCTTAGTGACCCAAAACCAACTGTATGCAAGATATATTCCTATAACTTGATTTTGCTTATGTATCTGCAGATATAAAACCATGAACTCATGAAGATGGAACTCACTAAACATCTTGACTTAAATTCACTTACATTCCTCTTATATTGCAAGTCAAACAACTTAAGTTGCAAACAGGACAAGCTGAGGGAAGTTCCTTCTAGGAAAAGCTGAACATCAGCCCTGACTTGTGTTAACTGTTGGGGAATAAAAGTAGATCCTGGGAGCTGTGAGGACAGCCTGCTAGATCAGGGACAGCACTGACATGTTGTACCTACCTCTGTTGCAAATATGCTTCAGCACTTCTCTGGCAATGCAAACAGTTACCCTGTCAGTGTTTGCTTAGAGCTGTGTACGGCCATCTGAATCAGAAATTTATGCACCATTTGGTAAAAAGGGGCAGCACAGGATGAATGCTGACTTGGGAAGAGTATCTGAGCTGGTCCCACAGCACACCACGTGATTCTCACAATGTGTGTTTGGTCAGCATGGCGTTGCTCCATGTGGGCCTTCTTTGCCTGGAGAGCACTGCAGGCACATTGTCTCCACTGATTCTGCAAGGCTGGTCTCTTCAGTGCAGACAGGAAGCCACTTAAAGCTGGGTTTTATGTCACAAGATACTGAGCTGTGTTCAGCTTGCCTTGTTCTCTGTAAAACCAGAGCTACAAAAAGGCTTTTGCCATAATAACCCACACTGACCCCAACCAGGTGCCCAGTGCTCATCACCCAGATGCCCCACAGTGCTGAATATACACCTGGATGTTCTGAGGTAAAGAGTGGGTGCCCCAACCCTCCAAAGTTACTGACTACAGGGGTAGCTGGGCACACAGTTGCCACCACCTTGTGCCACACACCAACAAACTGAGGTGCAAGGGCAGCTGTGGCTTTGACTTAGCCTCCTGCCTGCCTGCCATTACCAGATTTTGACTTCTAGACAGGTAGGCAAAATCAGCTAATAATTATTCTTGCAGAACTTGAAGTTGCCTAATTTATGTTTGTATGAAAAACAAAAAATAATTTCAAGTGAGAAGGGGTACCTTTTATTGACTTCATGGCTGTTTCCCTCTCTCCCTGCATGTCCTCTCTCCCTGCATGTCCTCTCTCCCTGCCCTCTCTCCTGGCTTGGCCTTCCCAAGGCTTGGGGCCAAGACAGAGCAGCCCCTCTCTCCTGCTGATCCCGACTGACTCCTCTCCCACAGCTCCCATTTTCTCGGATCTCCGACTAAACCAGCTGTCCAATTCACCTCAAAAAACTCCAAAGAGTTGCTGCTGCAGCTTCTCCAAGGCCAGGGAAGGGAAAAGCTTCTTGCCTGGGCTAACAAAACCAAGCTAACCAAGCAAAACTCAGACCACACTGCACCCCCGGACACCTGGAAAGTGAGGCTTTGAAAAAGCCCACCAAAGAGCCCAAGGCTTCCCCCTCCCCCAGTCCCACCTTCAAGATACAGCAACATTTTTTGGGCATAAAGCAGAGGATCAGGGAGTAGACTGTCATCATAAATCACCCCAAGACAGAAGATCATCTTTTTTTGGTCCCTATTTATCTGTGCCTTGGCTGTGGAAAGACTGTCCAAGACTGTGGACAGATTCAAAAGAGTCAAGCAGATTAAAGAGGAAATGTCCCATCCCCACCAGCATGGACCAGAGTCTCTGCTACTGGGAGCAAGTGGCCCCTGCTTGAGACAGAGGGGACACAGCACCAGGTAACCTGTGGGTTTTCCTGCATGGCCACAGAGAGGACTCACATGAGGAAGTGGGATGGAAAACCCACCTCTGCCCTGGCAGCACAGGGATGAGTTGAGAGGGAGAACAACCAGCACAGGAAATTCTTCAAGGATAAATGCCATTCCAGTCTGCAGTGGGGAAGTCCTCAGAGACAACAGGAGGGATGACATTGCTTTGGTTCCTCTTCAGGGGACATCCAGTTGACAGTTTGAAGAAGTGAGCATGGAGTACAATGGCCAGAAGCAGAGGGGCCCTGCCTGCAGCCAGGGGCAGGAGAGGGGCAGTCGGATCTCCTGGACTGTGTGGCTCCGTGGCACATCAGACCCACAAGCACACAAGGCTTGAGCTGACACTGCTGCACAGGGTACCCCCCTGCCATCAAGGCGTGTGGGGGCAGAATCCAGCTCCGTTTCTAGGGTGAGGAGGATCCCAACAGCTGATGCTGGAAGCTGAAGTGAGCCTGACTGGAAAGGAATGGCAGAACCAGCCCATCGTGACTGGCCCAGACACCCCGTGTATCCTTGGCACAGATTGCCTCGGGAGAGGGCATTTCAAGGCCCCAAAAGGGCATTGTTGGGCTTTTGGGAGAGCTGCTGTGGAGACAGAGGAAATTAGACAGCTGAATACCTTGCCTGGTCTCTCAGAGGACCCTTCTGCAGCAGGACTGCTGAGGGTGGAAGAACAACAGGCAGGGATCGCTCCCACAACAGTGCCCCAGCAGCAACAGCGCCCCAGCCAGGGCTGTGGGACCCCACCCATGGGATGAGTCGAGGACTGGAGACCCAGGGAGTGCTCAGCAGGACTTGCTCACCCTTCAGTGCTCCTGTGTGGCCTCTATGTCATTAAGAGCACAAGTGTCCTTTATTGCTTTCCAAAGATGTCTCAGAAGATGTTGTACTAGAATCTATCCCTTGACATTATTTATAAACTGCAAAAAATGTCACCAAGGATTAGGTGATTAGCATGAGTCTTATTCTGTAATAAGAATATATATTGTCATGATGACATACAGAGTGAAGCATACAAATCCCTTCTCATCTAAAATGAGAAGACAGCCTGGAATAAATCCCCAAAAAATTACATCTTTCATATTCACACAGATGAACTTGCTGCTGCCTTCAAATTTCTCTTCAGTTCAACTGCTTCTTTGCAAACTTCTGTGTTACTTCCAGACTTTGCATTTGACTGCCTTGCATTTGGCCATGGTTTCCTACATGTGGGGAGCCCAGCTGTCCACGTGCTTCTGGAATGAATCTTTTCCACAGGACAAACAGTTTTGCAACACTTTACCATGCTGAGATAACAAATAATTAAGCCGTGTTTTTATCAATATGAAGGTAGGACTTGTGGTTTTCCTTAAAGACCGTTGTCTGTACTGAACTTTCAAATGATCCACAGCAGTATTCCCAGAAACCCAGCACAAACAGAAGTCCCGTTCATCCCAGTATTACCACTCCTGTGATCTCAGCAGACCTAGAAGACGAAATGTCTGGAGGAGACACTTCCAGTGTGGACCTGCAAGCACAGCTAACTACTCCACTTCCCTGCTCTTCCCTCCCATGGAAGCTGGAGTACTGTTTGCAAACTGAAATGGTGCTGTTGCTGCATCCCCCAGGCACTTTTCCTGCTCTGTGCAAGCTTGCATATTCCATACACGGTGTAAGCTTTGCAGTTTCAAAGATCTAATCTAATAATAGATTGGTCTACATTTGTGGCGTTGCCAGAAAAAGGCATATGTTGTCAGGCAGTCAAAGTCAGCAACAGTGCTTAAGTGGAAATGTGCTTAAACATTGAGAAGGCAGAAATCCAAAATAATCCATCCAAGGTTTGGCTATTAGGAAACTAAAAATACTGTCTTCCTACATATAGGGTTTCCACATGTACTTAGAGAAATACTGTTTGCCTGATGTCTCAAAATTATTAAAGGGCAATTTTTTTCCTTTCTTGGCTTTGGTGTGATAATAGAAGATGCTGTTGGCATTCAGCTTATTGAAGACTGGTTTAAGAGGAAAGTGAAATTACTGAAATAACTTGAGCAGAAGAGGCATGTGTAGTGTAATGTGGGAGAGAGAGATGACATTGAGTTCCTTTTTTCTATCACACAAGGTTTACAATTCCAATTTTTCATGTTTAGATATCCTCTGGGTAAAGAATGCAGCAATGGCTTGAACAAAGTGAATGTATTCCATAAGAACTACTGCTCTTCTCTGTGCTGGTGAAAGACTTTGCTTTTAAATTCAGATGGCTCTGTAGTCCTCCTGACCTTTTACATAACTGCACTGAGGGGGGGATTGGGCTTTGAGATGGTTTATGGAGATACGAAGTTTTGACATGAGTTTTGAGGCGGCAATTATGGGATTTCATGTGTACTTATCCCTTAAATATTAGCATATTTAGATGTGTGCTCAGAAACCGACATCTGTCACAAACATACCTCTGCTGGGTCAGTGTGTGCACACCGACACATATAAACCATTCTAGTAGAAAATTGTTCCATAAATGCCATCGCAGATCAGGAAAGGTTAGGTTTTTAATATTAATATTTTCTCCTTTAGGACCTCTAGTTTCACCCTAGTGAGCATGCATGTAACTCAGTCAGGAAGTAGTAGCAAAGAGTTTTATTTCAGTGACTTCCCTAGGGAATTCATCCACTGTAACAAATACTTCTGCCTCCTGGGACCCCCCTGAAGCAGCATCCCACAAGTCCTTTTTGCCCAGCTTGTATTACCCCTTGCACTGGTAGCAGCCTTGTGCTGTTTAGAAGTGACAGTAAAAAATTGAGCTGCTGCTATTTTCAGCTTCTTTTGGCACTATTTCTGGAGAGAGTTGAGTTGGTAAATGTGGCTGTCACAGCAGCTATTACCAATGACACAAAATAATTAAGTTGTGGTTTCTATTATGGTGGGGGCACATCTGTATTTTATAATGATGTCTGTGCAAGGAGGGAGTCTTATGCTTAATTGTTGTGATGGATGCTTCCAGGAAAACAGGACAGGTCTCTAAAAGCAGGTTGTCTAATACTTGCCATGTACCTGAAATGCTGTTGGTTACATGGCAGACCACTAATTGAACTGAGTGTTGTTTCCTCTCAGTTTTCTGATGAGTTATGAGGAGGGCAGCATCCATCTAATTTTTGTCCCTATTGCTTCTGGAGGGGATAGCTTCTATGTTCTTTCCAGCCAGTCAAAAGAACACTGAAACCAAGTTTTCATGTGATTATTTAATCAAGTGAATGCTTTCATTTTTTGATGTCTTGAGCCAGCAGTATGGGATTCCAGATTTTCAGAAGTCTTGAAGATTTCTGGACACAGATGCTCAGCAGTGCTGAGAAGCCCTGCTAGTTCCCTGTTCTTGAATCCTGCTGAACTGTGTGTGCTTCATGCAGAAATTACACTGTGAAATTTGGGAGCCTTGAGAACAATCTCTCTTTTTCCAGTATTTAAAGTATTTTCTGTAGATTGTCTCAGATAAATTGGAGAGTATTGTAGTGTAACTGTGAAATCCTGCTCTTTTGGTTCTCAGAGACACATGCTCTTCCTGTTGCACCCAATTTAGAGGGAAAAATTTCTCCTGGTCTTAAACAGGCTCTGGCATTCTCCTGGAGGGGCCAGGAGCCCTGTGGGTGTTGGGGATGTTGCCCAGAACTGTGCTGAAGCTCTGCTGAACGTGAACAGGAGTTTGCCAAATGTCGTGCTAACCTTCCTGCCATTGCTGGGCACCAGTGGATAGAAGCTGGTTTTTTTCAGTAGATGTTGCTCTACATATGTTGGTGTGTCAGGGAAAAAAAAACCTTTTCAACTATATGTGGTGTTAAGCCTTAAGGCTGAAGCTTTTTTTGTTTGTGTGTCTGCAGTGGAAGAATCCCATGTCCCATTTGATTTGTATGTGCTGTTAGAGGTGACATTGTGCTAAATGCTGAACAAGCTGGGGATGCTGCACTGCACTTGGCCTGTGATGTCAGAAGATGAGCATGGAGCAGAGCAGAGGCCACAGGGGACTGGGCAGGGGGAAGCTCAGCCTTATGTCCATTGGCTTGATGGTTGCCACCACTCCTCTCCACCACGAGCACCCGAGGAAGGGGAGAGGACCAGCACAGGGAACTGGGATTCTGTCTGTTGGTGGCAAAAGCCTCTGAAGCAGCAAGAAGAGATGCTGGGGCTTGGGTGACAGATTAGATGTCAAACCTTGATAAGGCAAAAAATTTCGGTGGGCAAAAAGGGAAGACAGGTGCATGCATGAACCATGGAAATGCTTTTGGAGGGTGCTGGAGTGAGCAGTCAGTGGGCAAAGTTTTTTTCCTCTGTGTCAGTGCAACACAGCAGGTCCTGGATGTGATGGGAAGCCGTAAGGGATATATTTGGTAAGAGAAGTAACTAAGAACTAAGTAATAAAAATTAGAGTTTTACCGGCTCCATTCTGCACAGGCAGGCAGCGTGGAATGTGGGTCACACAATTATGAGTTAGCCAGAAATAAAATCCAGGTCTGTTAATGCCTCAGGCCTCTCCATAAAACACCAGACTGTGACTCTTTCCTTCAGCACGGCTTGGATGGGAAAGGACCTCCCCTTTAGGTGGAAGATGAGGCTCTGCTCAGTTCAGCTGCTAATCATGCTGCTGTTTGCCTTTGCCAGGTGCAAGTTCTTCAGCCTCACAGAAACCCCTGAGGACTACACTATCATTGTGGATGAAGAGGGCTTCCTAGGTAAGTGTCAGCAGGTGCCACTTTGGTATCCAGCCTGAGGGTGGACAAGGAAAACATGTCATCTTGCTAAGACTGTAAACCAAACATGTCATCTTGCTAAGACTGTAAACCAGAACGTTTGTAAAACAGGTCTGTTTGTCAGTGCTGGTAGTACAGCTCTGAAAGGTGCTTTGATCACTTAAGCACACTGTCTCTGCTGCCATGCTGTGCAAGGCAATTCAGATACAGAATATGAATATATTTGAATGCTGAGAGAGGATCACACCCAAGTCTTAAAGAGTAGTTTAAGCACGTTTGAAAAATCAAAACCATCTGCGTACGATTGCATTAAATAAGCTGGCCTGTGTCCCCAAGTGTCCCCAAGTGTACCACATCTTGCATTTCCAGCTTCTATCAACCTCTCTCTTTGAAAGCAGCACTTGAAGATGAATAGTTTGCATCATCCCTACAGCCAGCACAATGCTGTGACTCCTTTGGCTCCTCACTGAAATCTGTGATTTATCTCCCTTTCTTACACCCAGCTCTCCCTGTACTAAGCGTGCCATCTTTGCCTGGGGTGCCTCAAAGGGTCAAAGGTGTGTCACAGAAGGTGGCTGGCATGTGCTTGAGAGCTGCAGATTCTTGGCATTGTGCAAGAGCTGATGTAGAGAATGGTTTGGCTGTGTAGATGGAAATAGTTTGTAATAACCTTTATCATGTGTGGAGGTTTTGTTTGTAACAGTGTTGTTGAGGTGGTGGAATGAGGAAGTGTTGGACATCATTATTTTTGTTCAGTTGCTCTTTCTGTGTTTGGAATTAAAAGTCTCATTTTGAGGTCAGAGAAAAATTCATTAAAATACAAAAAAAGAAGATTTTTATTCCTGAATAGGAGTTAACTCTTGAGAACCTTCTTGTCACACTGTAGTATTCAATGGTTTTGTAATATCCAAACCACAGTGAGAAAATTTGAAACTACACCATCTTTATTTAGTACAGAATTTTATGATCAGCAGCCTTGCTGAAGTGGGCCCTTTTCTGCTTTGGGAATACTCACAAACATGTAACAGAACAAGCTGTTTTAGTCCAGTACAGTGGTACCTGAAGATTTTAGTAAATTAATCACTAGGCTGAGAATGCTAAATGGATCTTTCCAGCTATATCTGTTTATAATTTGGGAGTTTTGGGGTTTGATTGAAAGTCTATGCCATGTACTTTTGCTCCCAGAAAAGGAGGTGACATAGACTTCTGCTCCCAGTGTTCCTTGTATTTTTTTAAGGGGCATACATGCAAGAATTTTACTACCATTGGTAGTACCAGCTTTTTTGTTATCAGTGGCAACTGAGGAAAATGAATTCTAATTTGGTTTTGCCATAATAGTAGGATGCAGAGCCTCCCTCTAAGAGCTTCATATTAAGGAGGAGAAAGTTTCTGGGTTATTTTCCAAGGGGCACAGCACGTGGCAGAGCAAGAAACCCACAGATTCTCATTCTTAGGAGGGAGTCTGTGTCACTGAACCTGCAGGTGCCAGGGGCACAAGCTGTTCAGGTGCCCCTGAGCATGCCTGGGGCACGCTCATCTCCAGCATCATGTCTGTCTGACATCTATGGCACGTGTTTCTCTGTACAGTTGGCATGACACAGATTTTTCAATTCAGTCTGGTGACTGGTGACAAACTGAATTGCAGCCACCCTTGTACAGTCTCCAGCAGCCACACTGCTGTTTATCTCTCTAGAAATTATGCTAGCTTGAAACAAAGGTGAGCTCAAGCAGTGGTCTTGCTCATCCGTACTGAGGAACTGTTGCACTCACACCACTGGTTGTGCTCAGAGCAAACCCCCGGTCTGGCATGACCACTGTCCTCAAGAAGCTGCATGTCCCACTGGTGCCCAGGTTCTCTCTGAACCAGGCAGTGCTGCTGCAATTCAAAGCAGTAGTCCTCTGGACTTTGGATCTTCTGCTACCTTGGCTCTCTCTGGCACCTCAGTTTAGTGCTGATAGTCACAGTGCCCATGTACCTTCCACTGGGCCATGGTTTTGGGGTATAACATCCCTGTTTTTTTCAAATACACCACGTGCAGTTGGGGTGCTAAAGCAGGGCTTTGCAGGAGAAAAGATCAGTTTCCAGGGAACAAGGCCCATCCTCTGCTACAGCATGGTGTGGAAGCCAGGTGCAAAACCCAGCCTGGGTAGTAGTGTCATGGAGATGGTGGCTTCATCACCTTTTCTCTGCTTTCCTTTGTAAGTGATGATCTTCTGGCAAGACCTGTATACACCACATCCTGCTAACTCTCCTACCACAGCCCCATGTCCTCTGGGTTTGTGTCCAGCCCATGTTGTTCTTTCTGAATTGTCACCACCATATCCAAAGCACTTCCATCCCTGTGTGCAGTTGCATCCCTGTTCCTCAATTGAGTATGGTGTAAATTTTTCATAGTCTGGAGAAGTTCAGGATCTAACATATAGGGTGCTCTGTTACAGTGAAAGGACTCTGCTTCATTCCCTGCTTTCCCTCACAGTCAAGCTAAAAATGTCTCAGCAAGATTCAGTTCACTTTTCCATTGTATAGCCTGTAATCGGCACATGGGCTTGAACAGAGTCAAAATCTCTGTGTTCCAGCATCCCACCTTCTTGCAAAACAGGACCAATCCTGTCTGCCTTGAGTGCATCAGCTGCTTCTTGTCCTGAGTAGTGAAGTGCCAAATTCAGCTCAAGAATTACAGGGTAAATCTTCACCTTTGATGAGCAGTTCAGATAGCAAGTCTAACAGTAAATGACTTTTTCTTTTCAGGTAACTTTTTTTTCTTGCAGCACTTAACAAACTCAATGTAAGTCTCTAAAGGACAGGTTTTTCTGTGTAGAAAATGAGAACCTTTCTTTCTCAGGCACCTGTACAAATTACTGCTGCAGCAGCAATGAGAAGGCTGTCCTGTAACCTGGCATCTTCCACGTTACCAGGCTCTTTCTCCTGCACATCACGAATACCACTGATGGGAAAAGAGCAGGCTGAAGAAATACTGGCACTTTCATCAATCCTTGAGGTTTAAAAAATACTGATATGCAGTAATCATTCTTAAGTGATTTGTCAAAAAAGAATCCCCAGGCTTGTTTCCCTAAGAGCAGCAAGGGAGTCAGGCTGGTAAAGAAGTTGTTATTTCTTCTCCCAGAAAATGTCCACAGTGCAAAGCTGTAACCTGCTTAAGCATTCATCATGCTGAAGGGGAATGGCTACAGCCTAATTCTTTGCTTTAATTCCCTGGTGGTGAGGTGGGCGTTACATTTGCACAGAACCTTGTTTGTTCCAGTGGCCATTTCTCGGGCTTTGGCCTGCTAATGAGGAAGAATTTTATTCAGCAAGTAACACAGGGAACTGTGCACAGAAAGCTCTTTTCCTGGCAGATACTGAGATGAACTAGCAGAAAGTTTGGCCATGGGCCCTCCTGCATGAAGACAAATGTCTCAGCTAGTGGGGTGCTTGGATAGCCCTGTGCAGTCCTGGCATTTATCCCCCTGCTGCACAGCCATCACATGGCAGAAGGTGGAGTGGCTGAAATATTGGACCTTTGTTTGGCTGGTTTGCTTTTTTCCCAGAAGTTTGGCTGAAAGCAGGAGCTCTTTGTGCATTTGCAGATATGCCATAATCCCTGTGTTCTCTGCATAGTCTGTTCCTTTTTCAGAGAGCAGCAAGGACAGACTCACTGTCTCTGGGCAGCTGCATGAACAGAGCTTCTAGCATGTGGTCTTGCTGGTCCCAGTAGTCTCTGTTCATCAGAGGTTTTAGCTTTCACACTCTGAAAGGAAACACATGCATTCACACCTGGAGATAGCTGTCATCTTGAAAACCCTGTTTATATGCACTGGGAACATCTGCATAAATGGAGCCTGGTACAGTCTTGTCACCCAGGTGAAGCTGTCCTGAAGATGGATTATTGTAAAGCAACATGCTGCTAACATTTTCAAGGTGAGGTTACTGGCTTCCTGGCCTTGGCACTTGGTTGATGTCCCTTGCATCCAGTCTTTCATGTAGGCAGTGAACTTTGAAGGTATGGAAGTAGGGAAAAAGAAATCAAGTGCTAGGGTGTTGGGGTTTGATGCTGGCTAAGTGCCAGGCACCCACAAACAAAACTACTCACTAATTTTCCTCTGCTATAGCTAAGCAGAGGAGGGGGAAATAAAATGAAAAACTTTATGAGTTGAGATAAGGATTAGGGGAAAAACATTTTAAGGGCAAAAAAGGTTCAAAACAGTATAAAGAAAATTTATTTTTAACAGAATTAAAAGTAAAAAGGGTAATGAGAACTAAAATAAACCTTTAGAACACTTCTTTTCTTCCCAGCTGCTCCCTCTTTCCACTGACTGTGCAAGGAGACAAACATGGGGATTTGGTCAGACTTTCACTTCTTAAAAATCTTTCTTCAGTACACCTAAGGGAAAGAGTTTCTTTCTTCTGCTGTGCCATGGGGTCCTTTCCACAGGACACATTTCTCTATAAATTTCTCTAGCATGGTTCTAATTTTCACGAGCAGCCCGCCCGACCTGCTGTAACATGAGTCCTTCCCGTGGGCCAAGCAGTCTTCCCACAACTGTCCAGCACGGGTCATTTTAGTTCATGGGGTTTAGTATTTTAAAGATAAGCTGTTCTAGTTTGGAAGCAAGGGTTCTCTTTCTCTATCTCTAGAAGCAAGAGTCTTCTCCCTGTGATTGAGTTTCCCCGTGAGATCACAGCTTTTTAGCATCCACTGGCTCCAGTATGAGCACTCTTTCTTATGGGCTGTGAGTGGATGTCTGCATCCCCCCATGGATTTCATGGATGACAGGGAAATAATTTGTTGTATTATAGTCCTCACCACGGCTTGCAGAGAAATCTCGACTCCGATGCTTGGGGTCCCTCCTCCCTGCTTCATTTCACTGACTTTGGTGCCGCTATGTTGGCTCTCCTCACGTGTCCTTACTTTTTTTTCCTTTTCTCTGACTCGGAAGAAAATTGTCTGTAAGCTGTTACTGTTCTCAAAATTCTACTAATCGAAAAGTCCTTTCAGAGCTTCGCTGTGAGGAAAGGTTGATCTCGTCTGTGCTCCACGGCGGGGAATTGTCCGCCAAGTTTTTGTCGCTGGCCGCGTGGTCCGTGCGGGCACCGCACAGCCCGCCCCAGCCCCCGGCTCCACTCTGCGCCTCTCTGCCTGCGGGGCGCTGCAAAGGAAAAGCTGCTGCCGCCCCTCCCTTCTGTCCGCAGCACGGCTGCTTAAAGGCGGCTGAGCAAGTGAAGTTCAAGTAAAGTTCAAGCCATGCTGAGGTGGTCCCGGGGCAAGCAAGCACGGCTGCCCCGGCGGCACGGCTCCGGTAGCACGGTTCCCCCGGCAGCAAGGCCCCCCCGGCGGCACGGCCCCTCCGGAGGCACGGCTCCCCCGGCAGCACGGCCCCCCCCGGGGGCACGGCCCCTCCGGCGGCATGGCTCCGGTGGCACGGCCCCTCCGGTAGCACGGCCCCTCCGGCAGCACGGCCCCTCCGGCGGCACGGCTCCTCGGCGGCACGGCCCCTCCGGCAGCAAGGCCCCCCCGGAGGCACGGCCGCTCCGGCGGCACGGCTCCGGTAGCACGGCTCTCCCGGCAGTAAGCCCCCCCGGAGGCACGGCTGCCCCGGCGGCACGGCTCCGGCCGCACGGCTCCCCCGGCAGCACGGCTCCCCCGGCCGCCCCGGCAGCACGGCCCCTCCGGTGGCACAGCCCCCCCGGCTCCCCCGGAGGCACTGCTCCCCCGGCTCCCCCGGAGGCACGGCTCCCCCGGCTCCCCCGGAGGCACTGCTCCCCCGGCCGTCACGCCGGGAAGGGCCTCCGCGACCCCCCCGCCACCCCTCCGAGGGGAAGACGAAGGAGAACTTCCCGCAGTTTTTCCTTTCTTAAGTATGTCATCACAGAGGCGTTACCAGCTTCTCTAACTGGGCTAGCAATCTGCCCAGTTGGCAGAGCCTTCAGCGATTGGATCTGTGCTGGACGTAGTAGAGGTTTCGTGCAGCTTTTCCCACCCACTAAAAACTCGGCTGTGTGAAACCAACACATAGGGTCAAGAGAGGAGTGAATCACTGTGATTTTCGAATTTGTAAACATGCATATTTTAGGTTCAGGGAAATTTGGGGTGAGGGACACACATCACCTTCATGTACTCTGGTTTTCCTTCTCCTAGAACAAGTCCATTTCATGCAGATTATTGCAGTCAGCAGACCTGACTGACCTCTTCTGGATTAGAAGCAGAGAGGAAAAGCCATTTCATTTCAACACTGAAGCAGCAATGAGAAACATCTTTTTGAGGTGCACATCCACTGTGTGAACACAGAGCAAGACTCTTGGTCTCCTCACGCTGAGGTTCATCTGCAAGATGGACATGACAGTCCTTCCTAAAACCTTCCTCGGTTGCCTGATATGGCTAGTAACTTCTCTAAGGCCAGAAATCCGTTCATTGACACATTTTCTAGAAGGAGAAGATTCTTAGTCTCAGCTCATACTTCACAGTAAATTGCCCAGTACATTAAGAATAATGGAACTATTTGAAAAATCTCAGCTAGTTAAAGTGGCAGAAAAATTTTCAAGCTGTTAAGAAAATTATAAAAAAGCCATCTTGCTGGCAGTGCTTTGTTTTGATAACCATCATCTTCAGACAAGCCTGTCTGACCTTGGATTCAGGACCACCATATACTTAGCACCACACTGAGTTCCTATTTCAATAACATCACAATGGTGAATTGCTTTTGGTGTCCTCTTTTCCTGAATGTAAACTTCTCCTGTATATATATAAAGTGTCCTCTCTTTTTTTTTTTTCCTGAGAAAATAGCTTACAAAGAAGTCCAAGCAGAGAACCCATCTAGCTAGGAGCAATCTTTAACTTTCTTTAAAGATACAGAGGGAAGCAAACTAATAGTTGCATCTAGTTTTCTGAATATTCCTTCTATAACTGTTTTTTCTTTAATTTTTAGTTGCCCAGTAAATAGGCCTTTGTACCTGAGGCATGGTGGCATCATTTGCTTTCTGACATTTATAGTGCTAGATTCCTCCCCTGGATGGCCAGGAGCACCTGTGGTTGCTAGGCAGAGCATGTTTTTCTCCACTAAACCCATGTACAATCACTCTCTTCTGATCTCTGTAATGGCTAGACTATGCTTTGTCTGGGGTTTTCAGGTTTTTAAGTAATGTGGTATTAATGACCTAAATTCAAATTAAAATGTGGGGATTTGACTATTGCCTAATTAGAAATATATGCTAGGTTGGGGAGGCTTTTCCTGCAATGCATCTCTGCTGATACAGATCAATAAACATTTTGGGGGTTTATGCCCTCTCCCAAGAGGCAGTAGGGTTTGGTGGTTAAAACTTCTGGGAGAAGGAAGGGAAATGAGAAATACAAAATATTCCAGGGTCTGCTTTGCATCATCTGGGGAAAGGAGCACTTTATCTTCTTAATGCTTGTATGTGAGTGGGTTTGCAAATTTTGACAGCATGTATTATTCCTTATGTTTGTAACCTGCCACATAAAGTCTTTTGGTTCAGTTTCTCTGCTCACTCCTATTTAAAGAAGTACTGCATAAATAATACATATTTTTCACTGTTTCCTTCAGCAGATGGGGGTGTACTGATATCTATTTTTGTTTCACAGCCTGTGGTGAGAAAGCCAAGACTTCTCTTCCTGAACCATTTGAGTGGCCATGATTTCCTCCTTAAATTTGTTACATCTTGGCTGCTTCCTAGCATTTTCCAAGGTCCAAGATAAATGAGCAGATAGATACCAGGGCTCATTCTTATCAACCCTTGTCATAAATGCAGGACCTACAAAGCTTTTCTGACTGAAACAATGAAACAATTCATTGAAATTTTAAGTTGCTCTCTAAGATTAGGATGGAGCTCTCAATTTTTTTTTCACTAGAGAGCATCTGACCATCTGATTGTTCTTCCACTGGTGTGTTTCTGGTTTTTTCTGAAGGGTGGGCTTTAGGGGAAAGGCTGGCTTGCCTTGTTTGTACTGGAGCTGGCTGTAGTCTGCCAGCTGTGAGGAGACACCAGGGTGCTAAATGTGCAAGGAAGGGCCAAGGCTGAACACATGCTCTAAGACCTTTTGAAGCAGTTATACATTGTAAGTGCAGGTAAGACTGTGATTTGTCATCTTTCCCTACTTTTTAAGTGAATTTTATATGGAGCACCCTGTGAGAGATGGGTAAGTGCTGTTGCCCCCTGTCATAGGCTGAGAAGAGAAGCACAAGGAAAGCTGAGGAATCAGTGATACAAGCAGCAAATTTCCCACCTCCCTTTTCCCGTGGCTGAAAACATTCAACCATCAGTTGCCAATTTTTGCTAGCTGTGAATCTACTTCAGGTTTAAGCCATACTTTTCTCAAGTTCATAACATGAACAAGGAAGTGGATTTCCTCCACCTTGGCCTCTCATAAATGTTATGACCCAATCTTGAAATGGAATCTTCAGTAACCCATGAAAAAAACCAGTCTGTCATCATCTACAAACAGAGAAAACATGTCTTTTTTGGTAATTGTTGCAAAATGCCAGTGCACAGCACTCCCCAGGGCTGGTCTCTGAGCAGGTTTGCCAGATGTTCTCACGAGTGCAGGAGATGACTCAGGTTTCCCAAGGATCAGCAGTCATTCATCAAGGTGAGAAAATTTCTTTTCCTGACAGGCTTGGAGAATTGTCCTGATCAAGTGAGATTGGAAAGCCAAACAAACTTAAATCCTGTCTGTCCTGAGACAGAGACTCTCAGGCAGAGATTGCAGGTTTTGTGCCCAAAAACTTCATCAACTTTATTTTCTCCTGATGCCAGTGATCAGTCTTTTCCAGCTTTCCAGGTACAAAGTCTCCAGAACTAATGATGGATCAAGGGTAACTCATCATCCCAGTGAATTGTGTCTAATTGTTTGGTTTTCACTAGAATCAGCTGAAATCCTTCTACCTGACTCTAGAAATGCAGACTGGTGCATGTGCATGACTCCAAACTAACAGTTCTCTTTGGGGGAGAATTTGCTTGATGCTTTGATCTAATTCTTGAGCAGTTAAAACAAAGCAGCGATGATTTTACTTTGCATGCAATATTAAGCTGATGGTGACACACTGGCCAACCATCCTCCTCAGGCTTTTGGCCTAACAGTCCCAGTCATCTTGGGTTTGTGGAAGGGCTTCTCCATGGCCAAGTAAGCCTTTCTCAAGTGAGCAGCTTTGCTATTGCAGTTGTAAGATGAAGACACGGGGAACCAGAGCACCATGGTGAAGTTCATAGGGCTGCTGCAGGCTTTTCTGTTTGACCTTGGACAAGTTGCTCACTGTGTCTCAGTTTCCTCATCTGATAAACAGGGATAATCCAATTAAATCACCTCATTACAGGCCTTGTAAAGATTAATTAGTAAATGTGAAAATGCTTTGATAACATAATGGGCAAGGGCCATTATAAATAATAATAATTGAGGTAGCTTCTGTCCCTCAAGATTCCCTTTTACAATGGATGCACTTTCAGCCTACAGAAAAATCAGGTCTGTAGTGGAACAGATTTGAGATTATGGTGAGAAAAAATACCTTTTATGGGAAAAGTTACATAATCTTTTTAAAATATCATATTTTAGCATTTACTCTTGCACAGGATTAAGATTAACAACATCAAGGTTCCAGTTGTACAGTTAGGAATTTAGTGGTTCCATCTTAAAGTCTTGTTTGAAATGTAATTATTTCCTCTGCTCTGTCAGTTCAGTGAAATCTTGTCTGAAATACTGTCTTTTCAAAAGAAAAAAAAAAGAAAGAAAATACCTTTTTTGCTGTTTTGGTTGCAAATGCAGAAGGAATTGTAAATCTGAGACCAACTGCATTGGTTCTTCTTTTGATATTCTTTTATTTCTGTGGGTTTGGCTTTTCAGTGGAACGTGCTGCCTGTGCCCCCCTGCTGGCAGTAACCAGAGCCATCAGCATTGCCTTCAGCTGCCTGGGCTAGGTCCTCTCCACTGCTGGCTTGCAGAGTCTGTGAGCAGAGCCTTTGCCAGGAGTATTTGAAACACAGGGAAAGTTTTGTCAGGAAGTGAGAAATCTGCTGATTTCCACAGTTCCTGTTACTGAACTATCAGAGACAAAATCCTCAGTTCTTTTGGGCTGTGGCTCTCATTTGCTTGTGAAGCAGGGTGAGGAGAGGCTGGCCATGACAGTGCTTTGCTGGCTGGGAGCAAAAAGCCATGGTTGACAGATTGGGAAGGACCTAGCTCTTGATCTTTGAGAGGGCATTAAAGTCCCTACACTCAAGCAGCAGTCCTGTGAAGGACAGATGCACCATGCTTTGAACACATCTTGAGCCAAACTTTGAATCTTCATTTCTTGTCAATAAAGAAAAAAGCCAATTTCTGCTCCCTTCTTCATTCTCATGAGAAAATGTCAGCTTTTGGAGATTGGATCTGGTTTTAATTTTCCAGGTTTGCTCATTATTAGTGGTGTGCTATCCTGTGAAGAGGAAGAAAAAGAGCAGCCTGATTTTCTGAGAACTGACGAGAGCCTAAGCTGGATTTGTCTTCTCAACCCAGATCTCCAGTGAGGGTGGACATAATGATTGAATCTACCATACCATGTTCCACATTTTTAGCCAAACATAATAATGATGCTTTGAGTTTGGAGTGTATTCATACTTCCTCTCTTACGAGACCTCTGTGAGGTAAGAATTATTTTCTCCCACATATGAGGAAACTGGTAAAAAGGAGACCAAATTACTTGTTTCAGGTCACATACATTGTGGGACAAACCAGATTTTGCCTTAACTGGAAGCCCAAACTGGCATCTACTTATCTGCACTTCAAAATCAGACCTTATTTACCACTGTTGTTTCCTCATGATCCTCCGGGTAGTCTGTAGTGGGTCTGTCATCCCTCTGTGTCCATGGCCAGGTGGGAGTTGTGCTTTTATGTTATAACAGCTTTTGTATATAGACTTGACTTTCCTGTGCAATACCTTTTGTTGCTGGGTCAATGTCTGGCCTGGAAAGAACTTTGTCTCTTTATTTTAAGCTCAGACTTTGGTAATAGTCTGAGGTTTTTGTTTCTTGCAATAGAAATCACAAGTAGAAAGCTAAGAAAGGAGGCCATCAGAAACGGATTTTCCAAGTGGGCATTTTTGTGCATTTCACAGACTGCACCAATCTCATTGCAAATGCACTTCTCTTTGTTTGATTCTTAAAAAGACAATGTAAAAGTATGACCAGCTTAGTTTTTAGATTGATGACAAAGTTACAAGAATTGCAAAAGGAGAAGTAGTTGAAAATGAGATGAAAGCAGGGATTTCTGTATAAGCATTTCCTTTATCAGTCCTTGATTACTCTGTCAGCAGACACTTGCAATGGAGCTCTTTCCTCAGGAGGTGCCTGCTGCTTTTAGTGGTGAGAAGACAGCCTTCTGATATATGGATTTGCAAGTTCAGCATCAGCCCCTCCAGAAGGACCAGTGTTTGTTATCCTATAGCCTGACTGAAAACAATAGTTGTATGCCCTAGTTGGATGTTGAGTCCCTTGGAAAGCAGAGGGAATGCTTGTGAGAGTCAGGATTTCAGAGCTGGACTATGTTTGTACAGCTCTATTTAATTCCAAGTTACCCTTGGGTTATTTAATTTCCTGACAGCTGCAAAAACAGTGTTCTCAGATAACTATGGCTTCTAATTAGGCAATGTGCCTAAAATGGTAAAATGTTTTATTTGGCCATGACACTAATGTTTTGTATGCAGCTTGGAGATGAGAAAGTCAAGCAAGTTGGACTTTCAGCTTCCTTTGGCAGAGCTGTGTCTCTTTTGTGATCCCCAGTGAATAATGCTAAAGGCATCTCCTCCTCTGCCCCTGAGCTTCAAACCCCTCCTCATTGTTTTGGACTGTGTCATCTGTGAATCTGCCTCTCAGCTGGAACCACCTTCCAGAAATAGGTTTTATCAGCACAGCAGACTAACATGACTTGCATAGCTGAGGCTCCAGAGCATTCCAGGGACACACAGACAAGAAAGCAGGTGAGATACACCTGTAGCTGAGGGCTGTAGCCTCCTGGGGATTCCATTACACTGCACAGTTGCCCAGATGTTGCTTTTATGGCTCGTGCACTTAGTGCACAATCAGGCAGTGATAGAAATAAACATACAAGTCAATTATTCTTCCAAATCATTTATTCAGTTTAGAAAGGGTGTTAGCATCAGGTTATGTTAATTAGATCCTGACATGATTTGTGCTCGTGAAAGGTTTATGCTTTGGGCTGTATGAATTGATGATCTCTACATTCCCTCCTGTGACAGCAAAAAGTAGCTGCTGGGGGGTCTGTCACCTCCTTTAATTCTTAGGCATCCCTTGAAGTCTTGAATCTAAAAAAAATAGTTAATTTTTTTCTGCCACTTTGCTCCCTATTTTAATTCTTTTCCAGAGCTCATAATTCTGAAAGTTTCCATAACACTTCTTACCATTGCAGAACTTATAAGTTCTTTTTTTAAGATCCTGTTCATATAACCATAATGCAGAATTGCACTCTGATAAATCAAATGCCTACTTAAAAGTTTTGCAACTTTAATTAGGTGTTTGCTACCCTGTAGTCAGAGTTTATCTCTGCCTTTCACTCTTTACATCATGTCCTACACCACTGACTGGAGGCTCTTCAGAAGATTTCTGTATGGATTCTCTATAGCCATTTGCTTTTATGTGACTGATCATGCTCAGATACTGTAATACAATGAAAGAGAGATTACTGCATCAATTGCAGTGTAAATAACACTGAAAAATGATTCTCTGTAATAATCTGGCTTTACCCAGTTCTTTTGGGATGCTGGTCTGTGTGAAGGAGCTGTGGATGTTGCTCAGATTGGGTTGTGGCTATATGAGCAGTGCCCATGGGTTATCCTCTGTGTAAGATCAGCATGGAGAGAAGATGAGCAGGAAGTTTTTAGTCTTCCTTCCCTACTACAGTTCCCTACCAGTCAATAACCTGAATTACAGGTTGAATCTACATTACCATATTTAATAGCTATCAGTATACCAATCCACCACAAAGTTGTCTAACCCCTTATGAAGCGTCTTCATTCTTTTGGTCTCCATGACATCTTCTGTCAGCACTCTGAGAATTTCATTTGGTTTTAGGTGCTGTCTGTTTGCACTGTAGCATGATGATGTCTGGGCTCTTACTCAGTTCTCCTCCTAACATTTCTTAAGGATCTTTGAGCATCAATTTGTTTCTCAAAGAACTATCCACAGTGTCTCCAAGACTTAGGAAAGAGGATAACAGAGCCATAATAAAAATACAAAATAACATAGGTTATGCCAGGTTATCCTGCAAATGTTCCTCCATTGAGAACTCACTGCTTACTGTTATTTTTCTTAAAAGTCCAATGGAAGATCTTCACTTTCTAAGACAAATTCTTCCTTTTGATGAACTGTTTCACAATATATCTTCCCTTAAAATCCCATCTCTGACAGCTGTATTATAGTTATAGTACTCTTGACAGAAAAAAATCCAGTTGATTCTCTCATGATAGAGAAGAATAAAATTCTAAAATAAGAACACTTCATCCCCAGAAGACAAATCAAAAGAATTATGATATGTTTGGGCTCATACCTCCCTCTCTCTTTCCCCTTCCCTCTCTCTCCACGAATGTGCTTATCAGTGTGAATCACATGGTATATAAATCCTAAATCCTGACTAGAATCAAATTTAGGTGTAAGATGCAACGTGCTGCTTCACAGATGCAACGGGCTTCCTTCAGAGTAGCATAAAAACTCAGGTGTATTTTCCTTCATAATCCTTCTCCAGGAATCCTGCAGACCATCTAGACACAGTGGTAAACACCTTCCCAGATTTGCTTGTCCGTTTTTCTTTTGCATTTGCTCCCTCTGGGATTTCCAGCACCATGTTTTACCAAAACATTCTCATGTTTATTTGACAAGATTTACCAACTCTCTTTCCGCTCCAGCTTCCCTAATTCCACATTTATTGAATTTTTACAGTTGGAAAGAACTGTATCTCCACAGTCACAGTCTGCATGTATTGTTTGAGCTGGGTTTGGAGGACATGAAATTGAAGAGGTTGATAAAACGCGAGAGGCAACTTTTCAAGGACTGACAGTGTCAGCAGCAGTGGCATTGTGGCTGAGGAGGCCTTGGAGGGTCCTCAAAAACCTGATTTCTTTATCTTTGTGTCTTTCACATTGCTGAGCAGATTGCAAGCACTAAGTAACTGTTAATCTCTGGAGCCCTGCTAAAGTAATTGTATCTGCAAGGTATTTATTTCACAGTTGTTTTTCTTTTCTGCTTCCCTGGTGTTATGAATGGATGATGTGGGTTTAAATAAGTCCCTGCCTTTTGCCCAGGCCTCTGGCAGCAGGCAGTAGCTTTATTGAGGTGGCCAGCATCCAAAGACCCACTCTCATTTGTAAGTTCTTTAATAATGGCTGATTCAGTCTATTATGTAATCAATTATTTATTTAATAGACACCAAACTAACAGACATAACACTTTAAACAGACTACTACCACACAGGAGTAAGACAAAAATAGACAACTAGTATTACATGCAGAGTTAAGAGTACCATTAATTTTACAGCTAGCGAAGAAATAATGTAACTTAGGATCCAATGTTTCTTTCCATCCAATTGTGATGGAGCACACATCAAAATTCTTTCTCTCAATTTCTGGAAAAGTAACCACGAAGTTGCATCCAAGGTTCGGAGAGAAGTCATCTTGCACATTCCCAGGGAGTGTGTAAGAGGCTTCTGCCTCTGCTCTCTGTAGTACTTTTACAGTATAAAGCAGGCCTTTTGGTCACCTGTGCTTTTTCCTTTTTTCTCTCCCCACATCTGTTCTCCATAATAAGGTGTTAATTCTTGGTTAGGCTGGCAGACCCTTTGGCACCAGGAGGTACCTGCTGGCCCTTGCCTGCCTGGGTTATCTCTCCTATCTGCACTGGCCACCTGTGGTGGGGAGAGGGCTGATACACCCTGCCACACCTGGGCTTGGTTAAGATGTTTATTTACTGAAAAGCTTTGAGCTGAACTTGTATATTTAAGAGTTGCCAATTTAAATATATATAGATATATATATGAAGCCTCTGTACGTTGGTGTATATACCTATATTTGTATATGTATATATTTATTCTGAGATACAGAAGAGGTTTAAGAGAAAAAAACTTTAGCTCCTTTTTTTTTTCAGAAACCTGTCCTTAAACTCTAGCTTAAAACTGAAAAGTATATTGGATTTTCACTATCTCTGCCAGGAACAATCCAAGTTTTTCTGTAGTTGGTGAGTTAAAAAAGCAGCTCCCACACGGACACTGACATCCATAAGTGAGGCAAGCTCAGTGGGTCAGGGAATCCTCAGCAGCTGGATGACAGGTTGTGTCCTGGCCTCTTGAGTACTGTTGTTGTACTGCTAAAATCCTCAGCTTTTAAGTTTGGTGAATAAGATGTTTTATTTTGTTTCTTTTTAGAAGTTAGAATTGAGCTTTTAGAGAAATGGGATGATAATTTATGTGGACCATCATGTGGATAGACCTCTGTTGGATGCCTGTTCTTGCATTTTAGCCAGTGAGCAAAAATAAAGTAGCCTCTTGAACAAGCTCTTTAGTATTTGCAGCAGACAGGAGTGCCTGCTCTGATGGACATTTACCATGGCTTTTCTTGTTCTAAACAGAGCAGAGATCATTTTCCCCCCAAAATTCATTTTTAGAATTTGTATAAACCTAGATGAGTACTCCCAACATGCCACAATGTGCCTGGGTTTAGTGGCTTGTATGTACCTTTCTTTACAAGGAAATGTATTTATGTATCCAAGAATCAAGGCTAATCCATGCAAGCTTCTCAGATTGTCTCAGATTACCACCCATTTGGATAAAAAGGAAACCACAAATTGAAACCAGTTTGCTTTCAAAAGTGAAATTTGTGCATCTCATAAACATGAAGTTCAAAGGAATTGCAGGAACTTCACCAACCCCAAAGTAAAATGCTCTTGAGAACAGGAGGTTTAATAGCTCTTCATGGAGTAATGGCTGCATCTTTAAGGCATTTGCACCTGCTTAATTTGAAGCATATTAAGTTGGGTTTTAGCAAGCCACTTGCTGAACATGGCTTAAACCTCCAAAAGATGAGGACCCTTTCTGTCCTGTCCCATAGAAGTGGGAAAAGGCAAGGCAGGTGGATGAACCTGATTCTTCACAGTGGGAGGACAAGGGCATCAGCAGATGTCTTCTCTGCCATAGGAGTCTCCTTGGGTGGCTGGGTTTGACTTGGGTTCTGTGACAAAGGGCGCTGATGTTCTGTTGGCAGTGCAGAACACTGGGTTTGGAGCAGGGCTCTCAGACAGGACACAAGGATGTGCCTGGGATACAACTGCAGAGCACTGCAGTGTTCCAGAGGGTGTTTGGCACTGGTTCTCAGTCCTTACCCAGCTGCTTTAAAAAGTCACTTCAGCTGAGAAGTTTCTGGAGGGAAATTTACTATGGAAACCAGTCTGTTCTATAGAGATTCCTGTGGTTGAGTTCAGTGGGGTTTTGGTGGACTTTCTAGACTGGGATGCTTTTGTTGTCAGTTTTGATTAGCTGGGCTCCTGACATAGGGTGCAGTCTGCTTCCTTGTTTGGAAATGGAGAGGTGGTGCTTTGAAAGCATTCAGTGGGAAACTGGGTAAAGGAAAAGAGTTAACTACTGCTTTTCATCTGCTGCTTTATGTGGGTTTGAACTTTCCTGTTTCTTTTTTTTTTCCCTCCAGTGAGCTCAAGGCAGCTGATCTCTGGTCCATGGGTAGGTCTCCTAGCCTCTGCCATGGCATAAAGAATGATAGTCATGTGGTCCAGGAATCAAAAATCTGAAAGTCTCTTGTGTGTTTATCAAATACTTTTTTTCCAAGCATCTATTGCACCTCAAAGGTTCGAGGTGGCAACAAAGGTTTCAACAAAAATGCAGAAGGTCCTTATTGACAAGATAAGCAGAAGGCAGAGAGGCTTAATGTGACCAATTTCCCATGCAGAAAAGGGCTTCCTTACTGATCTGTGTGTGACTAAGTTCAGTTGCTTAATAGTGACAATAATATAATTTCTACAGTGGATAGATATGCAATAATCTATTGTTTTTCTCCCAGCTTCTTTCTTCAATTCTAACAATGCGGCTATTGGTGGATTAGAGAGTAAGACTGATTTGGCCTTTTTCCTTTGAGGTGAGTGAAATAAGGCAGCTACTTGTCAATATAAGCCTAATTTGACCTGATCTTCTCCAGTTGGGTGAAATAGTGGAGTAAGAGTTGGAGTCACTGATACACTTTACATAGGTAGTGCAACCACTGAAAACACACTGAGCTTAGCAGGTTGGGAAGCACTTAAAGAGAGGCACTTTTACTCAGAAATGCGGGAGTGAAATAGTGTAGAAAATTCTGCCAACTAATGGTCTGAAAAATATTCTGCAAAGGCTATTTTCTACCCTTACTTCTAATTACATCTTCTACATTAATAGCCTGAACAACTGGAGAATCACACACATTAATGTCACAGTTCACTTGGGATAATTTGTTTTGCAAGATAATGAACTGTGTCAGCAAAAGTTTAACACTTGCTCTAGGTGGGGCTGACAGTTCAGCCTTCTGGTAACTTTGCCAGCGTTTCCCAGTAAAATGCCCATGGTCTTTGACTAAATCTCTGTGAGACTCAGTAACCTGGGGGGAGGTTATGCCATGACTTTATTAAATTATTTTTTATTTTGTTTAAGGCATTCTGAGGAGCAGCTTGGAAGGATATACTGCAAAATACTGACTTTTTTTTTTTTTAAAGAGCTTTAGTCCTCTCATGCCTTGGCAGTGGAGGTGTCTGTGTGAGAAAGTACCTCCACCTTTTAAAAGTCATTCAGCCCAGGTGGAGGTTTGTGCACTCTGGAGTTTTTCAACCACAATGGCAGGAGTGTGTCAGTGTTCTACACTGCTTAAAAGCCAGGCATCCATGAGAATTCTAACAAAGGGTTCATGAGTTGAGATTAGGATTAGGAAAAAAATACCTTAAGGGCAAAACAGGTTCAAAACTTAAACAGTATAAAGAAAATTTATTATGAGCAGAATTTAAAGTAAAAAGGTTAATAAAATAAACCTTTAGAACACTTTTTTCTTCACAGTCCTTCCCTCTTCCCCACTGACAACACAGGGAGACAAAACACAGGGGTTTAGTCAGTCTTTCACTTTCTAAAAATCTTTCTTCAGTTCATTAAGGGAAAGAAGGGTCTTTCTTCTGTTGTGCTGTGGGGTCCTTCCCACAGGAGATAATTATCTGTGAATTTTTTTTGTGTGGTTCTAATTTTCATGAATAGCAGTCCCGCCTGATCTGCTGTGAGTCACTCCCATGAGCAAAGCAGTCTTCCCAAAACTGCACAGTGTGGGTCATTTAGTTCATGGGGTGTAGTTTCTTAAGGATAAGCTGTTCTAGTTGGTAAACAAGGGTTCTCTGTCTCTGGAAGCAAGGGTCTTCTCTCTCTGTTCAAGTTCCTCACCAGATTACAGCTTTGTAGCATCCACTTGCTCCAATGTAAGCCCTCTTTCTCACGGGCTGCAAGCGGATCTCTGCATCCCCCCATGGACTTCATGGATTATAGGGAAACAATTTGTTGTATTGTAGTCCTCACCACAGCTTACCGAGAGCTTTGGACTCTTGACACTTGGAGCACCTCCTCCCCCTCTCTCTTTTCACTGACTTTGGTGTTGCTATGTTGGTTTTCTCCACATGTCCTCACTTTCTCCTCTTTCTCCAACTAAGAAGAAAAAAACCTGCTGTTTGTAAGTACCATTGTCAACAAATTCCACTAGTTCAAAAATTTCTGTGGCGTTTTTGCAGCGCTGAGAAGTGTGGGGGAATCACTTGCTATGTTTTCGGCACTGGCCATGTGGTCCCCACTGGCCCCGCATGGGCACTGCCGGTCACTTCAGTGCCGGCTCTATTCTCAATCGCCCCAACCTGGGCCAAGAGACACTTCCAACACAAAGTCCAAGAACAGGTATTTGCTTTATTTAGCACACCGGGTGCGTGGGGGATCGCTTCCCCTAACACGCACACCCCAGACAAAAAGCAGATTGCAATATATGTTATATCCATGCATATTCATTGTTTTCCCTAGCAAAGGTGTGGTTATGCAGAGTATTTCTCGGAACTCATTATTCCCATTGGCATACTTGGCGTGCAGGCGCTGTGCTCCCGGGTGCTCGCGCTCAGGAAGGCTCGGTGGTCATTTCGATGGAGGCCCAATGTCTTCGTCGCTGTGCACTTTTCACCTTTCTTCTCGAGGTGTGCAGTCTCCTGTTAGCTGTTTCAGCAGTTCCTTCACTGGTTTTAACAAGCTTTGTCCTTCATTTTTGCAAGCGTTGTTCCTTATCTCTTGCCGCCAAGTTATTTGCTAACTTCTACATTGGTTACAGTGTGCCTTATTCTGGCCCAAGTATGCCCAAGCACAATTATTTTAACCTTTGCAATTCAGCACCTCTATTCATGCAGGATGCAGAAAAGCAGAAGCTGTTGTCTCCGCTTCTGCCCTTGTGTCGGCAGCGGCTAGCTGAAAACGGTGCGAAGTTCCCTGTGAGCCATGCCAGGAGGGCCCCCGGGCCGCGGGGAGGGCCCCCGGGCCGCGGGGAGGGCCCCCGGGCCGCGGGGAGGGCCTCCGGGCCGCGGGGAGGGCCCCCGGGCCGCAGCACCTACCCACTCTTCATAAGAAAAAAAAGACAATCTGCCCGCCTTTTTTCCCTTCTTAAATATGTCATCACAGAGGCGTTACCAGCTTCTCTAATTGGGCCATTAACATGTCCGTCGTCAGAGTCTTCAGGGGATTGGCTCTGCTGGACATAAAGAAGCTTCAAGGAGCTTCCCTTTCTGAAGCTGCCTCTGTGGCTTTCCCCGCCCAACAAAATAGACTGTTTTAAACTAGGACAGAGTGACATAAAGTCTGGTGGGTTTTTTGCCGTTTGTAGTGCAGCTGATGCTGGCAGAGGATGCTGTACCTCTGGTTGTAGGGGAGGCCTCAGTGGCACGGTTAGGAGCAGAGATCCTCAGGGGTGTGCAAGGAGCAAGGGGGGTTTCTGACTCTGCTGTTACCAATACAAATCAGAGGAAGAACCAAAATAAAGCATAAATAGTTAGTCTGAGATTGCTGGGAACAAATCTGTTAGAGTGGCAGTGATGGAGTTATGGAGAGGCTGGTTGGGTGAGGGGATAGATCTAGTGTCAGGGAAGATAGGATACAGGATCAGTGGGGAGGACAAGAAAAGACAAAAAAGAGTAAAAGATGGACATAGAAACAAGGAGAATAGGAGTGGATTATGGGGTTTGAGCTGTAGAGGGTGACTGGGAAGGGGAGGTGGGAGGAGGAAAGAGAAGGAAGAGGAACAGAGTGGTGGGTGTTGGGTTTGTGGGTGAGCAGAATTTGGCCACCTAGAGCATTTGCTCCTTGCACTGCCCACAAGGATGCTCAAAGCAGCAAATACCTGCCAGACAACAAAGGGTGTCTCATTGTAGATCACCTCAGGACATTGGAAGAAGCCAGCTACATTTGCAGTTCATGGCTAGGAGGCTGGGCTGACTCTAAAGCAGTAGCATGTGCAGCAGGCCATGAAGCTCTGATACAATTGCAGTTTTTCAGCAGCTTTCAGTGCCCAAGATGGTAGTTGTACTGGTTTTGTTTCTGAGGATGTTGTTTAACTATTACTAAAAGTGCCTGTGGTTATTAAAAATCTTAGTTTGCCTGTTTTATATGTGCTTCGTGAGGCATGAGGCATTTTGTTGCATCATTACAGACTGACCAGCTGTGGGAAGGAAGGAGAGGGTAAAGCTGGGGAGCAGGGTTTTAGTCTGCATTACTTTGTCAGCCTCCGTCTCCAGGACACCCATCATCTCTCTCAGTCAGTTCTTTCTGAACCTGTGTTTATTCTGAAGATGTCTGTTTTGTTTCTTTGCTTGAGAGCTTGTACTGAGTTTCTGCTAAGCCCTGTCATGGGACTGACTTTTGATTGCTTGCAATGTACAGTGAAGTTCCACTTCGCACTTCTTGGATTATGTCTGAAATTAATTTAAACTATTCTTGTCTCTACTTACCTTCTTTACTCTCCTTTTCTTCTCATGCTTTGAAAGCAGACAGAATACATTTTTGCTTATATCCATGGTCTCTCTGGATTAGATGGAAATGTAAACTCATGAGGGCAAGAAACACCTCTCAGAAACAAGTGCAGGGCCCTTTGGAGTACAGCTGTTTCTGCTGCATTTAGTGCAAGTGATCAGTAAAATCTTAGATTAAAAAATTATGTCATGCAAACATTTAAAACCAAACTGCATATCAACCCACTCTCAACTGGTGAGGCATACTGAACATCTCAGTGGCTGATTTTCTGCTTGCTCTTTTGTTTTTTATAATTAGCACCTCACCTTCCTCTGCAGGGTTTTCCTTTCTCTAGCTGGTATGTCCTGCAGGGTGGGAATGTACAAGCCAAGCCACAGTGGTGCTTCTGATTCAAGAATGGGTCCTTCCAGCCATCCTCTGGGCTGTGCCTTGTTCTCCTTGAGGATCTCAAGAAGCTGCAGAAGTGGTTGTGGGGTTGAACCCCCACCAGCACTGTCAGGGAGGGAAGTGGTGGCTCTGACAGAACAGAACAATGAGTTTGCTGCCTGCTCCAGGCCGAGCAGCAGTTGGTTCACTGGGCTCCCACTAGGGCCAGCATTGGGCAGCCTGCTCTCCCCCAGGGCCCCTGTCCTGGCTCCCGTGCTGCAGGGCTTTTGCACCTTTTAAGTGGTTACTGCTTTGTCAGAGTTTAGATGAGCACGACTTGCCCATTTTCTTTCATACGACCAATCTGAAAAACCTTTTAACTGTTGTTATTTTCCATTATAGAATGGTTTGGGTTGGAAGGAACAGATCATCTTGTTCCTCTATTTCTCCCTCTTTCTAAACGTTTGCATTTCTGTTGATGAAGATTTGCAGTAATGCAGATATCTCTTGATGCATTCCAGGATAGAGTAAACATTCTGTGGGAGAAGTTCTTTTCTTATAATCATTTATTCCCCAATTTGAATGGAAAGCAACACTTTACTAAGCTTTCAAAACTGTCAGCTTAATTCTGTGTTTGTTACCAGTGTAAACTCTTGTCTCTGGAGCATTCTGGGCAATTTGCAAACAGATAAGTTAATACATATTGTGTTCAGCACAAGTAGGCAGGGGCCACTAGATTGATGGAATGTCACCTCTCCTTACCTAGCTCAGGCAGATTTCAGCATACCTGGAGTTGCAGGTGATGTTAATGCAGTCTGAGAGATGCTTCTAGCAGTTTGCATTGTGGGCTGTGCAAAACATGTAATCAATATGCTCTTAAAGAGGCTGCAGGCTCTCTGTTGCTGGGTGATTTCAGATAATGCATTAAATACAATTGGGAATGATAGGGCTAACTGGTCCTGCCACAGACTGGCTGTATTTTATCTGAATATCTTTCAACTGTGTTTTTTTTGCTGCATTGTATGTATTACAGATGTACACAGCTCTCATCACCAAACAGGGACAGCAGTGCTATGTGAGTGTAGGAACAGGTGGTTATGCCCTGCAGATTCAGTTGTAAAAGCTGTGCAGGAATTAGGAGCAGGGCGTATTGTTTCAGTCTTTTAGATGGACAACTGGGATCCAGTGAGATGCTTTGCAAGATGATCTGTAGCAGACACTGGTCCCAGCCCCCAAAGCTGGTATTCTGTGCCCCAAATGGAGCTCCTCTTTGCTGGAGGTTGTTTAAAAATACATGTCAGTGAAACAGAGCTCACAGGCCTCCTTGGCTGAGTGCCCATAGCTAATCACTAGAGATTTCACAGTGAAGTCTTTCAGAGTGTCTATTCAATTAATGGTTCATATTTTGCTGATCTCAGACTTTTTATTTTATTCTTAAATTTAGTAAATGTTACTTATAAAGTTAAATATGTTTTAATTCCATCTTAAATCCAGTGGAACAATCTTTACAGTGGAGTTGGCTTTTTTTGTTTTTTTGCACAGCAGCAGCAGCATGTTTGCAGAGGTTCGTGCTTGGACATGCAGCTGGTTAGTAGGATTCTTCACAGTCCTGTTGTATGCACTTCCCTGGAAGTCTCTTAAAAGTAAGAAACCAAAGAGCTCAAAAACACCATGGAACTCAACCTCAGTGCATTATGCCACAAGGCTATGAGGGATAACCCTGCTGCTCTCCCAGGAGAGAGGTTTGGTATGTCAGGCTGTCGCAAAGGTATGTGCAGAGAGGCTGGGTGGGAATGGGAATGCATGTTTGGGTCTACTGAGATGACCTTGTAGAGTCCAGCTGGTTTCCCTTGGCCAAAATTTGAGTATGTCAGTGAAACCTGATTTTCACAAGTTCACACAGTCTGTATGCTGCTCCCTTCCTTTTAAATCAAACATCCTTTTCTTTGCCCCGGGCAGGAAAACCCCCAGGCGCGCTCCCATTGTGGCTGCGCTGTTTGGGGACAGGCTGTTCGCTGTTTGGGGACAGGCTGTTCGCTGTTTGGGGACAGGCTGTTCGCTGCCACTCCAGCACAAGTCCTGCAGCAGCAACTGCAGTCGGTGTTGGATAAACAGTGCCCCTCCATCTGCTCAGCTGTGGATTCCTGAGGATGCCTTTTCTCCCTGCTTTGCATACGTGCATGAGGAAGCTCCCTCCATCTAAGCACAGCATGCCGAAGGTTCATTAACAAGGGATTTTAGCAGTTGTGCCGTGTTTGCACGGAGAACTTTGATCTTGAGACAGGCACTCAACAGCAGCAAAACCACTGCAGCCATATCAAGGGCCTTTATCCCAAGCACCTGGGGCTGGAGGCTCAGCAGGGAGGAGCTTTGAAATGAACTAGGAGTCTTCTGAGAACCATGAACCTTTGTCTCAGTTAAATGTGTGTTTGCTACTTTCCAGTGCTACAAGTGATCAGTTATTGTAAAATCCCTTAGTGGTTTGTATTGAGGAGAGATCTATGACAAATGCAACTAAACCTACTGCTTTTGACATTTGTTTCTCTTAGTGTTTTCAGTCCTGGATGGCAAATGGACTGTATTCTTTGGGGTTAGCCCAGACTACTTGCAGAGGAAGTCTCATGCATTCGTGTTTTCACAGCTCAAAACAACTTCTCAAGCCAGTTTTTTCAGCAGATTTCCTCTTTCTTTTTTAATTGTTGAAGATCATAATAGCTAGGTGGCAGAAGTCCACAAAACAAGGCAGTATTCCCCATGTAATAATATAACTTAGTTTATTTGGTAAGTTTTTGTATGCTGTTTCTTCTCCCCTAAGTGCACTACTTTAATCCAGACCTAGCACTGTCATGCCAGCTAACTCATCTCTTCTGCCTCCTCTTTGTCCTGCTTTCTTGGGCTTTTGCTCATGTTCACAGGAGCAGCCCTGCCAGGCTGTGCCTCCACACTGGGCTGCCGTCGCTGCCTTCAGAGCACCACTATCAGTAGTGGGGTCTGCTCTGTGCTGAAATGGCTTTTAAAGCCAAGAAGTCTCTCTCTGAGCTGACATAGTGCTCTCCAAGCAGCTGCATTTCTTTGTGTTTTTTCCTTCTGCACTCTCCCAGGGTTGTTTTTGTTCCTGTGTGTGACACCAGTGAAGTGCACAGCAGGCTGCCTTCCCATCTAGGTAGTCCAGGGTTTGGTTTATTTATAAACCATGGAAAGCATGAGTGGCATTTCCAGGTTTAGGGAGGTGGAAGAGAGAAAGAACAGAAGGGAGCAGCTTGCTAGCAAAGAAGAGATTATTTGTCAGATTATATCTCTTGCTCTTCCTGGAATCAGCTCATTAGTTTCAGAGGACCAGAATGAGAAAGGCAGAAGTCTTGGGAGTGCTGTGTTTGTAAGGGAGGCTCTGTGCTGGGATTACAGAAGCACAGAGAGCCCTTGCCTGAGTTGGCAGGGTGACGTGATATTGGAGCTTGTGGTGTGCCACTGAACTGATTTTATTTCTGCATTCAGAGGCAGTGTGCCTGCTTTGGCTCTCTTTGGATTCAGAGATAGGAAATGTAGGAAAGGAAATATTTCTGGCTTCTGGAAACTTTCTTCTCTCTTTCATCTAGCACATAGTTTGGAAGCAAAAGTCTTTGTTGCTGTGCCAGTATGGCTAATAAGAAGAAAAGATAAAAATATGCCAAAGAAGATTCTGAAGGAGTACCAACAGGCAATGATCTTACCAGCAGATACAAAAACCCTTCAGTTTTTCCTCAGCATCTCTTATGTAGTGCTTCTCCCCCACCCTCTTATTTTTGTCTTTTGAACTATCATTGTGAGATAGAGAAAGAAACAGTATTGAGAAATTTAGTGTCTGCAGAGAATCACAGCCTGTCCCTTTAAAACTACAGAGAAGCCTTACTGGAATTTCTATTTTGAGAACAGTTAATTCTGTTTGAGGTTGGGCAAGAGAGAAGCGCTCACAGGCTTAGTAGCAATATTTTTACTCCATTTGTTTTTTATCTTAAGGATTTGCCTGCCTCATTTGCTGGAAAGTGCAGTTATTGATCAATCCTCCACTAAGGAGAAGAACTTGAAGAAAAAGAGAGAAAGAAAAAAAAAAAAAGAAACCAAACAAAAAGCCCAAAAGACAGTATTTGTTGCTGTAATGCTGTTATATAATAGCCATTATGTAATGTCTGTTGGTGCCAACTAAAAATATACTGGAAGATAACTTCCATTGAAGCATTTAACTAGCATCATCCCAGGGTTTCTGGTTCTGGATTCAACCCCTTCTGCAGATGTTGAGAAGAGCTTCCAAGTCCCCTAGGTAGCACAGCAACCTGATCTGTCTTATATTCCTCTTCTTGTCCACTCTTGGGTTTTTTTTCTTCTAACTGGAGTTTTAGAAATGGTAAATCCCTCTTCAAGTCACCTCTCTGCACATCCCACTGACCATGCCATCAGTCCACACAGCCTCTCTCCTAATGCTTTCTTCAGCTGAGCTTTAAATGTCCATGGCAGATACTGGGTTTCAGGAGAAGCTGAGCATGAAGTGTAGCAGGGATTAGATTTTGCAGCAGCCATTGAAAACTTGACAACTTCATAGGTAGTGTTTTACAGTAAATTGTTCTCCTATAGCTGAGCTGCAGCTAAAAGTACATTGCCTTTTCCATCCTTAAGCCTTCCCTTGAACTGCCAGCAGGAGCTGCCATCACACCCAAATGCTCAGTCCAGCTACAGCTGCAGAAATGGGCACCCCAAGATGCCCATACCCAGCCCAGGTGTGATGCAGACCGTGGTTTGCCCTTCCTCCCTGCAGCACAATGTCGATGTGGCAGTGCAGACCCTGGAGTACCATTTCCAGAGGTACAGTGGGCAGCCTGACCAGTGCTGTGTGATGGAAGTGCCTTGGCTAGAGCTTGAGGGCAGTGGCAGCCTCTCTGGGGAGGGAACTGGTGCCCTACACAGCTATGGTCTCCTTGACACAAGGGAACATGAGAGGCTGCTGAAAGTGGCCTAAGGAGGAGCAGCAGGGAGGTGACCCAGGCAGCAGCAAGTGAGCTGCACCACTGATAAGGACCCTGCAAGGTTTCTTGATTTTGACAACAGAGGCCTAAATAGTCCTGGCTGAAAAATCCATGAGCAAAAAAACTCTTTATATCCAGGATTTCAATCTGCACAGAGCCTTACAACATTGTAAATAACATGATGGGTCACAGCATTGTGTGAGTGGTTTAATTAAAGGCTCATGGTAGTACTGGGGGAGGGTAGTAGATGTGTTATCACCAGAGGTGAAGCTGAGCTGTGGTTGAAGCACCTTCACACAGAGGGATTCAGAAAGCAAGATTTAGACTCCCATCATGTGCTGTAATTGATGTAAAGCATTGCCATTTCTTTTCCTGATTACTGATAAGTCATGGTGCTGTTCTGTACCTGAGCACTAACTAAGACTGTGATGCTAGTATCAATGGCACAAATCTACATTCAGGTTTGGTACTACAGTAGATGCATCCTGGTAATGAACAATGGTCAAGGAGATTAATGGCTCCATTGCAGGCATGACAGGTGAGGAGACAACAACTGCCCATGCCCTCCAGAATCACTGTTTCTGTCCACAAATGGGATCAGCAAGGGGTTTTGTTTTCCAGAAGAGCAAAGGTTTAATCTGTCTTCAAGACTTAGAGAGTATTTGTTTTGCATTAATTTACACAAGAAGCATCTCACAATGCATCCACACAAGCATTATGTACATCAAGTGACACGTTTTGTTCTTTAAACTGCCAAAGAAGTCATTAGTACCTATTGTTGTTGCTACTGCTTTATTACAGCAACAGAATGAAGTGGGAGTGCCAGTAACTCCTATTTAAACTTGATTTCCTCTGCAGCACCAGAAATGTTGACAAACTGATGAAGGGAACCAATGGTGCTTTGTGCATGCATTGGTTACAATGACAAGGGCAGTTATGTTGTGTCAGGTTTTAATAAGGGGGAAATCCTCATAAGCAGAACTAAGATTTTACCCAACAAGTATTTTTGTCTGCTTGCTTTTAACTGAAGCAGTTTCATTCTGCCACATGAATGTGCTTCATGTCCTAGCTCCTGGTCACATGAAGGAAGCCTTTCTGCTGGAAGATGCCTATGCAGGAAGGGCAGGGGGTACTGGGTTAAAGCAGTAGATCAGGACGTAGAAATCATATATGTGTGATCAGATGTTTTACCCTGGTTGTGTGTTAATGCCTCTCTCTGGTAGTCGTTGAGTGATGTGGATGCTTACTCAAAACCACAGCAAATTAGGTGAGGGATAATTGTTTTGAACTCTGGGATGCAGATTAGGACACTACAGACTAAGGCCAGCATGATTTGCTTTCTCTGGGGTAAAATATGGTGTACAGTGCTTATTCCTTTATTTGTATAAAGATAAGAGGGAGAGCCTATACAAAGGCTTTTTGGTGAGGTGTGTGTGAGTAGAAACCACTCTCCATTTTCTTGTGTGTTGGATCACAGGTGGCAGACAGGTGGAGGGGAAAAATGTAAAAGCTTTGGTAAAAAGAGGCAGTGGATTTACTGCTGCCTTGCTGGTCCAGCCAAGCACAGTTAAGAGCAATACACTCACTTCAGTGCAGTTCCCTTGGTGACATCAGCAGCATATTAATTGAAGAAATGACCATTAATCTTTTAGTGCCAGGAAAAAGGTGGACGTCTGAAACGTTGAATAGGTAACAAGATTCACTGTCCTGCACATGCTGCCCCGTGGGAAATGAGCAGGGGCAGCCAGCATGGAGCACATACTGGACCATTGGCTGTCCTTGGAAAGCTGGAAACCATTGCACTGAAGGTCCTCAGTGTGCTTTTAGTGGGGGCAGTCTGGGGAACTGGCTCTGCTGCATCATGGTTTTATATGCTTCTGGGCAAGATACAGGAACTCAGCACTTCTGTACAACGAATCAGTGTGATTAGGCAGAAGCTTCTTATTGTTTAAAATATGCATCACCTCTTTGGGCATCATGTGGGAACTCTCACATCTCCCAGTTTGTGCAATAATAGCTATTTATCACTTCTTTTGTGTATTAGGCTTACTTGTCCTATACTTCCATGTTATACTACTTTAATCTATTTATACATAACCTATATAGTTCACTTACTTATACTTACTTACTTAACACAGTACTTATACATTTGCTAACTTATCCATAATACAGCAATACACATTTTACTTACTTATCACAGTACTTATACCTTTTACTAACTTACCCATAATACAGCACATATACATTTTGCAACTGCTGTGCACGAGATTACACATTACTTGATTGGCCCCTTTACTTTTGTAAGAGCTGTACACACTTTTCAGATAATATGATTGGTTCCTAATCTAGTCCAGCACAGTCCTCTTTATCTATTCCTAGCTGTCTTGGTATTTTAGCCTTTCAGCTTCTCCTCTCCCAATTCCAATTTAGCACAGTTTATCTTTCAGTACCTTTCAGTCCTTGAAGCTCCAGATCCAGGCAAGCAGAGTCAAGATGATGGCAGGAACAAAACCCATCCAGTGATCAGCAGACAAGTTAGTCCAGGAAATCCAAACAACAAGACAGCACAGGACAGGGAGCAAATGCAAGCACCTCTCTGTTCTCTCCTCTCCTTCTTCTTTGCCCCACTAAACCTTCTGGCTGGGCTTAAGAACCTTCCAGGAGCTGACCTGCTACACCTAAAGATGGATGGCCAGGTAAAGCTGGTGAGAGTAATTCCAGTCTGGTCTCTCTCTGAGGGCTCCAATAGGAATAACTAAAGATGGTTTGGCTGGGGCACACTATCATGATTCAAAACACCTTACAACAGCAAGATGTATTGAGGAAAGCATTCATTCTGAATAGGCACAAATAAACCAAGCAGTACTGTATCAGTGATATTGTTATGTGGGATTAAAACAGTGTTTCATCTGGAAGCTCTGACCATGTCACTGATTAGAAATCAGCTGGGTTTGTTATTATGCCTATGTTTTAATTGTGCTTTCCTTTAAATATCTTTAGTCTACATCTTGCATTAAAAATCCCCTTAATTTTATGGAGAGAAGATGCCCTGGCTGTTCCTCCTGTACGACTGTTTCACCACCAGATATGCCATAGCCATTAAATCGCCCCCTGCAGCGGCCTGCATATCTTTAAGCATTTAAATGACTAATGTAAATTAGGCTTTTAGGATTAGTCATCGTAGATTTGCAGCATCATTGGTGTGTTGCCAAGGACCCCAGTTTTGTCACCATGACTACTACTGCAGGGTTACTGAGAAACACAAACTGCAGGGAAGTTTATTCACGTGCCAGAAGGTGTGTGGGTGAGCAGTGATGCTGCACCCATGACAGCCAGAGGAGTACCTGGTTGTTTATATCCAGCACAGCCTGGAGGTGGGCCTCTAGAAGGGAGATGCTGTTGTCCATCCAGGGAAAATCACCATCATCCTTATTTCTTGTATTGTCACTTGTGTGTGTTCAGTAAATAGTGTGCTTTGAGAAGATTGGGAGGTGTGTGCCTACTCCCCAAAATGCTCTAATCCTGTGGGGATTATCACTTCCCAGGAAAGGCAGTCCTTCTCTGTGGGGTGTGAAGCTGCAGGAGAGCTGATCCTGTGATGAAGTAATTGTAATGATAAAATCCTCTGGTACTGCCTAGTGAGATGAGTAGTCATGAACTGTCATGTTTGAGATATTTTTTTTAAACCTGAGCACTGAAAAACAGAATGCCGTGGTTTGTCTCCAGTGGGGGATATACAGCCTATCTCTTCTCTGCTATTGCTTCTTTAAATACATGCCTACCTTGTGCAAGGGGCAGCTCCTGGCCCCTGTATTCATCTTCTCCAGACATTTGAGAATTAAGTCTTTAGAAATAGCACTGCTGGAAACTCCTAAGTGCCATCTCTTCCAGTTGGGTGCTCTTCTGTTGTTTGAAAACTCATCCCTATAGCTCTCCTCCACCTCCTTCCACAGCATCTTCTTAGACATCCAACATGTATACATGAGTTTACCTGGGAGCTCTTGAAGAGAATGTGCATTTGGTAGCATCATCTGGTGTGTTTTTCCCTATATTCGTGGCTCTTTCTCATGTAGTTGTCTCTTGTTCCTCAGTATCACCTGACTTGTTTTGTAGTAGCTCAGGACCAAAGTTGTCCTCCTGGCTGAACCTCCTGTCTTCTGGTACATGTCCTGGACTCTCCTACTGAATCATTCAGCAAAACTGTGCCAGAAATCATCAGTTCACTGGCACCTCATGGAGGAAGGGTCTACGTTTTGAAATGTCTTTTAACAGTTCTTGGAGGGAGAAGGAAATCCAGGGAATTGTTCTTAGCTCCCCATCAGCTCTATGGACACTTTGTCCTGCCCCAGGCAGGAGTGCTGATAAACAGGCTGCCCAGCAGTGTGCTCAATGCCAGGCAGGAGCAGAGCCCCTTCTCAAAGGGTGTTTCTCTTCATGTATGAATCTGCCCTTTCCATCTCGCCCCACCTCATTCATCCCTCTCCCCATCTTCTCTCACAAGAGCTCCTCACAGCTCTTGTAGCTGAGCATCTCTGTAAGCCTGGCTGCCCTGTCTGAACATGGGATCCTCCCTGTGCTGTTCCACCAGCTCTGGGCCATAGCTTGCCATCTTGGCATGAATGCCTGAGTGGGGTTTTTTTTGTTGTTGTTTTTGAAAGAAATTCTTTGAATTCAAAACATAGCAAATTCCTGGTGAAGGCAGCTGATGGATTATGCTCTGTGAGGGCTCTGTGCCTGGGTCTTGCTCTTCTGTGATCCTTCCCTGACCTTCCAGCAACAGTGCCAAAAACCTCTGTTGTGGGTTACAGATCAAACATGCATAAACAGAATAAACCAATTTGCTGGGGTCAAAAAGGGGACAAATGCTTCTGATGCCAACTCACATGTGTGGCCTGAAGACAACCTGTCTGTCCAATAAGATTGCTACTCCCTGAAAATGGGGCTGGTCAGGAGGAGAGAGCATAGCTGGGTGCTTATGTGTTCTCTAGAGGAGCATGTCTAGAGACACACGACTACATTACACGTTTGTGTGCTAGTAGACCACCACAACCCAACTGCTTCTTCCATCTGGAGGTTTCCCACTATAAATCATTCTGGTTCCCCTCTCACATTTTGGTTTTAGCTCTAATTTCCCACAAATAAGCCATCAGAGATTTCTTTACCACTCTCCTTCCCCTGAACAAAACTGCTTTCGCAGGCTGTTTTCACTTATGCAGTAAAGTGCTTGTTCAAGCTTGTGTGGGTGACTAAATGCTGTTTGCTTTCCAGTGTCAGTCCCTTTCCATATTTGTATTTATCTTGACTGCTCTGGAGAAACAGGGGAAAAATGCATTTTCACTTCAGAACCATCTTGACATAAGTGGATTTTGTGCCTGTTTCTTCCAAGGCTGTTTGCACTTATCCCAGGGTGGAAATAAAGATGTAAGATCCTGAGCTGTCATAATCCTGTTTGGGTGAACTGGCTGCCTCCAAAGTACACTGCCTGGTGTTAAAAGCATCTCATTTTTAATTACAACTAATGCTGCTGTTTCAATGGCACTTAGCACTGGATTACCCAAAAGCCTGGCTGTCTCAGGAACACCAGTGTTATCCATAGGCAATGCAGAGAGGACTCAGGTTTTCCCAAGCCTCATCCAACTATGCAGAGGCAAGAAGAAACCCTTCTGTGTCCTGTTTGCTGCATTTGCAGCTCACCCTTCTATCCTGGCTGGTTTTATCCGTGGTTATCTAGCCTGTGCTCCACCTCCATCTCTCTGTATGCTGATGAAGCAAGCTCTGTGATGAAATGTTAATGCTCAGATTCTAGCTGTGAGCAGCAGTGCTCATATCCTGTTGTCTAATGTTCCTTGTCATGGGCTGCAGTGCTCAGTGGCTGGGGCAAGCTGCCTTCCCTTCCCTCCCCTCCCCATGCTGGCTGCTCTGCAGGCCTTGCCACAGCTCTGGCACTGGGCTGTGGAAAGCTGTGCTGGGCATTGCTCCTGCCTTCCCCCGCTTCCAGCACTAAATACCTGGTGTGCTCTGTATCTGAGTCTCCTTATCAGCTCCAAGTTTGTTTGCTTGCATAATTCTCAGTGCCTTATCAGATTAGCATGATTTCAAAGTGTTAAGAGCATCAGTGCCTCAAAGAGTTTTGCAGTAGCTTGCCTCGGCCTCAGATTAGATGCAGACATAATAATAATAGAAAATAGAATATAGAATAATAGAAAACTGTTTGGGTAGAGTTGGTTTTCTTTTCTTCTTGGATTAATAATAGAAGCATGGAGACCTCTTGGGAAGGAGCAGGGTGTTCTCATGAAGTTGCTTTAATCCTAGCTATGTCTCTGATATCTGACTCTTTCATGGGTTCACATTCAGGAGCAGTGGAGAAAGTCCCCATGTCCCATAGCAAAGGCCACATGTGGTTCCCCAGATCGTGGGAAGAGAAGGGCATTCCTGTTTGCCCCTGTGGTTGGGGAACAAGGCCCATCTGAGCAATGTCTCATTTCTCCTGGGTGTTTGGAGATGTGGTTTGTGTAAAGAAGGGCTGTGAAAGAGGTTACACTGGAACCAGCCATCATCATCCCTGCTTCCCTCCCTCCCTCCTTCTCTGAGAGCAACAGTAAGGCATGCTGCATGTATGTGAGCACTGTGTCAACACATAGGAAATAATGAGATCTTCCTGTTCCTGATAGTGGCAGGAATAATCAGACCAGTATCTTCATAACATCCCAAATGACAAGGGTGTGTGAGCTGCTGAAGACCATGGTTGGAGACAGCCACCCAGCCCCTGTGAGGATGCTCACTCCTCTGAAGGGAGCTGGTCCTGAGCCTGGTCACAGACTTGGACGAAGCCCTAACCAAGCTGATGCCTGCCTGATGTGTTGAGTGGCCAGTTTGCACCTTGTGCCCTCCCACCTCACACAGGGAGGATCTGTTTAGAGTATTTTTGCCTTGCTTGGAGTGCTGGGTACAGCAGAAAATAGGCTTATAGTATAACTAGGGAGGTGTCTTCTGAAAAGAAAACATGTGCTCTGCTTTCCATGTTCAGGCCATATACCCATTCCCAGGATGTAGTCTCAGCTCCTCCACATCCCTCTGTCCCCCATTTGCCTGGTTGCAAAAGCATCCAACAGCCACATTCACACTGTAGCTTGGGCTCAGCCAGTGCCAGGCATTGACTTTTCTATCCAGAAAGATTTATTGTTATTCCTACTTCTTCTCACCCTTCCCTCACCATCTCCCTTAGAATTCTCACCCCTTGGCTTGCTGAATAATTTCAAGGTGATAATTGCCCTGCACTGCAGCTGATCCATTGATCTGGAACACAAACAGTCTCAAGGTAATTTTCCATCTGAGCCAGTCTGGGGTTTGTGCAGGTGCTGATGTTTGTTTCCTTGTTTTTTAATTTCCTGCAAAGAAAAGCTTTTGTGTTGCTCTCCACAAGATGCCCGTGCCTCTGCCTCAGCCAGTGGCTGCTCTGTAAGGCCACGTGGGGCCTGAAAATTGGCACTCACAGTACCCGAGTCTGTGTAATTGAAGTCTGTGGGTGGAAATTGATTATCCTGCTTCGTCATTTTGTCCCTCTTTCAAAAATGTTTGCCCAGTCCTTGAGGTTTCAGGTAGTTTTATTGCCCATCTTTAGTCCTGCATTGGGACAGACTGTGACTGGGACTCAGACTCTTTGTCCAGTTATAAAAATGCTTGTTCTGCTAGATAAGTACTTGGAAGCAGAGGTTGCTGGGTTTCACATCTCTGAGGATTCAGATATCCCTGACCACAAAATCCAGCACTGGGTCACTGCTGGCCACAGGGAGGTGCACCCTGCACAGCAGAGAGTTAATTTTCCCATGGCTATTGCTTCCAGCAGCCTCAGCAGAAACTGTCTTTGCAGGGTTTGATCCGAGGGGCGAGGGGCGGGGGTGTGTGATGATGTAATGTTACCCACTCCCTGTGCTGGTGGGAGGAGGTGAGGTAAAAAATAAACTCATCTGCATTCATTTCTCTCTCCAGCTTGTATGCACTGGTTCAGTTTACCCGGAAGACTTGCTTTCATATTTTTAACTAAAATCAGTGGTTGTTTTTCTTACCCAGGGTAAGGCTGGTGTGGCAGCACTGGTGCAGAGCAGGATGGGGCCAAAGGGAGCACCCCCACTGGTGCTGGCAAGGCTGCACCCTGAGTGCAGCCCTTTGGGGCAGGGGCAGGATGAGCTGTGCAATCCCATTTCTGGAGGCAGTCTTGTCTGCAGGTGGTGTGTGCTTATAAGAAGAAATGAGTAGCAGTTGTCTACCCCAGAATTACAAGCAGATTTTGAAAATCTGCTCCTATCTCCCTCCAGAAAAGCAGCCTGTTCACAGTCAGATAAGTTGCCTGTGCCTCAGAGCACTTTGGATGAAATGGTGCAGGCTGAGTCAGAAAGGAAGGGTGTTTCTAAGGTGGTATGTAACCAGGCAGAGGGGTTGGAGGGGAGAGGGAGTCAGTGCTGTTATTTGCAGGCTGGCATCTGACAGAGCTGTTGCTTTGGCAGGAGGGGAGGGTTCAGTCCCACTAACATCTCTCACACCATGTCTTTGAAGGGGTGCTGGCTGGAGTGACTCAGCCATAGCTTTAAGGACTTCATCTGTAGAAAAGGAGGAGCTGCCTGAGTTAATGTGTGCAGTCTGTACAGTTGTATACTTGGCTTTTCAGAAATGGCAGATTGATGACACCTCTGGAATAATTTGGCACCTCCCAGACAAGGGAGGATTTTCCCAGTTCAGACACAGTACTGAATATCCCCTCTGTTCGTCCACAAATTCACAGAGTAGGAAAAGGGAAGTGGAAAGACATCTCACAAATTGGAAACTGAGCTGCTATGAATCCTTTTCCCAGCACCACCCAATGTCACCTGTGTGCTTGGCACTGTCAGGGGATGGGAACACATCAGAGCTCAGCTGGCCTGCACAGATGGCAGCTGGGAAGGGTCTTGGTTTTTTATGATGATGGGCTCACATGACAAGAAGACAAGAGGAATAATTCTTGTGGTGATGATGGGTTGGGTAGCCAGCCCAGATTTCTCTCTGATTTGTCCACAGACATGCAAATATGTCTGCACTGTCCTGAAAGTCCCTTTTAAACTGATGTAATTATTTGAGTGGTGCTGTGGATCCATTCTGTAGTCTCAGCAAGATGGGAGCACCCCAGAAATGGACATGTAATGGATAGCTGTTACTGTACAGTATTGGAACTGCCTCTGGTCTGACTCAGTGTGGTGAATGTTGTGTATCCAGAACATCTCCAGGAGGGAAGTCTTCTTCTCCACATCCTTTAACTGGAACAAGTGCAGGCAGGCATTTAGCAAAACAGTTTCAAAAGCTGGAGATCTTGATGTTTTCCTGTAAAGTTAATGAATGTTAAAAATAGCATTTCTTATTCCTTTCCCTGCCTGAGGCCTGCCCGTGGTTCTGGACATGACCCAGGATGTACACAGGACTGCAGCAGCACTTCCAGGAACAGCAGTCTTGTGTACCCACCCAGGACACAGCTTCACCTGACTTTGCTGCTTGCCACAACCTTCCTGTCAGTCCCAGGTGAAGGACCACAGAAAGTCTGCAAGGCTTCCACAAGGCCAGAAGGAAATTATAGCAGCAAAATCCTTGCAAAACCCCAGGCGTACACTCATCATATCCTAAATACTTGAGCCAGGGAAGGGAAAGGAATGGGCACACGAGTTCTTGTGGATCTTCTGAGATTTGTTCTGGGTGCCTCTGGTGAAGCAGCTTCAGCTGCAGCAGGTTTGGTACACGTGCAGAAGAACATGCCACTGCTTGGGTATGTGGTTAGTGCAGGACAGGCAGAGACTCTAGGTGGTGTTTCTGGCCTCTTCCTGTAATACTGCAGCACTTGGTGGTTGTTGAACTCAGCTCTTTGTTGAGTCAACACAGGGATGCTAATTCTTGGCTTGAAAGTGGGGAAGCTGAGGTTTGGAGGAATATATGCTGATTTTAAAGGAAATACATTGTGTTTCATGTGGCTGAATATCTCTCTCCTGCAAGGGAAACTTGCATTTCAAACACGTTCTTTTCCCCTTGGGAATATCTGGCTTTTCTTTAATCCAGCTGAAGAAGACCAATGGAGTCGCTTGTTTTGGGTTTAGGTTGGAACCTAATGGAGAAAAAGCTACTGCTTGGATTTCTGCAGCCATTGCTGGTTTTCCCACTTCAGAGGGATAGGAGAGGTGTGGACACCCCTCAGCTCACAGGCACTGCTGGGGATGCTTCTGAGGGCCTCTCCAGCCCCTCCAGTGTGGTGAGGCTGACAGAGAAGTCAGAAAGATGCCTAGGCTTTGGATCAGGCTTTACAACCTTGGATAATCCCTCACTTCATTTTAAGATGGGATTTTAAAACTGCAGAGCAATTAAAAGCTTTGACTGGGGAGTGGGAAGAGGACCCTTTAATAAACACAACGATCCTATTAAATTCATATAACACATAAACTGTGTTGCCACTTGGTAGCACTGGATGACAGCTCTCCCAGTTTATCATGACTTTTGCAGTTGGCAGCACTTCTTTTTAATGACTTACCATTGGAGTCCTGTTATTGCAGGAGCCTTTTTTTCTATCTTTTTAATGCAAGTCAGAGTCTAGCTGCCTTTTTTGCAGAGGGAAACTATAAAAGGAGAAATAAATGCAGTGTCAGGTTTCTAAAGCCAGAAGGCTGGTCAGAAAATCCACAATATTTTTTATTTTCATTATTTTTTAATATTTGAAGTTAACTGTGGTTGTAAATGTAAGCCTCATAATGATGAATCAAATGAGCAATTAGTTCATTCAGAGTACCAGAACAAATCAGGGAGTAGCACATCACTCAGAGCCTTCTGCTATAATGTAAAAATTTGTGTGCTGGGTGAAGATAAGTGCTTAGGAGATGATCTAACATCCCACACCAAAGCAACAAACCAGCTGAGGGTCGTCATTTCTCTCCAAGGACTACAATAAATCCATCATTTATCTACAGTTTCACTTGGAAGCTGAGAGGTGTCCTGAAGTGGTATCTGATTGCCATAAAGTTGGAAGGGTCCACAGAAAACAGCTCACAGGGTGTCTTTGTAGAGGAAGGGAGTTAGTTAGCAGTGTGTTGAACGGGATTCATCCAGCTATCAGTGTGGGTAGGTGAAGTGCATTTCTGTTGTAGAACTGTGCATTTCCAGTTCTTTCCCCCTTAACTATAACCTTTTCATGAGAAGTGTGAACCCATTTAAACTAGATACAGAAAGGGAAAAAAGTTCTGGTGCTATTGCCCTTAGAGCATTTTGCACATTTTCCAGTGTTCTTTTTGGAGAGGTGGGACTCTCTCCCAGTGCTGTGCCTCCTGCTATGCAGGATGTTTGAAACTGAGGGGTCTTTAGGGTAGAAAATGTAGACAGAAAAAATACCTGTTTTCCTAATATTGTGCAGACTGATACTGTCAGACTGACTCTGGTTAGGGTTGTAAACCAAGAGATCTTCGTTGCCTGCTTTCTGTGACTTCCTTGGCTGCTTGCAAAGACCCATGAGCTGGAATGTCATCATCATCCCAGCATCCTCCCAAGGATATTTTAGGAGTGTCACATGAAGCACCAGCTCACAGTACTTACAGTGGCAGCAATCCAACTGTATTTGTATTTCAGCCAATTTTTGTTGTCCTCCTTGGCAATGGTATTGATTATTGGCTCTCAGGAGCCGATTATGGCCGATGTGATAGTGCCTCACGTCCCAGGATGATACGTGCTAGGGAGTCTGCTCTGCTTCAACTGGGGCTGCCAAATGGGCCAGTGAGGCTGTGGACAGACTCCATACCTTGTAAATCACCTGTGCTGTGAAGAAGCAGTTACTCCTGCCCTATATTTGCCACATTGGCAGGGTTTGGTTTGCATAGGGACTGGCATTAGTTTGACACCGGTGCCAATGCAGAGCAGCCCCATGGTTTGTGGAGCCCAGCAGCACTTGTGATTCGCCCCAAGCCAGGCCAGGAGACACTTCAGAGACAGAGTCAGAGAAGTGGGTATTTGCTTTATTCAGCGCTGGGTGTGTGGGGGATCGCTCCTCCAAACACACACCCCGGTACCTTCTACAATACAGTACTTATGGGTTAAATCATGAATATTCATTACATTCATTGGGACAGGTGTGGTTATACAAATTATTCCCCGTAAGCCATTAATATCATTAGCATACGGGTCACGCATGCGTTGTGTGTCCTGGTGGTCGCACTGAGGAAGGCTTCTCCTCTTCCTCGGGGGTCTCTGTGATGAAGATCAGCAGTCTTCCTCATGGTGCCCTTTTCACCTTTCTCCCTGGGGGATGTGTAGTCCTTTGAGGAACGATTCAGCGGTTTCTGAGATGATCTTTGTCCCTTCTATCTTGACAAGATCAGGGCGAATCCTACTTCCAAGGTTTTGTAATTAACATTTGCTGTCTGAGTTAACATTTGCTGTCTCCTCCTGTCCCCCCCATCTTGACAAGATTAGGGTAAATTCAGCTTCTTAGGTTTTATACTTAACATTTGCGGTCTCCTAATAGTGAACTGTGCTTGCATGAGTTACCCACTGACTACCCTTTACTCACTTGGTACCCAGCACTGCATTGTCAGGGCAAATCATCCTGGACTATCACAATGTTCACATCTTGTTGAGGCTGTGGTGTTCCATGCCAGAGACCATGGATGAAATGACAGCCTGAGTCTGGAAGCCTGCTTTTCCAGACTGTGGAAGTCGTCATGTTGGGCAGCAAATGATGGTTACAGAGCCTGCAGGCAGCTGGTGCCTTCTGCTAGCAACTCTGCAAAGCCTTACACAGCAAAACCAGAAAAATTGGGCTTCGTCCCAATGAAAGGTCAAAATAAAAACCCTGACTATAGTAAACTAAGCCCACATCTCTGACCTTTTAGAGGTCTTTCTCAGCCAGAGTTGAGATATCCCCCATGATCAGAAGTGGAGTGACTGCACTCTGATAAACCAGTTGCAAGAGAATCTTGAGAACCCAGCAGAGAAATTTCTGCTCGGTGGGAGGACAAGGGATGTGACAATGCTGAAGCTGTGGGGGCCTGGAGCTCTGTTTTTCTGTGAGGAAAGTGGTGTCAGTGGTGAGTTGGTACTGAAACATGGGAAATTCCTTATTTTGCTCTTTATTTACTACCTTATTCTGCCTCGCTGAGTCTGCACTAATGTTATAACTGGTGGGTTTGGCTCTCTTTGGGTTTTCAGCATTCAACAGCTTCCTGGGCAAAGCACCATCCCAGGTGGCTTATTTACCACTATTTAGATGAATCTGTTGAACCTTCAGCCTGGGTTTGTTTCATTAAAATTTGGGCTGTACTTTTCCATCTGGTTGCCTAGTGGAAAAAGTGTCCAAAATTGGTATTTCAGTCACTTCCTGTCTATTTTTCCAAGTTTATTGAATCATGAGAAACAGGTTACTTAAGCAAATGCAGTGGCCTTTGTCACACTTCATAGGGCCTGTTAAACACATAAACCCAAAACTTATTAACACTTCCAAATAATTACAAGTGCAGTGAGCAAATCAAACTGCCTTCTCCCTGAGGAGAGCTTGATGAGGTCTTCTTGGGGCAGCTCATCCAGCACAGCTGCTGTTGGAGTGAAATGGGATAATGCCTCTGTCCACCATGAAATACTGCAACTTCCATCACATCCCTGGCCCAAAATTGTGTTTAAACTGATATTTAATGAACTGCAGTCCTTGCAACCTGTACAAAGTGGGAATATCATCTACTGTGTTTATAGAAAGGGAAATGAGTTTTGATCTCACTGCCACCAGTCAGTCATTAGTGGACTTGAGCACCCCTGGGATGTGCCCACTGCACGTGGGGTCAGTTGGTGAGAACAGGACCCTGAAGCAAATGTAGCTCAGCAGCAGTTTTGAGCTCTGCCTTCTCCATGCCGGGTGATGCAAGAAGCTTGGGTTTAGAGGTGCTTTTCTGATGCAAAGGGCTGATGAGAAAATGGGGTTTTTTTGCAGTAATTTGCTGCAAGCAACTTGCCCTGGTCTCTCTGATGTAACATGCTGTAGATTAATGTACAAATGTATCCCCTCTCCTTGGTGTCTAGTTTTCATTCCATGTAAGCTCTGACTATTAAAAAAGAAACATTGGCTTCTGAAGCTAAACATCAAAATGCAGAAGCAGAAACCTCGGTATCCCCACTGTTTGCAGTGTGTTTGCTCAGGGTTGTTTTCATGCCACACACAATTGAGGTTATTGAGGAGAGCAAAATGAATAGTGTTTGTTATTCAGTTCATTTTGGGTTTTCAGTGCTGTCAGCGTCTCAGGGAAGTGATGCTTGAGGATTTGGAGAGGGAGAGGTTAGGAATTTATTACACAGTGTCTGGGGCTGTACAGAAACAACTCCCAAAGGTCTCACTGTAGGAGAAAGAAAGGATACTGCATGGAAGAGCCAAGAGTGGGTGGACACAGGGACATGGGAGCACTTCCCTACAGTACCAAAGGGCTGCTTGCAAGAGCAGTGATGCTGGGGTTTATGCTTTCAGACTCCTGGGCTGCATCTCACCTCTGAGCTAAGTGTATAGGCCTCCCCTGGGATGTCTGCTGTGTCCTTGCTGGCTGGATCTGCACCCAAGATCAGGTTCCTTATGCCAAGTAGATTTAGCTGGAATTATGCATTTGTTAGTTGGGATCTGAATCTGACCTGTTTGTTTCTATAATTTGCCAAACAAAACTCTGAAGTCCAGAGAATCCTAGAGCAGTGTATGCCTTTATTCCAGAGTCTGCATCTGGTTTTCTTGGCTGTTAATACATTAAGGTTTTTTTTTTTTTTTTAAACAGTTAATAATTTGCATTAAATGGTTAGCTGCAGATTTTTAACTCCTTAACCACAACAGATTAGAAGCAAGTGGAATGGGATTATTCTTCATATTTTCCATTTCCAAAGTAATTTGCATTATCTTTGTATGTGTTTACCTTGCAATCCCTACTATATGTATAATACCTTCCTTCCCTTGCAGAGCTGTGTGGCTCTTATGCTTTCGAGATGGAGGCAGGAGCCCACAGATGCACAGTGTGCCTGCTCTGCATCTTCAAAGACTATTGATGGTGTCCAGGCTGCTCTGTCAACCTCATCTCAAGTCTAGGAGTACAAAATTTGGGTTTAGATTAGGGTGGGAAAAGGGAAACAAAATAAAACGGAACAGCTTGAGTAAAATGTTTGGAGAAATTGTATGATATAGATTTAAATCAAAGACCACTGTGCTGCTTTGAAAGTAAACCAGAATCCCCCTAGAATTACCTTGAGAGAGATTTCAGGTCAGAGTTACAATTTAATAGAAAGGTTACAATAAATGCAATGATACACAGAAGACTGGCACAAAGAGTACAGCCTAGCAGTTGGTCAGAGTGCTGATTGCAGTCCTGTCAAGTGATGGTTGCAGTCAAAAGCAGTGGTCCTTTGGAAGTTCTGGTCCTCCTCTGGATCCATCCAGTGGTGGTGGTGCTGGTGTCCCAAGTCCACAAACCTCAAGATTACATACGCTCAGGTTCAGGCAGGAATGCTCAGTACCCCCCCAGGGCAGGGAGTTTCACAGTGGAAGGATGTAATATTCCACGGGTCATAGGATATTTTTGAGAGTTCTTGATGGTTGAAGTTACAGCTCCTGTTCTGGTGGTGCTCCTTGAGGGCCATTAGCAGAGATGACCCCCTTCAGGCTGGGTGTGACTGTGCTGGTGCTTCCCCAGAGGGGAGTTACCACAGCTGAGGCACTGGGGTGAAGAAGGAACACTGCCCTGCCTCGAAGGGTTTGCCTCTTCCCCCTTATCTCATTTAACACCCAGCTGATAGCCTGAGGTGTCAGGTGTACAGAAGCTGGGCAGCTCCTGCAAACACCCACCATTAACAGTTCCTCAGGAATGATGTAGAGGGGAGTAGAACACACAGCTTGTTAATACCCACACTGGCACTCTCCTTTTGTAACCAGGGCAATCACAGGCTGTTTCCACTTGGGAAGGTCATCAGAGCTGGTCACTGGTATCCAGGTGAATTGCTGAGTCTCCTGCAGTTCTCGTGTTGTCCTTGACAATCTGAATCCTGCCATGGCAATTGATGCAATCAGTACATGAAAGAGTGTCACAGTATGAGCCTGTGGAGCAGCATGGGAAGCCCAGGAGGTTGGCTGGATAAGGGGGCTCATCTCACTCCTTGTGCTAAGGTCTGTGCAAAGCACATACTGGCACATAGTGCACCTGGCTCTCTCTGCCTCTAAAACAAACCTCTGTCCTCCCCTTCTGTCTCTGCAGAGCTTCCTTCCTCGGAACACTTGAGCGTGGCCGATGCAACATGGCTTGCCCTCAACGTGGTATCTGGTGGAGGTGGCTTCTCCAGCTCCCAGCCCATCGGAGTGACCAAAATTGCCAAGTCAGTCATAGCACCTCTAGCTGACCAAAACATCTCAGTGTTTATGCTCTCCACCTATCAGACGGACTTCATCCTGGTAAGAGGACGTGATGGAACCAGACAGAGTTATTGCCACCAGATCAAAGTTCAGTTGGGCAGTTCTGGGAACAAGTTGCCTGGGGAGTGGCAGAAGTATCAGTCTGCTTTCCCCAGAGCTCTTTCCCTTGTAGTTAGGCCCTCTGACAGGAGGAGCTTTTGCTGTGGGATGAAGCATTTGTTGTCATGGGTTGTCTGGTGTCTAATGAGAGTGCTGAGCCCACACTACAGTCTCTCCTGCAATGGAGATCCTGGTAGTACTTCCCACCATCACTCAGACATTGGTTTTCTGAAAGTTAGAGACAGAGTATCTGCTGTCAGGTTGGCTGGTGATGGCCAAGAGGCTCCATGTTTTGGGTATAGACAGACAGACAGTCTTTCTGTCTCACACACACGTGTGTGTTCATGCACACAAGGCAAATCCTTATTTCCTGAGGAAACAAGACTGAAGAACAGGCAGTGCTGGGTTGTTGAAAGAATGCTAGAAAAGAGGTGAAGCATCTCCTGCTTAGAAATCTCCACGTTCTTTTTACAGTTGTAAAAGCACTCTGGTACTTAATCCTACTGATACTCACAGTGGTATCACCAAGTGTGCTACTCCTAAGATACACCTAGAAGGTAACTATCTGCTGGCTCAAGCAGGAGTCATGTGTCCACTTTGCTGTGTACTCAAAGTATGTGCCTTCCACTGCAGTGTTTTGTCATTTCTGGTGCACACCATCACCAGCTAATCCTGTTGTCACCTTCAGGTGCGTGAGCGAGACCTGCCCTTCGTGATGCACACACTGGCTGCAGAGTTCACCATCCTCAGAGTAGTGAATGGGGAGACAGTGGCTGCCGATGACTTTGGGATAACAAATGGATTTGTCAAACCAAAACTAGGTAAGGACCAGCACAGGCTCAGTTTGCCAGTGATTTGGTCTCCCTGGGTGGGATGGAAGTCCTGCCTCCTACCTTCCTTCAACCTTATAATCTTACAAACCTATCCCAGTACAACCAAGGATTTGAGTAGGTTCTTAACTTTCTGAGCAGTGCTGATAAGTTTGGCTGAATTTTGGCCTTTTAATGCTAGTTTCTGTAGAGGAGACATGGCTTTTGTAGGACAGGAGGTTAAAATATAGTTCATTGTAGTTGCAAAAATAATGTTGTCTGTAGCCCATATTTCCATGCTGCTACATTCCAAAGGAAAATGGCTTCTCTAAAAGCTTGTTGTAAGTATTGCAGTGGTGCACAGAGAAGATTGTTTTTCAACTTTCATACTTCAGTGCCAGTGAAGATCAAGGCCACAATGAGCCCAGGGCTGTACAGAACCTCAGGATGTTTGCAGGCTAGAGGAACAAGCATCAAGCCAAAGGGTACAATCAGGAAAAGGAACAACTTATATACATATGTTTACCTAGAGACACATGTGTAATTTTTTGCCCATAACCAGCCAAAGCAGGGATCAATTAGGAAATGCCACTGACTTTCATTACTACAGAGCTAACAATCACCTTGTTTAAGAAAATGAGTCTTAAAGAAAAAAAGCATCAAGAAAGGGCACATGTTGATAATGCACAGGTATGCAGTTTGCTGTGTTGCTCTATTTACTAGTTCTGTGTCTAAATGCTGGCTGCTTCTCAGCCACTGGCTGCAATGTGTTAGACAAACTGTGATGTGGCAGCTGGTTTTTAATTTTTCAAGATATTATGGCAAAATAGGTCCCTAGAAATGAGAGAAAACAGGATGGACTACCAACAACCACAGCTGGAGAAATACCTTCCATAACCCTGCTTTTAAATGGTGGAAGCTTCTATTTTTTTCCACTTCTCAGTTTCTCTCAGCACCTCCTTTAGCTTGCCTCTCATCTCATGTGGATGCACCCAATGGCCTGAAAGCCCCTGGGAGCAGAGAGTTGGGCTGGGTATTCAAGGTGATACCACCCTATACCTCAGGGGCACCAGCACAGATTGTCCACAGGCCCCTCATCCCCTGAGAGCCAGCAGGGCTTCAGCAATGAGGCACTGCCTTACAAATACTGTCAGCTTTCTCTGTGGCTGCTGCCAGTGCATGGATAACACAGCTGATGGGACAAGAGCTTGCTGCAGATGTGGCTTCATAGTTGTCTGTCTGTGTGTGTCTCTTCCAGTTCAGAGGCCTGTCATTCATCCCCTTTCCAGTCCAAGTAATATGTTCTGCGTCACCAGCCTGGATCCAGATACCCTTCCCACTGTTGCTACACTCCTAATGGATGTCATGTTTTACTCCAATGGGTAGGTCCTGCAGGGAGCTGGGCTTCCAGGAAAGGTGTGCCCAGAGTCTGGAGGCACAGATTCCTGCTGCTCCTCTGGGGTGCCCAGGGATCTCTTGTGACCTTTTGCTGCTCTGCACTGAGGGAGGGAGGCTTCACAGGCTCAAGAGGGTTGTCCTGACAGGTGGAAGCCAAACAGGTGTTAAAGGGTGCCCAAAGACATCTGCTGGCTTTAGAAAACTGAGCATTTTCAGAGTGAAGGGGAGAGCAGCCATGTGGTCAGTGTGCTGCATATCTGCACAGGGCTGCAGCACGTATGGCTGGCTGGATTGCTGCCCTTGGTGCCTGTGGCTCCTGGCCCACAGCCTCTTGTGAGAGGACCTTGAGGCAGAGATGGAGAGTTCTGTCAATTGTGGGGACTGGATGGTTTTCCACCTTAAAAAAAATCAAATCAGTATAGTATGACAGGACTCAGTGTCACTTCCTTAAGTCAGTGTATGAACGTTTCTGGTTTAAAAACCTTTTTTGTGCTCTTCTAGCCACAGTTAATGTCGTTTTCTTCTGTTTCTTCAGAGTAAAAGACTCAGTGGTGGGCAATGAAGACTCGGGACATATTCGATTTTTCTCCTTTTCTCTCATTGAGGGTTACATCTCCCTGGTCATGGATGTCCAGACACAGCAGAGGTGAGCTTTGGTCTTAGAGTAACCTGGACCTGAAAAAAAAGGGATGTTCTCAAAGGAGCAGGAAGCAGCTTAGACTCCTCCATGTTACTTATTTATACCATCTTTGTATGGGTGTCACGGGCCTGCACACCCTGACACTTCTGAGTAAAAGCTGGCAGGTTAGTTCTTTGGACAAATTGGAGTTGTCTGTCCAACCCCTCAGTGAAATCACAAATCAATGTGATGTAGGGTTATCTCACTTTCAAAAGAGGAACACTGGAGCAAAGTGATACAAAGTGAGCATTTTTATTCTATTGTTCATTAGCTGTGCATTTGAGAGCAACACCCAAAAGGAAAACCTGGTGTAAGTGTTTGAAATTTTCCTGCTAAAGACCAAAATCAGGGTGGGGATGTCAGTGATGCAGTCCTCCTGCATTGCTTTTACACATGGATGGGCTTGGTTCAGAGTCTTGCTATGCCCTGAGCCATCCTTGTGCAGTGGGAGCCCATGACTTGTTCATCTAGCAAGGAATCAACTGGGGAGAAAACCTCAGCCTCTGTGTGTGTGTCTCTGCTTCTTCAGCTCTGCAGCACAGGAGGCTCTGAGGTGTGGAGACTCCAGAGGATGCTGTACTGCTGAGATTTGCTTTTGACATACAGTGCAGTTTGGGTTTGACTCCTGGGGGCAAATCCCCTGCCACAGCGACTTGTTTTTCAAATTAATAAATTGCCATCTTGAAAGTTTCTCTGACCTTATTGGAGTAGACCTTTGTCTGTCTTCAAGAGGAGCCAGAGGGCTGGAGCTTCAGCCTGGGGGGTGGGAAACCTGGGGGGCCAATTCTTCTCTCTCACCAGCTGCCCGCTTGACCTTGGGCAAGTCTCTTTGCCTCCAGTCTCCTTTCCCTGCTAAGAAATAAAGATGTCTGCAGTGGTCCCAGGGACCTCCCCAGATGGTAGGGAAAAAGCCCTGAGGGTGCTCAGACACAAAACCAGTGGTTACTGTTCACATTCCTGAGAGCAGGTATGGAGACTTATTCCATCCCTGGGTGTTTCCAAATGCAGCTCAAATCAAACCATCATAGTCTCAATGTTTGTAAAGCTGGGGCACAGCCTGTTGCTTAAAATTTTTTCCCCATGCCTCTCTGGGTACCTGTGCCCACCTCCAGCAGCAGATGCTGATTTGCCACAGGACACCTGGAAGGTCAGGCAGGTGCATCTGCCCCACCTGCCTTGAGTTTTCCCAGTTTGCCCCAGCTACTGCCCCATTATAGTTGGCTTCAAACATCTTAAGGATGCAGGAAGGGCAGATCCCTCATGGGCAGGATCTGACACACTGCTGTGTTTTAATTGATATGTTTGGTATTCCTTTTTTTACAGATTTCCTAATAATTTATTGTTTACAAGTGCATCTGGTGAACTTTGGAAGATGGTGAGGATTGGTGGGCAGCCTCTTGGCTTTGGTAAGTAACATTTGGGGGATCAGTTGGTGTGCAGGCAGGCAGTCACCTCAGGGCCTTCAATGGGTATGGAAAAATCCATCTGGGGCTGGTGCTTTTTAAGAGCCAGCAGTTTGACATGACTTTGTGAGCTGAGATTTTCAAACAGAAGTCTGACTTTGTTATGTTTGACTTCTGAATATACTTCTGAAAGTGCTGCTTGCTCAACAGTTGCAGCTACATTGCATTCGTCCACTGGACTTCAGAGGTGGCTACAGCTGGAGCTCTTGTTAAAGAGAAAAACTGGACAAAAAGTTGGCATGGAAATGCATTGCAGATTACTGAAAACAGTGCTCAGAAAGCACTGTCATACTCCAGTGCAGTGTTTGGGTAATTCTGTGATTCCAGTAGACTTTTTATAGATATATATAGGGTTGGGACTAGAGGATCTTTAAGGTCCACTCCAACCCCTTAATATTCTGTGATGATTCTGTGGTGAAATTGGTGTGAAATCCTGTTTCAGGGGCTGTGGTGGGCTGCAGCCTAGGAACCATGTCCCCATGCTCAGGGGTCAGCATCTCCTCTTTCAGAGATGCAGGGCCAAGTGTTCAATAACAGAAAAATGGATGTTAAAGATACACAGGGCTTGGTTTGGTGCTTTCTTCTTGAACATCATTCATTGCCTTTCTTTGGACCTCTGTAAATCATTCCAGTTATAATGGCTTTGTGCCACTGGAGAATGTGTGTTTCTCTGTAGCAAAAGGAAGGTAATAAAACTAAATGTGCAATGTACCGTTGTGACCCAAAAACTTGATTCTGTGAAAAAGAATACATTTTATTACAGAGTTTCCTTCTGACTGGGGTTTGTGAAGACAAACTTCTTATGTAGGCATGGAGCTGGTGATCCTGGAGTCTTTTGCAAGCCCCTCCAGAGAATGTTTGATTTTTTATGTCCCCACAGATGAATGTGGAATTGTCGCTCAGATTTCTGAGCCGTTGGCCGCAGCCGACATCCCAGCCTACTACATCAGTACCTTTAAGTTTGATCACGCATTGGTGAGTATGAATACAGCTTCTTTGGAGTAGGGGAGATCTCCCTGGCAGGAAACTCATGATGAGAATGTCACTTCTCATCTGGATAGCTTGTTGGAGTTCCTTTGCTCCACTGTCTCCAGCCTCCTGGCTGTCACTGCCCTGCGTCAGAGGCTCCTGAACCAAGCCCAGCCCTGCCCAAAGCAAAGCTTTGTCAGTGAATGTTCTCAAAAAAGGCTGGTCTCAGTCCTTCAGGACCTGCAGTGATGGAGACTTCACAACCTCCCTGAGCAGCCTCTTCCACTGCATCTGTATCTTTTATTAGAAACAGTCACAAACCCTTCCATTTGCTTCCAAAAATAGTTGCAGGCTCCAGACTCTCAGGATAGTGCTGTGACAACTCACCCTGAAGGGGAAGGTGCTTCCTTCGATGCTTCCTTCCCCTTCAGGGTGAGTTATCACAGGTGCCTTTGTGTGTAGGGAATTTTTGGACAGTCCACCAGTAGCAGACCCCTGCCTTCATCTCTTGGTGCCTGCATTGTCCTACCCTTTGCTTTCTGAGACCCATCCATTAGCTCTGCTGTCCCTGTATCTTCCTGGCTTGTGATAAACAAGCAGTAATTGTCAGCATAGCAAGGGAAGGCAATTTTGAGGCAGATAAGGTTGTTCCCATGTTTTTTCTCATGAGTGCCCATAAGCAGTTGCAGCACAGTCATCTACATGAGGGTCTTGCTATCATTGGAGAGTTCTCTTCATTTTTTATACTGATGGATATTTTACCTTCCAGGCCTATCTCTGCTCTTCCTTTGTGAAGAGGACACCCTCAAAAATGAGGAATTCCCCTAGAAAGGGAGAATTGCTATGCCTGTAGCCACAAACAGGATGGCATTTCTCCTGGAACCCATTTCCCTGGTCCTGAAGGAGAGAGTCAGCTGCTTTATGCTATTCATTTTTTTCTTAAATGTGCCCTTTATTGCATTATACTTCTCTTTCCATCACTTGCAAATTCACTGTTCAGGTCCTACCTTTGACCTGTAAAAGCTCTAGTGAGATCAAAGCAGGATTGGGGGCTTTTTTAAATACTTTGGTTTTTCACACTTGGTGTGAACCATTCGCAGCTGATGTGTGTAAAGAGTAAAAGGAAGTATTATTTCAGATAGCAAAGGTCAAAGTGTAATATTTGTTTGCCTTATTTTTTGAATATTAACTGTGCTGAAAAAATAAGCTAATAAAACACCATTTAAAAATCAATACTGTTAGCTTTGCCTCACATTTCTGTCCATTGTGTGGCCCCAGGTATGCACTTTTTGTGCAGAGGACAAGGTGGAGTGCTCCTACATGTCAACCCATATCTGGAGAGCTCAGCCCTGTCAGTTAAAATAGATATTTAGCTGAAAACTTATGCCATACAATTGCAATGACTCTGCAGGCAGCTTCACTTTCTGAGTGCCTCATCCTGCTGCCTCCAAGCAGCTGGCAGGGTATTATGGGGCCCATGCAGGTCTGCAGCTCTTCCTTACTTAAAGCAGTATTTTAGTGCTTTTCTTTGCTACTTGCTGCCTTCTTTATGTGTGGTTTTAAAAGCCTTTTCACCTGGAGAGTGCTGTTCTAGTTGGCAAAACCTTCTATCCTTTGGGAGGTGCATTTCAAGCCCTGTTTTGCCTGACTCTGCTCCAGGTGTGCTGGCTGGGCTGGATGCTTGTTGGTGCTGGGGTGGTTTTGTTGGCCAAGACCCTGACCTAGATTTTGTCACATTTTCCCTAACCTTGCTACCCAGATACCTTGGCTTATAGTGACATTTCTCAAGGTCTAAGTGTATCTTGAAGCCTTTCTCTAAATTCTCCCTTTAATTAAGGAAGCTCAGTACCTGTTGTCAACAATTTAGAGCACTGTATAAAAGCTTGTTGTTCCCTTTGATCTGATCTTTTTTCACCTCTTAAGGTGAGTTTTGTTGCTTAATTTTTATTTGACCTGGGTGTTTATACTCCAGTCCTCCTGCCACGCTGTAGCTGTAGATGTTTGCTCTGGTAATCAGGATGTGCTTGAGACAAAATCCCTTTGGGAGACAATGCTGAGATGGGAACCTCCAGGTCTCTGGCATGTCCCCTGGGTGAGGTGAGGCTGGAGAGAGCCTTTTCTGCTCTTGCTGCCTCATGTTCACAGGTGCATTGCTGTCCTTCACCAGCATTTTGCTTCTGAAGAGGCTGGAGCTGTGTCTGGGATGTAATTTGGAGCTTTGCTTCTTCCTTCATGGTTCTGGCTTTGATCTGCACACTACCTGAGAAGTGAACACAGTGCCCTGGCTGCCTGGTGACAGGGCTCGTTTCCAAGGGGCAGGGAGGGGCAGGACTCCTCCCCTGGTGGCAAACTAGGATGGGTCCTACAAAGCAAAATTGTTTGCACATCTGTTCTGGAGAAAACCCTGCCAAACATTTGTGGGGTGATTGATACAATTTCTGTGCTGTTAAGGAGTTCAGGCATTTTGCACAGAATGAAAGACCACTGTGTTTCATGCAGGAGATGGGTCTGTGCAGGTCAAAGACAACTGGCCAGAGCTGGCCAGTGCTGCTTCCTCCTGCTTTTGTCCAGTGCTGATGAAGCACACAGAGAGACCCACTGAGCATTGCTGGGGCAAACTAGAGGAGCATGGTTTAAAAAATTGACTCCTGTGCTTTTTCTCATTATGTTATATAGAGGAAAAAAAGTCCAACAGCTTCTTCCACTGCAGTGTTTGGTGTACTGGGAAAAATTATGAAGGGGAGGCAGTGGAGAGTCCTGTCTCAAAGTCTTGTTCCCTGTGGTAGATGCATCCTTGGGTTTTCCTTCTAAACCAGAAGAGTTTGGTGTATGCTTGTTTTAAGATTATTTTCTTCCTTTACAAAGGACTTTTGCTCACACATCATCAGAGTTGACTGCTGTTATTCCATCTTTCTGTTGGAAAATTGAATGTTTTTCTTGTTATTTCTCATGGGTTTTTTCCTCAGTTTTGTTAAAAGCCTTGCAGAAAGACAGAGTCCGGTTGTATTTCCACTGTCTGAGCTCTTGAGAGTGTCCAGTGAATTCAGGTATTGTACTCCTGGCCTTAAATACCTTGTAGAGGAAACAGTTCCTTCTTCAATTTACTTGACATAAATTATTTTGGCTTCTTGCATCAACTTACAGCTTATTTCTTTTTCCCTCAGTCCTCTTTCCACTTTTCAAGAGCTGCCTATTCCCTGAACAGTGTCTTGGAGTTTATGTAGTGGTCAGACACACTTCTTCTGTCAGATGTAACTTTACTTGTGATGTTCTTTTCTACTGATGACAGTTGCTCTGAGGTCTTTTGCATCTTCTGTTACAAGAGGTTTTTCTTGCAGTAAGTGTGAAAAGACCCCCACAAATAGTACAGACTTCCATGGTTAAGTCTCCTCACAAGACTGGATAAGAAAGCACAGATGCACCACAAGCAGACTGGTAGCTCTCTTCCTCTTTTGATGAGCATGTTCTCCTGTAACCCACCATGGTCTTCCCATCCACACTGTCAGGTCCCAAACCTGTAGGGTGCCCCTGAGAGCCTCATGGAGCCCTTAGGCAGCTACATAAATCCATCAGCACAGGCACTATGCATGAGTGAGCTCCTGGCATACAAGTGCTTTACCAACAAAAGGAGGGGAGAGAAAGAGGAGAGAGAAACCCCAAAATAGTTGCCTTCCCACCAGCACCCACCATATGACAGCAAACCATCTGGATCTCACAGTGTTTGCTCTGGGGGTACCATGGGTGAACAAGGGTCTCCTTGTACACAGAGCCCTTTCTCAGTGGAGTTCAGGTGTCAGCAAAAAACAGCAAAGTATCTGCCTCCTTGGGACTGGTCTGGCTTTGTCTCCTGCCTCTCTTTTCCTTGTTGTCCCTTTTGCTGGAACATGACCTTTCTTTTTGTTTTCTTGTAGGTACCTGAAGAAAATATAAATGGTGTGGTCAATGCACTCCAAGTCAGTCAAGCTGAAAAGCATTAGAAATCTTCTGAGCTGGTTCCAGATGCTTTTTATTATTATTATTATAATTATTATAATAATTATTATTATTATTCTTTTTTTCTCACAGTATTTCTTGAAAAATCTGATTACAAAGAGTAACATGAAAAGAGACTGTGGAAAGTTGAGCAGAAACAGCTCCAATAAGCCTTTGTTTTAATTATTATTGTTATTGTTATTTTATTAAATTTATGAATGAGGGGCAGGAGGAAAGGGAATTCATATGGTTTCCTGATACTCAGCTCCAAGGTGAAGTGTACCCTGGCTGTGCTCTCAGTGTGGAAGGAGCTGCCTGGGGACAGCTGTTGGCAGCAGGGATGGCTGTGGGCATGGCTGCCAAGAGCAGTGGGATGGGCCAAGAGCAAATGGACAGGCTGCTGGCTCAGAGAGCCCTGAAAACCAGAAACAAAATGAAATATGGAATTAAAGAGAAAAGAAGTCACACAGTGCTGGCTTGTCTCCTCACATCAGACTTCCTGAGGACTGTCCTTTGTCACCTGTGCAAAGGGTTCTGTTTCCCCTGACAGAAGAGTTGGGTGTTGGAAAAAGGGAAAATATCCAGTTGTTTGACATTTCCCCTTTTTCTTTCTCCCTGTAGTGAAAGCCTGGCTGCTCTGAGAAAGCCTGGGCAGGGGGAGCTCAGCTCTGGCCAGCTCCTGGCAGGTGGGGTCACCCAGACTTGTGTTGGCATTGAAACTTAGCCTGTTTTGGTCTATATTTTCCAGTCACCCTCTCACTGCTCCCAGTATTCTCCTGCCATGTCCCCTGCTCCAGGACAGCTGTTGTCCCCTTACCCCACATCAGAGGCTTCCCCTAGCCCTTGTGCCCCAGGGCCAGCAAGAGGCCTCTTTTCTCCTGTCCCCTCAAGCTTTTTCCCATGTAGTGTGCACACATGGGGAAATAAATAAACTGCCCAGGGTCCCTGGGTAGGGTAGCTGCTCTTGCACATCCCAGGTCACCTTGGCCAAGAGCCACAGCAGCTTGTCCCTGCCAGGGCCAAGAGGATGCCTGAGTCTGGTGGGCAACTTCCTGTGGTTTTTCATCAGCTCCTCTGTCACACAGGTGGAAATTGCTGCTGATGAGGGAAAGTAGAACAGTGCTCAAAATGCATAAAACCTGCTGGTATCTGGTCCTGTCACAGGGAGATGATGGGGCTTTTGCCATGGGGCAGCAGTAGTGTGTTTGCTTCTGGCTTGTACCACAGGTGAGGGCCAGCAGGAGCCAGGCATCCAGGTCCACAGTGGCATCTGTGTCCAGGTTGTGCCCACAGCTGCTGCCAGCACCATGGAGGACAGCAGGGACCAGTGCCAGGAGAGAAGTGTTGCCCAAGACAGGGTGACAGCAGTCTGCTCCACGTGTGACCATGCAGGGAGGTGAAAGGAGAAGCTGTCTGCAGAGGGCCTTGCTTCTGTGAGTAGCAGCTCCACTACATCTCGTGTTTCTTGACTTGTTCCACTTCAGTCTTGACATAAAGAAATTGCAGTTCATGCCATTTTCCTGAGGGCTTTCCAGCCATGCTTCAGAGACAGCCTCTAGCAGGATTTTCTGAGGCTGTGCCATAGAGGGCTGTGAGCCAGGGTTGTGCATTAATCTGGAGGCAGTAAGCAAGCACCTGGGATGATGCCATGGGCATGGTTTGTACTGGTGTGTAGGACATGCAAACACACAGACACAGTTTGCTGATTAGTTCTGCATTCACAGTACTGGAGGGTGAAGCAGTTATGGTTCTGATGCTGCTGGATTCAAACATTGAGTTTCAAATCTGATTTTTCATCAGTGGGATGTTGTGTGGCATCTAGACAAGGAATCAGAGCATCCATGGGAAAAAGCATGGATGGCTTTCCTTGGTTGGCCCTACTGGAGCATCTCTGCTGAGGAGCACTGAGGCACATGGTCAGTGCTTTACCAAACAGGATGTTTTGCTGTTCCTTTACATGGGTTTTCAGAATTGTCCCATGATCTGTTTATATTCACTCCAGATTTCTGGACTAAAGGTTTATTCTAGATGTGGCACTGGATGTTTGGAAAGATGCCTTGGTCTCCTGGCACAAGGACACAGGCACAGGCTGCATGGGGCAGTGCTGAAAACACTGGGGGGTGTTTGCTGTGACTCTGCCTACTGCTGTGGGCACTGAGCTGGGCTGGGGTGGGCAGCAAGGCCAGCAGTAGCTTTTCACCCCATATCTTGTCAGAGGGTTGCTCCTTGGGATGGCAGATTGGTGGCATGGCAGGGGGTGGGCAGTGCTGAGTTGCTGTACAGGTGCTGAGTTGCCAACCAGGGTTTCAGCTCAGCTGAGTTGAGCCTGAGTTTTTGCTGTGTGTGTGGATGGTGCCACCATGACAGAGTCACCAGGAGAAGGTCTTCTTTTTGCTCTGGGGTTTTGTCAACCTTTGGGAAATGCCAGTTTGAGCATCAGAGAGTACTGTGTGCTGCTCTGCACATGCCAGTGCTGCTTCCAAAGCACTGCCACATGGATAGGAAGGAATTAACTTGAAACAAGCAACAACTTTACTGAGCCTTAAATGAAAGCAAAAAAAAAAAAATGGTTTTAATTTGATAACAATGCACTCAGGCTATTTTAGAAGCTGATTTTTTTTCCCCCTGAGGGAGTCAGCCTTATATTTGTGAAATCTGTAGAAGGCTTTGTGGTATTTCAAACCTCCCAAAAGAAGATGTCCCGACATGGGAAAGTTGGCCTGAAAAATTCACAGGATACAAAATGCCCTTGAGGGACTCTGATGTTGCCACCATCCTTGGCTTCACCTTTTTATTTCCTTTTATGGTTTTGTCCTGACAGCCATGGAGATTGTTTCAGACAACTTGATGCTTTCCCTTTAGTGTTGCCTTTGTATTCTTGCTGGTGGGAACTGAGATACTCCAGCTGGGGCTAGAATTGGTAGACCCTTGTCCCCACACCCAGCCTGAAGTCAGGATCAATGCAAGCTTGCACAGCACTGCTGCTTGTGAGACCTACACTGCAGGAAGGAGTCTGTAGGGACTGTGTTAAAAATTTTTGTAGTAATAATAATAATACCACCACAGTATTGACACCACAGTGCTTAGTGAACCCAAAGTAGGGGCTCTTAAAGCTGTTCCACAGCTCCCACTCTCTTGGCACCCAGCCTTTGGGGTGGGAAAAAAATTGAAGAGTCTTTTCCATTTTTTAAAATGCCTTATGATGCTACATGTGAGTATCCCTGACATTATGCTGTTCAGTACTGTGTGGATAGAGGAGGAACGTGCCTCCATGGGACACCCTTGGGCTGGGTGCCTGGATTTCCTGTCAGCTGCCAGTGCTGCCCTCAGCATCCCTGCTCATCTCTCTGGGCAGTTCCACCTGGCCATGGCTGCTGCTAATGAGGGATTGCCTCAATGCTGCTCTCCATGCCCTCTCTGCTCTTGTTGCACAAAAATTCACCAAATGGCAAAATGCAAAAGTGTTTCCAGTCCTGCAGAAAGGGGGAGGCAGGGGAGGGGAGCAGGGCCCTTGTGCACCCTTCATCTTTCTCCAGGGCATTTGTTTTCTTAGAAACCTCAACCTTTCCAAGTTGTGTGTGTTATTAAATAGGGTTTTGCCTTTTTCCCTCAACCCAATTAGAATTTGACTACAAATTCCTTTCTACTGAGCAAGTGTATGTTCATGTACAGTGTTTCCACTGAAATCCTTAGTGTGTCTGTGTTGCACACCTGTAGATGGCTGTGTTTGTGTCTGTGTCCTGTACATGGTATGGGCACTCCAGCAATATAGGTTCACATACCTATACAGTGTATGTGTGTGTGTACGCTGGGCACACGTTCTGTGTGTGTGTCTGTAGTGACTATACACACATTCATTCACCAGAGATTTTTATTGCAAGTAATGGGCAATATGAATATTAGTTCTCTTGCTTTTTCTCTACACATTTAGTGAAGAGCAGCAGTGGGGCTGACCTGGAGCAAAGCTGGGGCTCCTCTGCTTGCTGGGAGCAGCACTGGATTTTCATCCCTGCTTCAGAAAATTATGTTCCTCTCCAGTTTGGTGCCTCAAGCACAGAGACTGTAGGAAATTCACTCCTTTTTCTTTCTATATGTTTTAGTTGCTGCCCTAAATTGCCTCAGCCTGTAAGCAGGGCTGACTCTTTGCACAGTGCCTGCCCAGACCCTAGCTGGTTTCCAGCGGGGCTTCCAACTCCTGCAGGCACAGAGCATGGTGCCAGTCCTGCCTGCCTTCCCCAGGCAATGCAGGAGCTCCTCCAGGCTCCCTGCAGCCTGGGCTAGGCACCAGCATTCCCTCTGAGCTGCTTCCTGGTGGCCTTCCCCAGCATCTCTGCACGACGCTGGGGGCAAGTGCAAGATTTCCTGGTGGGTGTGTCTGCCCAGGGCTGGCTGGCAGCAGCAGCCCATGGCTAGTGCAGGGCTCTGCTATTTGTTAGGGAATTCATATTTGCTGGTCTGTGAGGAGCTGCAGTCAGTGGCTTATTTTTAAAGAGATGGAAGTGTTGGATGGTCTTTTGCAGTTAAAAGCAGAGGAGGCTGCTTGAACCCAGTCACTGGAAGTACGTGGTCTTTGCATCTCACCACTGGAGATTTCTGCTGACCAGGAGTGCTCTTGGGGTCCAGGTAGGGAAACCTCAGCAACATGAATAGGAGGTGTTGGGTCCTGCTTTGGCACAGTCAGTGTTCACTGAGCACCAGTGTTCCCATCAGCTCTGGATAATTGGTATTTTCTGATAATGACAAGGGAGGAACTCTTTGTTTGGCCTGAGGCTGAGTACTGCTGCTAATTCCTGAGAGAAGGTGTATCCCAGCAGCATTCAGTTATGGACAAGAAGTCATTTTCTGATAAGGATTTCTTCACTCTGTTACTTTGACTGTTGTGGACATCTCCAGTAAGCAGCTTAAGGTGTATAACTTACCTGTTCCAGTCCTGCCTGCAAACATTGGATTGGATTAAACTTTTATATCTGTGGGAGAGTAAAACCCAGTAATCCTTTGCCAAACAGTATTTACATATTGTAGCATGCACTGGGGTGTGTTAAAATTGGCTGAAATCTGCAAACCTGCCTCCAGATTTCCATACTTCTCCCAGTGAGTGCATCTGTCTGTCTTGTGTGTCTGTACCCTGCCATATGTCAGGGGCCAGCAATAGCCCTCGGGCATCCTGGCAGCACTGAACTGGTACAGAAACAGTGAGCATCCTCAGCAAGGCTGGGGGACCTTCCAGGGTGCCTGGAAGGGAAACACTTGACTGTGGAGATAATCTTGAGTTACTCTGCTGTCCTTGGCCTCCTTCTTTATTTAATCCTCAGGAAGCACAGCTAGGTTGAACTACCAGCTCCAGTTAGCAAAGGTGAAGGAAAGAACAGGGCTCTGCAGTGTGAGATGTGCCCTGAAGGCTGATCAGCAAATCGTGGCTGCAGCAGTAGTACCCTCTGCAGACACTCTGGTGAGCACAGAGCAAAGCACAGCCCGTGTTGTATGAAGGGGAAATGGATGAAGTGTGTATCAAAGAACATTCTCATTTTAAGGTAAGAATTTTAGGGTTCTATGCCTCTTTGGAACATATATAAGCTAAGATCCTTTCTTGGTCTCTCTGGACAGCACTGGTCATAGTTTCAAAGCCTGGGCATGAATGTTACCTTGTTATTGCAGATGACATGGAGTAGCTTCCATGTATTTCTCTTGCAGCCACGACCTGTGCTTCGGAATGCCCCGAGTTTGCAGAGGGCTTGGCCATGAGGGAACACAAACCCCTGGCATCTCCTCCCAGCTCAGAGTGCATTAAGTTTTGCAGCCAAGGTGCAAGGAGTGGCAGAGGGAAGGCAGCCACACACCTCCTCCCCTGCCTGCACAGCTCCAGTGTGGCCATGGCCAGCTCAGCCCCATCCCAGTTGTGCAGAGCAGGAGAGTTGCAAAACAGCTGATTCATGCCCTGGGCTCCCTTAGGGTTTTGTTTTCATCCGTTTTTAGCTTTCTGCAAAATTCTGTAAATGAAGTGTGGGTGGATTTTGGAGCAGACATGGACAGAGATGCCCATCAGGCAGCTGGCAGGATTGAAATTTTGAAATATGTGTGAGAGCAGAGCGGGAGCATGTCGCTCCCCCTCTGTCCCGCTCTGTCCAGGTGCCATGTCCCTCTCTAGGCATACCCAGTGGTTTTACTGGGGTCTTTCCAGCCCTAAAAGATTATGCTAAAAGTAGGGCTCCTTTCCTCCTTCATTTTGGGGGGCTGGTTGCTTCTTCCCTCCTTGTGGCTGTGGCAGAGGCAGTGTCTGTTGCACAGCACCTTTGGAAAGATGCCAGAGGAGGCTGCTGTTTAGAGCCCCCCTGCTCTGGCTGGCTTTCTGCTTCTATTTCAGCATCCTAAGGATTTAATCCAGCTTTCTGCAGTTACAGGAATAAGCTTATTTTTTTATTCCCAAAGGATTCCTACTTTCAGTTTTGTAACTTGAAAAATATTTTACAGGCACCTGATTCCCTGGTCCTTGTGGGAATGCTGCTTGAAGCACACACTTGCCAGGTTGGCTGCTGTAAGCATTCCTGCTCCTTTGGGCCCCAAAAGAGTTCAGCCCCATTCACTGAAGCAGCCTGAGGCTCAGACTAGCAGGAAGCTGCTCTGGGCCAGGTGACAAGGGAGAGACAGCCGCAGTAAACAGAGCACCCTCATCCTCTGTGTCCTTGCTGCCTGCACAGTCATTCCTGTCAGCTGGGAGGGAATGCAAAGGGAATTTCCCGTCTGCTGAAGAAAAGCAACAGTCTCCTCTGTGGATTTGTGGTCAGTGGCAAAAGCAAAGAATGTTTGCCATGTGAGACATTGAAGGAAGGAGCCAGGGGTTCCTATATGTAGAGAAAAGGAGGAAAAAATCAGCAGCCTTTGTTGTAGCTGTTTCTTGGTTATTTCTAATGCCAGCTGTGGGATGGGGTTGAATTTTTGAGATCACTGATATTACCTAAAGAGCTGGTGGTGCTGTTACATCTGTGGGAGCTGCAGAGCTGGCATTGTTGCCTCCAGGCAGGACCACCCTGCACAGAGCACAGGACCCTCCCCACCACAGCTCAGCCCTGGGATGTTCCCCTGCAGCAGTGAGTGTAGACAGACAGGCTCTTGAACCAGGCCTGCTCTTAAAGAAATCCACGAGTTTTAACATTTTCTTCCCGGGAGCAAACCTCTGTTTTTCCTAGTGTTGTGTGGTAGTGGGTTGGTGCTGATGCTGCAGGTTCAGACTACAAAGTGGCTCTGCAGGAGGAGCACCCCGTTTCTCCTTCAACCATTAAGACCTGTCTGGGTCCAGCTCAATGATCTCAGCCATTTTTTTTATAGTTGTGTCATAGAATTAAAAATTAATCCCACCCTCTCTCTCCCTCAAACCCACCTACCAGGGTTCCTGCCAGTCCCATGTCTCAGTGCTTACTTCCTCCAGCTTTTTATTTGTTCTCCAATTGTGAACTGCTCCAGTGATACCATGGCACAACATCAGCATCCCAGAGCAGCCTTTTCCAGGTGCTTCTGGCTGTGCTGGATCCAGAGCTGCCCTCGCTTCACACCAAAAATCCTCCTGCAACTGCTGCTAAAAATAATCCTACCAATCCAATGGCTGTTGATACTAGGAGTGTGAGAACTGTATCCAAGTGCCATCAGTGCCCAGTTTAATACCTGGAAATGCACAGGGTAGTGACTCTACCCTGCCTCTTTCCAGCCCAGGACTGTGGTGTCACAGCCAGCAGGATTGTGTCCCTTCCCTGTGGCTGTGCATTCTGTTATCCCTCCCCTGTGTATGGGCTCCAGGCTTGGCTTGGGCTCCTTTGGGGCTTGTGAGACATGAAGTTGAGCAGGGTGTTTATTTTAGCACAGTGACAGCCACGTTCTCTGCCCATGCATCCTCCTCCACCATTGCCTCTGCAGCAGCTGGGGGTGGCAGTGACACAGAGGGGATACTTCTCCTCTGACCAAAGTACTAGGACAACCATGGATCTTGGGACAGGCACAAGAGGAGGCTGCTGGACAGTAACTCATGATAGGATTCAGCTCCAGAAGCTCTGTCCAGCCTTTGTTAGAGCCTCATTCCCTTACTGTTAACTCCTTACATAGCCCATTCTCCCCTTGTTTCCATTAGAATTAGAGGGGGGATCATCACCTGAATTTGCTGACACCACAGAGCCATAGCAGCAGGTCCTGTCGCTGCTGGGATTTTGGTGGCACAGTGCCCAGGGAAGCTCTGCAGCCCCACCTTGCAGTGAGTGTGCACAGCATGGCACTGGCTCACACTGGTTGTCTCCTGCTCTTTGGGCACCAAAGGGCAGGCAGAGGGGGTAGTTCAGAAGGAGCATTGCAGAGGGAGAACGAGCCTCATTGGCCTCATCAGTGCTTAGGGCAGATTTTTAATTTGGTTCCTGTGGGCTAAGTTTCAGCAAGCCATCGCCCTATGGGGTCACAGTGCAGGGTTACAGCCCCACTGCACCGTGCAAGTTCAGGGCTTGTGATGAGGGGTCAACCCTTTTCTGGGGCCAAAGCACAACACCACTTCTTTAGTGCCTCAAGTGGCTTGAACAAGACTGGGCATTTATCTCTTTCTCCCCTTTGCACTCACAAAGGACCCCAGATTCCCTCCAGATACCTAGAATGGCAACAGCATTAACCCAGATTTCTAGAACTGACAAGAGAGCAGACATGCTCCTGGTGCAGAAGCTGCCCAACTTGCTTGAGGGTCTGTCCTTCAGTTCCCTGGCCAACCACAACAGCTGTGCTGGGCAGCCTGGGGAGGAAACACAAATCTTTAGGACTTTTGCTCTGTAAGTGAAGTACCACTTTTGGCCTCAGACACACCAAGCAGGCTGAAGTGACCAAACTCTTGCAGCCTCTCCTCCCTGCTCACCTCAGAAAATCCATGCAGCCTTCCATTGGGGAGGGTGGAAAAAAGATGAGTATTTATTTCCTTTTAATTACTAGGTCTGACAAAACAGACAAGGTGGGGAGTCCTCCCAGTGCAGGGGCCTTTGGTACACCTTCTGCTCTGGGCTGCAGCCACAGAAAGGCTGCTTGCACCTGCCCTGTGGGCAGTGCTTGTGGGCTCTGTGGGGCCAGGCACTGCACGTGGGGGTGGGCAGCAGCTCCTGCACACTTGGGGGTACAAGGCACAGGGGAGCCTGAAGGCACCAGCTGCCTTCATGGCCTCTGCACTTGGGGGGATGTTACACCACCAGGCACAGGGAGTGGTGGCAGCAGCTTGGGATCATGCACTGGACATGATGTAGAGCTAAGAAGTGGCTGCTTTGCTTTCCCAGCAAGTGCACACGCTGCTTTTCCTTGCTGGTCTTATGCTGAAAAGCTGAGATTTATGTACTGTATGAAAAAAACAAAACAGAAAAAAAGAAAAAATCCTAATGTTCCAAAATAAATCACAGTATATTTTGTATTTTGTAAAGTAATTAAACCAAAAAAAAGAATAAAAAGTGAAACTTATGCTGTCTGCTTTTGTACTGATCAAACTCAAAATAAAGCAGAGCTTGGCACTGTCTGTAAGATGTAACTCTTTCTTTCACCTACAGCCATGTTGGGTGTCACTCACACACACACCAATTATAAGGCCAGCAGCCATCCCAGAGGCTCTCTGGTGTCCATGTCCTGTCCCCAGGTGTACTGTACCCCTACAGATGGTACCCACCACCATCTGTTTTCTGGGAACCACCAAACCTGCCCTATCCCCTTCCCTTAAATTAAGAGGTCAGTGGGATGCTACTAGTGTATTTGCCAGACTTAGGTTTACCTGCTCACTGCAGAGGGCAAGATGCCCAAGGAGTCTGGGCAGGGATTCTGGCAGGGCACTCCCAGAGCCTGGCACCCCAGCAGTGGCAGGGAAGCAAACTCAGCCTCCTCAGGCTATTTTAGGGCAGTCACTGTGGGTCCTGAGTCTCAATCAGCAGCGTTGCACAGCACCGTTGCCACATGGTCTGCAAGAAAAAGCTGAACAACCTGTCTAAAGTGTGCAAGAAAAACAGTGAAATCAGATGTATCATCACCCTATTACAGTTTTAACTGTTTATAGTGGATGTTTAAAGGGAAGCAGCCCATCTACATAAACTGTAGTCAAGAAAAGCATCTCCTTTTTAGGGTAGTGTAATCCATTGTTTACTCTCATGCTCAAGTGTTAAAATGTTCATATAAGAAAATACTGTGGTATTGTTAATGTGGAATGCAGCCTTAATGCAGAGTGCTGCCTCAAGGGTTTAATCCAGTAAAACAAAAAACCCCAATAAATCAACACAGACACACAACCTCAGAACTGCCTGCAACTCCCACAAAAGCAAATGGCATCTTAAGGTAAATAACAGGATGGAGGCTGCTAAACTGGTGCTCAGACCCCAAAGACACTGATGCCTTTTTGTGTATTTTTCCCAGCTCACCTGCCTAGGCTCACACCTTTGAGCAGGAGGTGCTGGGGCACTGCAGGGAGGGAAGGAGACTCCAGCCACTTGCAAAAAATGCTGCAAAGATATATTTTTATGAGTCATGATGAAATATGGTGAAGAAATGTTATTTCAGGAGTATTTTGAATGCTGAAGGCTAATTATTAGTTCTCTGACTCACCTGTTTTCGAAGGACCATGTAGAGAAAAGTCTGTTGTAATGCAGCAAGTGCCTAAGATAATCTTTGTCTTACAGGTATTGATGTGTTTTATCCCCAGTGGGGCAGTCTGCTGTCAGAGGAGACCAGCCCTGCTGTGTGGGGGCTGCTGGGCAGCCCAGGGGCCACCCTGGATTCAGCTCTGCAGCAGGGAATTGCCAGGATCCCTTGGAATGGTGGGCTGTGGAGGCCTGAACTTGTGCAGGTGCACTTGGGCCTGAACCTCTCACTCATCCCTCCTACAGCTCCTCCAGTCCTCAGCCAGTGTGGCAACCCTGCTTGGCTGCTGCAGTGCTTGGAGCTGTTCATGCAAAAGGTTCTGCACCAGGGGACTGTCCTGAAGCCCTTTTGGGCTATTTTAAGCCAAGCATGCTGGTGCAGTGCTGATCTGAGGGCAAATCACTTGTGTAATCAATGCCAAATCAAGTAGGTTATTCTAGTTCTAATTTGAACTGATCCCCATGTGCATTCTTGGCCCACACACTCCCTCACTGCAGGTATATTTAGGGATGCAGGTATATTTTGGGCTGTCTATTTTGCCATACTTAGAAGGACAAAATGATGCAAAGTTGCTCTGCAGTTCACAACGGTAGTGACCTGAAACTACCCCAGCATGGTTGGGCTCCTGGTCCTGCAGGAGGAGCACAAGCTACACAGGTTGGATCTGCCTTCAACATGCAAGGGGTGTGGTGGGGGGTATTTTAATTTTCTGAGCCAAGACTGAGCCCATCAGCAACATTAGGAGCAGTTCTCCAAGAACTGTATTTTAGAAAGGGAAAAAACTGCTGCAGAGCAGCAACAAAAAGAAAGGAATAAGAATCTGTGACAGACAGCAATGTAGATACAAAGGTCAGCAGAGGAGATGAAGGAGGCAGAACAGTCAGGAGCAGGACTGAGCCTGGGAAGAAGGGAGAGGTATGGGAAAGGCACAGTTAGATTTCTGTTTTGACATACTAATTCCTCATTACCCTGCTCTGTTTCGTTGGCAATAAAACTATTTCCACAACGTGAGTCTGCTGTGCCCATGATGGCAACAGGCAATGCCCTGCCCTTGTTCAAACCCCTATGCTTTCCTTCACATTTTCTCTCCATCCTCCCCATTGATGGGGGAAGAATGACAGAGCAGCTTGGGGGGCACCTGGCCAAGGTCAAAATGTTCCCCCCACACTGTAACCAAAACATGGGTAAGTGCTGCTGCTTGCCAGACTGCCCTCACTGCCACCAACCCTGTTCCCACCAAGCAACACGTCTGAGAATGCCCACAACCACTATGAAGGCACAAACACCCTGCCTGCATTAAACCATACAACACTTCTATTTAGGGCTGAAGACCTCACTGGCATCTCATTAACAGAGAATTTGCAATTTATTGCACAGCAAGAATGCAACAGACTCGACCCAGCTCTTCCGAAGGCCCAGCCCCAAGGTGCAATGGGAAACAGCTGTGAATAGTGCTGGGCTCTCAGCTGCTCTCAATCAGCCCACCTCAACAGCAACATCCATGAAAGGAATTGTTTGCAACACCTTTCTAACCAGAGTCTTTGCACTCCATGGTTTAATAAGCCTCCTCAAGCTGAAAGGGCATAGCTACTCCCATGATGCCAACAAGACGTGCTTGGGCACCACAAGTTGCTCACGTCACATGGAAGATCAGGTATAAATTAAAGCCAACCAAATGGGAGTTCAGAGCAGTGAAGGTCTGACAGTTTCACAGTAGCTTTCTGTTCTGCCTCAACCCACCCAGAAATACCTGTTACACAGGAATGTCAACATCTCAGAGACCTGTCTCTATTTCCATGTACTTTGGTTCACCCTTCCTGTATTTTAGGCAAAGCCCATCAAAACTTATTTAATCAAGGTCAAGTTTACACACAGACTTCTGTTGGTACAGAATTTCATCGAATGAAGCCAAAATGTATGTGGTGTCCCCTGGGGCCACGGATGCACTGCCTGACATTATCAGTCCTGCAGGTATGGAGGTGGATCAGCTGACAGAAGTGGTTTCCTGTCACGTAAGTGTGAACCAAAACGCTGCAGTTTAAGTGCAGATCTGATCAATGCATAAGCAGATCATGCTCAAGAATATTCCTGTTACTACTGATAAAGATTTTATAATCACTTTATTGAAAACCTACTAGCTTGGATTTCACCAAAAGAGTTTGCACAACTCTGCCTGATGTTTGGAGTGTTTCACAGGACAGTTTCCCACCCTTGGGTGTGAGATTGGGTGCCTGCTTCAGATATGCACAGCTGTTGCACTCCACCTCTATCAGCTTCCTGCTAAGAAGGTACCAGGGAATGAAGCTCTGCTTCTTACCCATTAAGACTCCTCCTCCTGCTAGGCAATCCTGAAAACCCTAGCTAATTGCAACTGAGAGCTACCCTACCACTGAAAACAGAGTGTAGGGAATTCCCAAAAAAATCAAAGGCAGTGATGTGTGATCAGCACAGAGACAAAGGTACCTGAGGGGTGGTGAGCACTGCTCACATCCATGCCTGAGCACTGATTTTGCAGGTAGCTGATTGGGGGCTTTGTTTCCAGCCTCCCTCAACAGGCTAGATGGGCTTCTGTCACCATCCATCTGCCCTCCTGCAGCACAGAGAGCCTGCTGTCTTATTTAATAGTACTTACCCCTGCAGACAGGTTCTTACTCTTTGAATGTGTTCCTTTGGTGTTCAGTCTTTAGCACTACACAGAAAGCCTTTAACAGTCCACAGACACATCACTGCCTCAAGGCCAGGGCTGTGCAAGCACCTGTGCATGCAGTTTCTGCAGAGGACAACAGCCTGGGCACAGTGCAGCTGAGGGTGGCCACTGAGGACAGCTGTGCTGGGCTTCAACAGCCAGCATGACATCTCTTCCACATGAGAAACAGTAATATAAAAAACACCCAACTTTTCCCTTGAGAAATAGTTTGGCTCTGCCCAACACTGACACTCCAGAGCTGGTGACAAGAAATGTCCATATGTCAATGTCCTGTGCCGTGGATTTCATTCACTCCATGCCAGTCTTCCTCAAGGGAGATGCTCTTCATCCTCACACACAGAGGGGCTCACCAGCTTGGGGCTGGGCCTCAGATTCTCTGGGAGCTCATCACAAATGAGCCAGAACACTCCTTGCATTTCCACGCTCCTTGGGGAATGTGCTGCTTTCCTGCAGCCAGGCATTTCAGTGATGCAGGGATGACAACACACCCAGACATTGGTATGGCTGTCTCTGCTCACAGTCACTTGGTTTCATAGAATCTTCCTCTCCAAGAAGATTGTCACCAAGTCCCTGCATCGCCCTGGTACAGTGCTGAGGCCCAGCAGCATTCCTAGGTAAAAGACCTGACCATGCTTACCATATGATCAACTCCACATGCCACATCCACCACCTCACCGGGTACAGTCACCTGGATGAAACACATGAGAATGGGTTATTTATCAAGCTGGTACTTTGGACCTGATACTTCCACTTCTCATCCTCCTTCTGCTCAACATGCCAGCTAGTTTCACAGGCATCTAAGTACCAACTCAAAAGCACAGAAAGAGCAAGATTCAACACCAGGCAGCCTTGTGCACTGAGCTGTGAAAATTCCTCTTTTTCCCACAAGAAGCACATAAACTTTTGGAGGGAGAAAGAAGAGCAGGCTCACTAGCAGACAGTGAGGAGATGGGAGCCTCAGCCTATCTGTTCAGCAGCAGAAGCAGCATGACTGAACAGAGTATAATCTAGACATTAGGAAGAGGATCTGCCCAAGCACCACAGGGATTTACCTCTTCTCTCATCAGCAAGAACTGGAACAAGGCAAAGGCTCAACTCAGCCTAAGGCAGTTTGTGCTTTGATGCTAAGAGACCAGCTCCTCACTCCTGAAGTTACAGCTTATTCACTTAAAACTGACTTTAAACTTCAGAAAAGCAGAGTCTAAAAAAGCAAGTTTTTCCTTAGAGCTAAGAGAGAGGACAGCAGCCAGTTCTAGGGCAGGAGGTCACAGACAAGGATCCCAGCACATTGCCACAGTACTGTCAGACAGCAGCTGCCTGTCTGAAAGAGCATAACCTCCAATGTTCACATTTGGGGAAGTGAATTCAGAAATTCCAAGCAGCTGCAGCACTGTGATTTTAGGCAAATGTTCCAGAGCTGGTCTGGTTTTGTTCATTTTTAAACAAATAAGAAAGCATACTACAAAAACACATTTACTCCAAGTTCAGACACAAAGACAAGGACTCCAGGGTGGTCCAACTGATTGCCTTCCTCATCTCCTACTTGGAGCATCTGTTAGGCTGAATGCTGAACTCCAGAGCCAAAGACTTTTCTACATCCACAGAGTCTGGCTCTCAGAGCCATCTGGGAGGAAGCAGTGGAACTGGAAGCACTGTGAAACAGCTATGAACACAGCTGAGTAAGGATCTCCTGCTGCAACCTGAGAGTCAGCCCAGTGACCCACCACCACAGGTGGGAAGGAAGCCCACCACTATGTGGACCTCGAGCCACTACAGACCAAAATGTTCACCTAATTTAGGTGAGTAATAATTTGGACAGATAACCAATACTGATGATTTTCTCTGCAGCACATACAAAGAGAAGCACAAGTTAGAAGGAGAAGGAAGAGGCAGTAAGGGTAGCAGGCAGATGGTGGTGGACAGGGAGGAGATGAGAACTGTTTAGATGTGGTGGCACAGCACCAGATGCTGTCTCAGGATTTGAAATCATTACTGGCATAGCAGACTAAAAGGTTTACTGAATACCTCCATCCCCAAGCAGGCTATACAAGGACCTCTGGAAAACAAAGCACTTTTACAGTCATCTTGGGTTTTCACTTCTTTCAGAATTACTCAACACAGCAAATTGCAGCAAAAAACCACACAGCAAATAATAGTCCTTATCCTCATGATAACAAAAACTAGCCAAAAAATGTACTCTTGGCCTTAATACCACCATCCTTACTCTCCACGGGAAATACTGGTCTTCCATTCTTCCAGTTCCCAGGCACCCTCTTAGATTCTTCCCCCAGACAAACAATTCTCCTCTGTCTACACAGGACAGAAAAAAAAAAAAAAGAAAAGAACTGAGTCATTAAAAAGGAAGAATTCTATTTGTGATGCTGGCAAATGTGGCTACAGTGTTTCTGGGAGTACACAGGGTTATACAAGCAGTATGACAGCTTCTAGATTTACTTCAAGGTACAATGAATGTACTCCTGTTTGGAGAAAATTATGCCTAATGAGCAGTACAAGAAGCAAGGTCTGTGCACAAGTCTTCATTTCCCCGTCTTACAACACTTGATTTGGAACTTTATTTGAAGAAAGAGTGCAGCAGCAGAAATTGCAGGGAATCATTCATGAAGTGAATAATTTGTGCTGAAAGTTAAGATAACTGCAGCTGATCTGTATCAGCTATCAGCAGAGCAAATCCAGTAAGCAAGGCAGAGAGATCTGTCCCAAGCCATCACCCACGGACTGCTTATTTGACTGTCTGGCAGAAGTGACCTTCTAATGACAGCTAGAGAAAAAAAATTGTGTTCAACAGAGCTGAAGAGTTTTAGGCTCCTCAGGAAAACACACAGATCTCAGAAGTGTCTGGATCAGCTCCACAGCAGAGACAACCAAAATATATAGCAATTTTTATATATAACAATTTAATCAGAACACCATTTCTAACTCTTTCTGAATACCAAGGGGAGCCCACTAACAAGCACCCTGCAACCAAACTGACAGTGTCACACATACCACTTGCCCCAAAGGACCCAGGCCTGGCACCTTTCCTGGATGGTGGCTGGATCTCTGAACTGCTGCCTGATGTTAAATGACTTCCAAATTTCAAAACCTTCAAAGGCTGGGAACCCACACAGGGTGCACAGAGCACAGTACCATACCCTTTGCATATTAAATGCTTGGGTCTGCCCACCTCACACTACTAACTTATTTGGCCAGAAATGCCAAAAAACTCCCATATCTAGCTTCATTTAGACTCAGTTTTAGTTTTTTTCATTTATCACACAAATTTTTGCTGCTGCTAAAGTGCAACAGACTGATTCTATTCCCTGATTCTATACAGGGAAATGAAAAAAACCTGGATTTCCTGCTTGAAAAAAGATTTTTTTTTGTCTTGGACAAATAACACTTTCCTAATTAAAGCATAAGTTAGCACAAAACATATGCCAGAAACAATGCTGACACCTGTAAATGTGCTGTCAGGCTCCCTGATGCTGCATTCCAGTGTGTCTTCAGTTTCAAGAAAGATGGGTGCACTTTCTATGGTGTGGGGGTTCTGGTTTATTTTTTTTTGTTTTGGTTTGGGGTTTTTTTGTTTTCTTTTCTGCAAATAACACATCAACATGACCTCTCCATGACAGGAGGATGAGAAACATACTTGTAAGTGCTGCAAACTGGCTGAGTCCACAGCGAACATGAGCGACACGGATGTCCGGACTGAAGGCTGACCAGCCAAAAAGGCTGGGTGGGATCATCTCTGGCACTGCTGTCTCTGTTAGGTTTGGTCCTTTCCCAAGAATTCCATATCCCCAGACAAAAACATTTCCTTCCTCTGTATTACAATAAGAACACATTCTGTAAGAAAGTCTGTGCTTGTGAAATTCATGCCATGACCAAGAGTTAATCAGAGCCAAAGGAATATTTTCCTTTCTTCCAGATCAGTCTAACACTTTCTGATTATTTAAAATCTGCAAATAATGCATTCCCATCCAAATGGCTCAATTTTTTCCTAAGCTATGCAAGCAAATCAACCCTCCTAACATGGGGAAATAATGCCAGCACAAGAGAGAGCTGGATAAAATATTTCAGCTTACTAACTCATGGGACAGAGGTTGAGAGTTCATTATCATGGCTTTCTCCTTTGACACAACCCCAAACCAGCAGTTGGCTGTCACTCTGCCTTCAGCTGGGTGGCTGGGAAAGGCAGCAGTTGGACAGCATAAGAAAGAGTAAGTTTCTACATCAGCTAGCTCTGTTCCCTTCATACTAGAAGCTCAAATGTCTGGTCATCACAATAACTCCATTATAAATATGAACATCTTCCTTGAGATAATCCTTCAAGAAAGCAATACCATCCCTTCCCTCATCCCTTCATGCAGCAACCCTCCCCAGCCACTGACAGTCCAAAGAACAGTCACTCAGGACCTGCTGCACAGTTTCACTGTTCTCAGAACTTTCTACTTTCCATCCTAGTTCATGATTTATAAATATGTCAGATTCATATGGAATCTGAAGGGTTCTCCTTGAGAGAAAGTGTTGCCTTACTTCCTCCCTATATCCATATTTATTATAGGCCCATATGACCAGCAAAAGAGATCAGAAGAGCAGCCACCATGCTCTTGCTCTAGTCTGCAGAAGCACTCACAACAGCACACAATGGAAGCAGTGCTCTGCACTAGTGAGAACACCTTCTCTAGTACACTCTTAATCACACGTTTCTCAGTCTCCCAGCTTGCCTCACAACATCCAGTATTTCCAGAAAACAAGATAATGTTACAATCCACCTATTATGCAGCCTTGCACTAAAGTGAATGATTCTAGAAGGGAACTCACCTGTTAGCACAACGTTGCCAGTCCCTCCACAGGCAGCCTCCTTTATCTTCCCAATCTTGAATGGCAAATGCCTGGGAACATTCACCTGTACAAGATTGCAGAAGAGTTGTTAGAGACAAAGTAAACTGCAAACTAGATGTACATTTTAACTTGTTCTCTGGTTCTGATTGAAGCTTACATACACTGGATTCCTGATACAATCTTTATTGCCTGAATAATAAAATAAGTGCAGGTCCCAAAAAAAAAAAAAAACAAAAAAGCTACATGGAATTCATTAAGGCGAGGACAAGGTGGAAAAAGTCACCTACTGGAAAGCTGACATGCATGGTAACAAGGCTGGGAATGACTAATACCTACTTCTTATCCCTGGCTTTTAGTCAGACACAATGGAGAAGTCAATAGGTGAGCATGTCTTCAAGGTTTCACAGTGGATTAGATCAATAAAATTCAGTCTGCAGTGGCATTTTTTAACATACAAGGGAAAAATCACTTGAAGGAAATTGCACTTACTTGGTACAGTCCAACATAACAGATACATACAAGCTTGACATATGTAAAGAGGAGTCTTTGATTTCATAGCTCTGCCATTCCACACTTTGGATTGCATCTGTATTTTAGTTAAGACTCTCATTTTTGGCAAACATGTCATTCCTCCATTTCAGGTGCCACCGACCTCTATCACACACCCAGCCAGGAAAACCCCTACACTGCATAACCTGATCGTTCTCCTCAGGCCTTATGGGTCTCAGCACTTAGCCTTACATTAAGGTTACATCAGGAGAGGCACAGGAAACAAAGATTTCTAAAATTTTGCTAAAGCTATTCTGATACAATTGTCTGCTCTTAGCTTTCTGCCAAGAGTAGTTTAAGTACTGATTATTTTCCTGACTCCGTTTCCTGAAGCAGCTGTAACACGAGACCAACTGCCCAGTTACCTCAGTAGTACAATGCCTAGTGTGAAGTCAGCACTCTACCAATGCCCCATGCAGGTCTGCTCAAAAAAACACTTTTATCTGTGAGACACTGGAATTTGTTTAGGATTCAGTTATAAACCCACTAAGGATGTCCATGAAAAATTCACCAGTGTACAAGCTGACTAGAAGGGACTTCCAAGGGCCAGCACTATGCTCAAAGTAGGACCACTTGAAATCCTAGATTAGCCAGCCAAAAAATTAATTCCCGTCCTGAAATCAGCCAAAGTACTTGAGCTGGGTCTCAATTTGGTGCAAAGTCCATGGGATGGAGAAAGAAGAACATGGAGTTCTTGGACTAACAAACTGGGAGGAGGTGACACAAGCCTTTGTCTATCAAAGCAGGGAAACACCACTCCATAAAGCTACACAAACGTGTCAGGTTGGTTTTGTAAGCTTAGGTAAAAGCAGCCTGCTAGTGGTGTTTGTATCTGCTGCCAAAAGAACCCAGAACCCAGAGAAGCATGCAATTTTTAACTCAGCAGCTCAACTGAAACATATAAAAACACGTCCTCGGGTCAACTGACCTGTGTGGTTTCTGTGACAGATGCCAACTGCAAGTATTCTGAATTTCCCCAACCAAAGACATCTCCTTCATCTGAAACAGCCAGACAACAGTCCCCACAGGAAGAGACCTGGATAATGTTTACTCCAGCAATGTCACCACGTAACTTAGTAGGAACACTGGTGATGTTATAGTGTCCAAGACCTGAAAGGAAAAAAAGTACAGATTATGAAGAATTTGTTTCCAGACACACTTTTAATGCCTGCATAGGATCACTTTTGTCATTTTATAACAAAATCACCCTTCCTCTGAAATAAATCTTTCTGTCCATACTCCTTAATTACCAGCTGCAACAGACAAGCAGCCACAAATACCACTTCCACTAGCCAAAGCCACCTCTCTGGAGGACACAACAACTTCACACACTCACACCCTGAAGAGTGTCATATCTCTTGTCTGCACTGACCAAAGTGTTTGAAGAACAATAACCAATCCAGGCAGATATCCCAACAGAGATGAAGTTTCACAAACTGGCTGTTTCCTGTCTTCTGCAAGGAGAGCCATGAGTGACAACACACTGCAATCAGTTAGACAACAGCAGGGGAAATGGCAAAAGAAGCTGGGAAGCAAATGCTTTACATAACAAATTGCTGCCTGGCAAAGAGACCAGAATGTAGGTGACAGAAGGCTGGGTTACAGTATATTGTTACAAAAGAATCATGGGAAGAACTCAGCTTTGGGAGCAGCAAAATGAATAAACAGTAGGAATGACTGTGTGGAGGAAGTTCTCTGCAGCAAAAGCCACCACAAAAAGGGCCTGCCTAAGGATCCCATGCTAAAACATGCAGCAGCTACCAAAGTGCTCATCAGTCCAAAAGAGCAGAAGAGACCCTGAAACAAGAATCAGGAAGGCAAATCTGCCACCAAACTGAAGAGCAAAGCTGCCCACGTCACTTCCACATCCCCTCAGAAGCTTTAAACAGCAGATACACTCTCCTGCGATTGCATTGCCAGGGCAGCATCCTAAAGGTCTTCAAAAACTGAACTGGATTTTCTCAGTTTGGTTACACAAGAGTACTGAAAACATCTACACTCACGTGGGAACATAGCAGCCCCTTTTGTCCACACATGCATGACAAATACACATCACAACTTCTCAATTAGGACAGCTTGCTCTGTCCTATTCATCAATTACCTGAAAGGCAAGCTGAGCTGAGTTCCTACCTGTTTGTCCATCAGCTCCCCATCCACATGCATAGATTGTACCTTTCTTGGTTCTAAACAGACTGTGGTCCTGCCCACACACAACCTGCACACAAACAAAATGTCAGAGCCAGTCAGGAAAGCTCACATGTTCAGACTCGATTTACTGAAGCGTTATCAGCAGATAAATTGAGCAATGAACCTCTATGATGGCCATCAGTTCTGATTTTGATCTTTCTCTCCTGATCAAATGGCTCTAGAGAAAGGGAAGGCCAAGAATCATAAGATACAACACAGAAAACAGCAGAATTTTTTTTATGTAAAGTGATGCTACAGTCAATCTGTTCTAGACATCCAAAACAAGGAAAGAAAGCTTGATTTGGCAATATAACACAATAAAACAAAAAAAGGCAAGAGCTCTCCCTTCATAGGATGCTAACCACACAATTCTTGATGCTAGCTACAAACTGCTGTGGATTCTCTGCCATGTGCTCTAGGCACACAGCTGTTCTCCAATCTACATTTATGCTGAACTAGCCATCGTGTCTGCCACATGCTTGGCATGAATTAAAGCCAAGCAAAAAGCCATTCAAAAGCAGCCATTAAAAATCAATGAAAGATTAAAGGGATTTAATCATGAAGTTAAAAGACTGACTAACAATATTAAGCACATAACTGTTGTTACCAAAGTACAAACAGGTACAAAGTATTCAACCCCCACTGAAAAAAAAAATGGAAAGTCCAAACAGACATTCACAAGGCTAATTCTAAACAGTTTCAGGATGAACCACAGCACACTCTCATCAGGTGGACATAAATCAATGACCCTTCCTTGGGACAAGAGCACTGTCTGCCCACAGAGTATGGCTACAGGGGCACAGACATACTAAGAAACTGCTCCTGTGCCTGGGAATACTGCAGCCATGGCAGGTTTTTCTGCTGCCCTGCAGTCCCTTGCTCTCCTAGGAACCTGACCTAGAGAAATGCCAGACAGTCTAACTGGACAGTTTCACATCTCATCATTTTTGAAAAGGTAAAGACAAAATTCAAACTCCTAAGCAATATAAAAGTGACAAAGGTGAACAAGAAATCCCAACAGGAAGAGAGTAGTAGAGTGGAGAACCCAGAAACGGACACAGTACTCTAAGTGTAGCTAAGTAGAAAGGAAGAATCACCTCCTTGACCTGCAGGCAGCAAATCCTAACGCAGCCCAGGGTATCATTAGCCTTCTCTACAGTGAGGGCACATTGCTGGATCAACCTGGTGGACCCAAGGGCTTTTCCACACAGCTGCCTCCCTGAAAGTCAGCCCATGGTGGCATCTGAAATTGCTCTTCACCAGCAATAGGAACTGGGCCCTTTCCACTGCTGAACTTGATGAGGTTCATGCAGGCCCATTTCTCCAGCCTCTGGATGGCAGCACTACCCTCTGGTTTACCAGACACTCCTCAGAGTTGTACATCACCAGCTATCTGCTGAGGGTGATCCAGACCACCAGTGAAAATGTAAAAAGGACTGGACTCCACACCCCTGGGGTACAGCACTTGTTACTGGTTTCAATTCAGCTTCGAGCCAATGACTGCCACCCTCTGGGCTCAGCTGTTCAGCTGGTTTTCAATTCATTTTCAGGACTGAGTTCAGATGATCCTCTTACCTGGACAACTCTGCTGTCAAATTCCTTCAGCTGATGAATGAGATGGCTTCCACTGGACACCAAACAACCACCAAGAAGAGAAAAGGTAACACAGAGGATTTCAGAAAACTGCAACTGAAAAACACAAAGGTAACCTGCCTCTACTGAAAGCCACTTTATTATCACAAATAGAGAAATTTGTTCCCATGTAGTTTCACTGCAAAATACCTGCACAAAGAAGGAACGTATTCTACATTCTCTTATTTAGGAAGTTAAGAACTGTCACTTTATAAACACGAGCTCTTGTGGAATTGGGGGTAGGAGCAACTCTCAAAGACAGTCCCTAGTCTAGAAGGAGCAGAGACATTATGTAATACTGTAGTACCCATATAAACACTACACTTAATTAGAGATAAATCAGATATCCCAGAGTACAGTGCAGTGCTAACATCCCTGACATTTTTTCACAATACCAGGAATTACGAACAATCCAATGACTGACTTCCAGTATCAAGACTAACAAAAGCTCCCTAATTACAGCTATTTTCTCAAACTTTACCAACCAAGTGTTGTGGATTACAGACAGAACAATGAACAAGGGTTTTTTTTTCATCCTGCTAGGGAATCAGAAACTCAACATACTCCCACTATTTTGTCATACAGTGCACTTTGAGCATATGCTTTGGTGAGACCCACAAAAAACCCAATGAAGGAAAAGCACTACAGACTCAGAGGCAGCTGCAGCAGAGACTTAACAGGAAGATGCCTCTTTCCTAAATGGCCCTTCTAACACCCTCAGGAACAGCACATGCACTCTGAGCAGCTAAAAGGAGAAAGCCCAACTACTAACACCAACCACCTCAAACAATTTATGAAGGCTGGGTTCTCTGACCATGCCCTGCAAGAACTGTCCCATGCTGACATTCTTTTGTCTTCTAAATGTGGTCAGCAGAGTGCTAGTGCCTAGCCTGGGTTCAAAGTCAGGCTGCCTGTCTGACACCTGCAGCACAAAAACGTCTTCTCAGACTCCTTAATCTTAAATGGCACTCTTATACCACCAGACCTTTTCCACCTTCAGGCTTTTCTGCAGGGTTTTTTTCATACAACTAAGTTTTCAACATTAACAATTAAATCAATTAAAGTTCAGGATCTTTGAATTCTCACCTGTAAATTTCATCTTCAACAACTTTCCGGCCACACTGTCCATAAGAATTGTTTCCCATTGTGAAAACTGAAAACCAATGATAAAACACACCAGTTTTATTACTGCCCAATCCCCTGAAAGCCTCTTTTCAGGTTCACAAAATATTTTCCCTTGGTTCTAACTCTGAAAGGTGGAGCATAGCAATGTAAAAATTGGCATAAGCTTTTTTTAAAGTCCACTCGAATGAAAGTGACCCAATCCATTTTCACCAACAACACCCAGCAGTATTGCAGGCACAGCAGCAGTACCTGGAGCCCAGTGTCTGTCAGGAATTGCCTAGTTCATCCTTCTGTTGTCAAGGAGACTCAGAAATAGATCAGCATTTCCACACAAGTGTGAACCAACCAACCAACCAACCAGCTACCCCACTAAGAAGCTGTGCTGGATCATTTGGTGCAGCACTGAAGCCACTGCACCAGAGAGTTCCCAGAGACATGGAGAGACACTCCAGGAACAGAATCTTCTCTATAAATGACTATTAATTAATTTATTGTTTTTATAAACATAGCACTCAAGGGGAAGTAACACAGGAGTACAGTAGTACAAGACTACAGCAGAGTCACACAAATCTGTGTTCAAAAACACATCTGAGTGAACAAGACAAAAGCTGCACTCAGCCAGGCCTGGGGCTAGAGAAACAAATCATGTAGTAAAAAAGCTCCCAACACATTTACAACTTGAGCCAAGCAGAGCTCATGGCTCTCCCTTGCAGAAGTAATCCCACAAAGGCCAGCAGCTGTCTGCATCTCATTTACAGAGCAGACAGCCCACCTGGGATCTCGTTCTAAAGGACAGAAGATGATTTTTTTTCAAGCTTTTAGTAAAGGCATAGCCAGGCATCCCTTGACATCATCAGCACAAACGACACTGTACCTCCTTCACTGTCTGTCAAGACCAGGGAATGGGCTCTCCCACAGGACACTTGCAAGACCCGAGTTTGCTGTGGCTTCTCCAGTGGTAATGGAATTGGAGATGGCTCCAAGACATATTCATAGCTCTTAGCTTAAGGAAGGGAAAACAATTTTAAGTCAGTAGCTTCCACAAAGTAAATTCAACATATATTTGCTGATCCTGTTCACACACTCACTTCTGCTTTGTTATAAAAGCAGATGCATTTTAGAAAGCCAAGATACTAACCAAAGAGGCTGACAGGGATTTATCAGAGGGAGGGAGAAGGTGAAAGCCACAGAGACAGCTAAAGTCAATAACCACTGCCTAAACAAAAGCTCACCATGCCTAGAGGGTGAATGTTATTAAGGCTTCAGGTGGTATAATTGTGAAATTGATGCTTTCATCCACATGTTCAATCACTTTGGTGAATACAGCTGGATTACCAGAGCTTAACATCATGCACAAGCATTCTGTGCAACTGGGGATATTGCAAACAAGGTACAAGAGCAACAATCACAAAAATGTATCAGGAAAAGTGAACAAAAAATCTTAGTGCTTTGTATTTAAACAACAGTAGATTACATGCACTTTCAGAAATAAAGACTGCAAGAAAGACTACCTAGGCTAGGTCCATAGGGAATAAGACATCTAATGTTTATGAAAAATGACATAGCATACTTTAAAAAGATTTAGTAACCTGAACAATATTTAAGCAGTTACAGTCAACTGGGGTGGGAGGGGGAGAAAGAACAGTAAAACATAAATCAATACTAGGGAAAAGTTCAAGAGGAGATAAAAAGCCTTGATATCAAAGTCACTGTAATAGGTGAAATCAAATCCCAGAGGACCCAAAGCAGTATTGCACACAGGCAGTAGTGTTTTACTGGTTCTCACTGCCTTCAATAAAAATGAAAACTAAAAAAAAAACCCTCATCCAAAATTAAAAAAAAAATAAAATTAAAAATCTACACATGGTCTTTTGCAGTAAGACACTACTGGATGTGAGGACAGGCAGCTTGCCAATGGTGGGCATCTGCCATGCAACAGAGCAGGAGCTACAAGGCAGCCAACTCTCTATATGTCTAGAAACACTTGCAAGTCACAAAGCAGAAAAACCTCTCTTCTGTTCCCTCCAGCAGAAAGACACAAGCCACTGGAACCTGTAGTAACCATACTGATAGCTGAGGAGATTTGGAAAAAAGAGACAACGAGGTGGGTAAGGAACACGGGGTGAGTGTGAAATAGTAGCAGTTTGGATACAGCCATGTAAAAGCCAGGCTGTAAATTCCCTTGGAAATGAAGCACCTACAGCAACACAGTGTTGGAAGCATAAAAGCCAGGCTGTAAATTCCCTTGGAAATGAAGCACCTACAGCAACACAGTGCTGGAAGCAGCAGGCACTAAAGCAGTGAGCAAAACATCTCAAAAGAAAACTTGCCTGGGGGACATTAAGCATGGAGCAGTAGCAATCCCACCAATCTTCACCACATTTTCAACCAATCTTGCCAAACACACTCTCTTACTTACCATGGCTTGAACTGCAAAACTATATAACCTATTTCTGGATTCTCTGACAAAAATCATCTCCAGGTCAGATGAAAAACAAGGTAATTGCAAGACACTCCTGAGACATCAGCACTTACAGAACTAAGACCCACCAAGAGCTGAAACCTCTAAAAGCAGAAGTGAGCACAAGCTTCTGCAGCCCCTGCATTTTGCAGCTGCTATTTAAGCATACACTTGCTGTGTGTACAAACTCTTAGGGAACTACCCAGTGTGCCAGCACAAAGCAGCACCATTCAAACCTCAACATGCTGCACTGCAGCTGAAATTTTCTTTTGCTTCTCCACAAAGTTTAATCTTTTGCCCATATCAGACACATCCTACCTTCACAGATTTACATACTTATACACCATAAGGAGAAAAACTGCTTTTATCATGATTTCCCTCAACTGTTTATGGAAGAATGTCTACACAGTCAGCCATTCTATGAGGAAAGTTCGTGTTTTTCCTGTCTTTGGTGGAAGGTGGCAATGTGCTGCACAGAAATCATCATCTTAAACGACTTTGAGAGCCTAATGTAAGACAAAATGACTGAAAAACGTATTTTTCCTTCAAAATGCAACTTGCTATTAAAAAAATTTTAAAAGAAACCCTACAGCTTTCACAAAAACTCCACTGATTGTATACAAAAACTCTAACTGGGGAGGGAAGGAGTACTAAAAGACTTTAGTTTTTAAGTGCAAAGACAGCAGAAGTGAGCAAACTCTCCTGCCAAAATAATTTTATTAACTAGACTGTGTCTATTATCAAACTATAGATTCAAAGCCACACATTAACCAACATCACACTTTGCAGCATAAATAGCTACATTCCTGTCTGGATGAAACTGCTAAGTGCAGTGTACAGAATAAAGGCACATGTTGACCAATTACAAAACACACAAAACCACAGATAAATTTCAGAAAAAGACCTGCTTAGAAAAAAAAAAGCACACAGCCTGAGACTGCATCAAAGCCTCCTGATGTTTTTCACACTTCCAAACACATAAAGTTTCCTGTACCACAGACATACTGCAGTGCCAATCTGTAAGTCTTTAAAACACTTAAATCCTTACTTTGATCTCTTCTGCTTCTCTGGAATCCAAGCTGGGAATCCTTGTTGAGCCCCATGCCCCACACTTTTGTGATGTCTCTGGTATTAGAAGCCAGCAGTGTGAACCCATAACCACAGGCAGCAGAGGATATCTTTGAAGACACACAAAACCCACGCCATTCAGTTAGAAACCGTGGCTTAGAAAATCAAGTTTCACTCCATGCTACTTGTTCATCAGCATTCCTTCTTCATTAAGCTACATTCACATGTAACCCAAATTCATTACATGTATGGTCTTGCAAAAATTATCAGAAACAGTCTTCTGTGATAAGCACAATGGTGAAAACTCAGGTCCAACCTTTTTGCCTTACAGTTTTGGTTTTGTGTGCATACATTTTCATTTTTGCTTTATCTTGGCCCCATTCAACACCACAGAAAGACCTGTTTGCTGACCTGCATGTGCACATAAAAAAAAACCAAAAAACAAACCAAACACCGAAAGATATAGAACTTCTAAGAGAATAACACGTTTTACACCTTTTGACAAAAAAAAAAAGCCCAGAATAAGAGCCACATAAGGAGCAACGGCGGTCACTTGGTTCGTTCGGCCTGAAGAAATGGGAGACCGAGGTCAGATCTCACTGGGGCCTGCAGCTCCTCCGCAGGGGCAGTAGAGAGGCAGCTCCGATCTCCGCTCTGGGAGCAGGGACAGGACCCGAGGGAACCGCAGGAGCCGCACCAGGGAAGCGTTAGACTGGATATCAGGGAAAGGTTCTTCCCCCAGAGGGTGGTCGGGCACTGAACAGGCTCCCCAGGGAATGGGCACGGCCCCAAGGCGCGTTTGGACAACTGTGTCAGGTGCAGTGGGATCGCTAGGGTGTCCTGAGCAGGGCCAAGAGCCGGACTCCGTGATCCTCCTGGGTCCCTTCCAACTCAAGATATTCTAGGAATGCTCTGACTTTCTCTGCACTAGACAGCAGAGCACACGTGAAACGTGTAGGCAAAGAATAACATGATTTTCAACACAAGCTTCCCATTTGTCAGGTGGGAGAAGCCACTGAGAAGATGCCCATTTAATCTGGCAAATGCTCTTCACACCCTGGCTCTCTAATGCCTCCGACAAAATTACAAATACATATTTTCTAAAATATATGCTGCTGCAGTTAAAACAGCAATTATCCCACGCAATACCGCTATATCGATAAAAAACACTGCATCACGGCAAAGCCCTTAAACCCGATCCCGTAACGCCATTCTCGGCTGTGCTAAGCCCTGACCAGGCTCCGGAGGCCGGGGGGGAAGGGGGGGAGAGAGACGGACACGTCGGCCCAGCCGGACCGGGCCCACCTTCTCCTCTGTCTCCAGGCGGTACGGCGTGGGTTGGATGCGCCGCGGCTTCTTCCAGCCCGCGTCCGGCCTCACGAAGCTGGGGATGCCCAGGGCGCCCGAGTAGCTGAAGCCCCACACGAACACACGGTCCTTGCGCCTGGCCGCCTTCCCCGCGTACTGGAACACCGGGGCGGCCTCCTCGGCCTCCCGCAGCTGGCGGGTGCTCGGCGGCCCCGCCGCCACGCCCAGGCCCCTGAAGAGGAGCCGCCGCACCGCCGCCGCCATGGCTCCCCTCAGGCCGCCGCCATGGCTCCCCTCAGGCCGCCGCCATCTTGCCTCTCACACGCGGGCCCGCGCAGCGTCACCGCCCCAGCGCGCGCCCGCTTCTCTTAAAGGGGCTACACCTCCCTCTGAGGGGGCCCGCGCCCGATTCTCTTAAAAGGGCTACCCCTCCCTCTGAGGGGGCCCGCACGGCCCCAGCCCCTGAGCTAGAGCTGAACCTGCAGCCAGGCCCAAACTCAAATCTAAACCTACATCTAAACACACCCTCAGACCCTAATATGGACTTAGACTCAGACCCAAAACAGTGTCAAGAAAATTAATCCAGAAACACCAGAGATTTATGTCGAAAAAGGAGACGGAGGAGTCCTGTAACTTTATTTGGAGAAAGGGAGAGGGCATTTCCCATGGGGTCTCTCAAGTTGTTGGGGGATGTAGCCTCCTTTTTATCCCATTTTTCCAGCCGCAGTTCTCCCTCTCTCTTTCCCCATTGACTGAGGTGCTTGAGCAGTACAGACTTGCTGAACTGCCTTATACAAACCCCCTTTCTAATGGGTATCCCCGCCCCCCTTTTGTTCTTCCTTGTGTCTCTGTTCTTTTTCTCTAGGTCCAGGGATTTAGCATGGCCTTGAGTGAGTAACAGTCTGTGTCGATAAGTGGAATTCCTACGAAATTTATGCCTTCTCCCATTGCTTCTTTCACCTCTCGGTATCTGGCTTTATCTACCAGCAGACCCACAGTTTGTTTGTAAAGACACATTCTTCTCATTCCTTTTACCAAGATCAAAACTCAGACTCAGGCCCAAACCTCCATGTAGACCCAGACCCATCCCAAACCCAACCTGAGATCATCTGGCACAGCAATGACAGGGGTGGCTGTGGTGGCAACCACATCCTGCCGTCCCACCACACTCCCTGTGTGAAGCAGCCCTGTCCCAACATCGGGCCCTCGCTTTCCTCTTGAGGCAGCCAAGCAACCAATTTCCAGGAGGAACCTGCCGTCCTTTCATCCCCCGAACTATATTTCCTCACTGCATCTTTTGCAAGAGACCCTTGCCCAAGATCTGCCCAGGAGGAACACCTCTCCTGCTGCCATGCCCACACTGCTCCTCAGGGTCTATCAAGTGTCTCTACTTTATTGATGAAAACCACAAAAATAATTCAAAATACAAAGAGGTGATAGAAGGGCATCTAGAGATGAGGACTCTTGGTGGCTATAAGGAGCTGGTAGAGCAGGGTTGGTCCCTCCTCATAATGCCATGAGGACACCTTGGGCTGGCCATGATGGAGGATGAGGATGGGTGCTGGGCTGGGCTGATATGGCCAGCAGCCTCCCTGGCCTGTGGTGGCTGCCAGAACCACCTGGATCCTTGGTCTGGCTCCAAGCCCTAGCTGAGCAGGAGCTGGAGGAGATGAAGCATTGGATGGCTGCTGTGGGGGCTCACAGGATCCTCACAGGATCTTCTTCCATGTGTTCTCGGTGCAGCGGCTCAGGATAAGGTCTTTACTGGGACGGGGAGGAACAGCAGGTTGAGCCTTGGGTTTGTTGCCCTCTGGCTCATTTTTCTCAACTGCAAGTAAAGAAGATGTACAGGTGGGTCACAGCTCTCCACCACACACCACCCTCATGAACACTCAGCAGCTTCTTACATAATGGCCACCAAAGCTGCTGCCTCTCCTCCTGTCCCTGCTGCATGTAAATGGTCTTCCTGCAGGTTATGGTTTCAGGATGGGCCCATCAGTGCCCAGCTGGGAACTCTGCTAAGGCAATCTTTAGGTCTGGGAAGGTTATGGGTACTGCATCAGGACTACCAGATCTAAAGGGTATACCTCAATGTCTACCTCTCTCCTCCTTCATGAAGAGAGGCTTTTTACAAGGGCCTGAACTGGCAGGACAAGGGGGAATGGCTTCACATTGACAGAGGCCAGAGTTAGATTAAATATTAGGAAAAAATTCTTTCCTGTGAAGGTAGTGAGGCAGAGGTTGCCCAAAGAAACTGTGGCTGCCTTGTGCCTGGAAGTGTTCAAGACTAGGCTGGATGAGGCTTGGAGCAACCTGATCAAGTGGAAACTTGGAACAAATTGATCCTTAAGGTCCCTTCCTACCAAAACCGAACTCTGTAATTCTATGATTCTTCTTGCAACACTTCCTCCTGGGGGCTCTGCTGACAGCTAACCTGCATGGCAGGCGATGGTAATGGCAGCATGGGGGAGGGTAGGTGCACTAAGGAAAGCACAGGTCTCAAATGTGGGCTGACCTCCTTCCATGCTCTGTCTCACCAACAGCCAGAGGTTTCATAAGAAACCCCACTGAAAGAAATGTCTCCCTGCACAGACTTTTCCCACAGCAAAAGGGCAGATGGGCATGGTGTGACCTCAGCATGCCATCCTGCTCCAGCTGCCAGCCCTGGTGGGGGGCACGGACCATGCCTGCAGAATTCCAGTTCCATTGAGACTTACTGATAACATTGGCCCTGTTCTGGGAATTTCCCCGCATGTTCCGCTGGTTCTGGATGTACTTCCTGCTGTTCCTCCTGTAGGTCTCCTGGCTGATCTGCTTCCGGCCCTGCTTGTGGATGCTCTTCACATTTCGGATGGTGGACCTGCAAGGAGTCAGAAATAAAACTTTCAGTTTTCATGCTGGCAGCTCTCACACTTCTTTCCCCACACTTCCTCCTCTGCTTCACCCAAACCCCAATTTCTGCTTTTGGGTTTTCCCTGGTGGATACCAGCCCTTGAGAGCAGCCATCAGTGAGACACAATGTACAACATGTTCAGAGGCAGGTGGATGGTGCTTTGGAAGCAAACACTGATGGGTGAGCCCTGAGCACAAGTCTGGAAAGTAATGATAGGCATGATGAGGTAGATTGGGCATAAGACTGGGAAGGATGAGATGGGCATGAGGTTTATCCAAGAAAGCCCCAGAAGTGATCTATAGCTCTTTGATGAATGCACATAGAGCACCTATGTTGGCTACAAAACTGACATCCCTGCTCAAGGGTCAGACACAGGGGAATGGAGTATGTGTCAGCATGCACCTGGATGTGCAGTGTTGAACTCACAGGAGAGAAACTACTGAGAGAAGTGAAAGGCTGAGCAGCATGAGGCTGCTACAGGGGAACCCCCAGCATTGGGGACCATCCCTGGGCAGGCAGATGGAGGCCCCTGCTCTATCTTCAGTACCATGGCAGGAGTAAGGTGGCTCCTGATGCCCACCCCATGGCATTGTCCTCCTGCTCTTCTCAAAGAGTGCCTCTCTGCCTTCAGCCCCTTCCTGGCCTGAGCACATACCCCATGTAGTAGCAAAGCTCTTGCCTGTAACAGCAGGTTATGGCAACCTTCACAACAGGGCTCAGCCTGGCTGCTGGTGCCACAGAGGCAGCAGTCACCATGGCAGGGTGACAAGCCACTGTCCTTGGAACGGGCCACCTCATCTCCCCCAAGGCTATCAGCAACCATCACTGCATTCAAATAGATGGATCTGACCATTTTACACTGTCTTGCATGCAATCCATGCTCCAGCAAAACTGGATTTGGAGAGACTTTATAGCATGTCTGATATGTCTTCCTGCAGAGAGCAGCAAGATCTTCCCTTTTTATCCATTCTCTTTGCATTGTAGTTCATGAGTTATTATTGCTTTTTATCTTTTTAATCAAAATAAAATCCCCTACATTAGCTCAAATCCTCCCATTAGATTAGGCCACTTGGCAGCTCCATTTAGTCAAATCTCTCTTTGCCTCTGAAAGATTCAGTGCACACACTTAGGAAATGGGAAATCAGCCAATTTGAAAATTGGCCAGAAAAGACACTTTGCAGAAGGACAAGAAGAAATACACCTGACGTGAAGACCTGTTGGAGCAAGGATCATGGAGCCCTGCATCGGCAATGCTGGGGTGCCTGTGGGAGTTGGGGAGCACAGAGCTGGTGGAAGGTCTGTCTTTGCCCTACTTACATTTCTCCAGGCAGTTCCTCATTGACAGGGCAAGCAGGTGACACCACAACACCCTGTCTGGTTTAATTTCATCTCTCTCAAGGAAGAGGGAGATGTTCTTCTGCCTTGCACACAGAGTTTCTCCTACCTCCGTGGAGGAGCGCTCCGGATCCTCTGCTCACTCTTCACAGAGGTGTTCCCCTCCCCAGCTTTCTGCAGGTACATGGAGGGGTAATAACCTGTGGTTTCATCCTTCCTGCAGTGCAACACAAAGCAACATCAGTTCCAGTCATGACTCTGCAACCACTTAATCCAGGAGAGAGATGTGATCACTCTTGTGGGTGGTCACAGAATCCCAGAACGGATTTCTTGGAAGGGACCTTAAAGGACTTCATTCCAATCCACTGCCACAGGCAGGGACACCTTTCCCTAGAACAGGTTGTTCCAAACCCTGTCCAACCTGGCCTTGAACTCTTCCAACACAGGACATTCCATGATTCATGGTTCATGCCTGTCCCCCGCTGGTGCCATGTGGGTTACCTCTCATGTTCCTTGCAGTTGGGATGAAAGTTGAGGTTTTGCAAAGCAAAATGTGCCAGAACAATTAGAGGCAAAATAACATGTTTTTTTTTCCATCTGCCTCCTTCTTGGATATTTCTGAAGCCCTCAGCAGAGGAATCTCCAGCTGCAATGTTTAATATTTGGCAAAGAACAGACTGTGAGAAGCAGCCCTGCAAAAGGAAGTGCTGGGTAGTGGCACCAAAGAGACCATGGCTTTCAAGGCCCTGATATGGAGAACCAGGGGTGCTCCCTTTCCTCTGCCTGAATGCTGCTTGCCTGACCAGTTCTTGGCATCTCTCACCTGATGACCCACCAGCCATCAAGAAGCTTGTGGATGACTTCAATGGTATCACCCTCCTTGAGGGTCAGCTCATCCTCTTCCACAGCAGTGTAGCTTTTGCAGACCACGTATGCCTCACCTACACACGAAAGGGGGATGGTGGATCATGTGCTTACACTCCAGGGATGGGGGCTCTACCTCCCCAGCCACTGAGGAGACACCAGTGCATAGGAGGCACCCTGTATTTTAGGCAAGACTCAGGATGCTTCAGGTTTGGATTCAGATTTCCCTCAGTCTTGACATTGCCCATGGCTCATCCCAGCCCCTTCACCATCTCTCCAGAAGAAAGTTTTTGGGTGCAAACAGAGGAAGCACACCCATCTCTGCTGGAAAGTGTGTTCAGAATTTGAGTGGTAAAATAAGGCAGAAGGAAGTGTTGTGCTAATAGAGCCTGTTCCAGAGTTGTGAAACCCACAAAGCTGAAGCCTGTTGAGCAATTGGCACAAGTCTGCAGGATCCTCCCTCTACTCCACATGACAAAGCCCTGCTGTCATGACAGGGCGATGCATGAGGCAGGGAGTGGGGCTGGGCCCTGACAAGGACAGCACAGAGGCGAAGAGCTTGAGAATGCCTGCACCTGATTTGGCTGCTGCACTGTGCTGTTCTGTAAAGCCAGCACCTCAGCCTTCACCCAGCCAGCTCAGCATGGCCACTGGGTAAAGATGCACATCTGTGATCTACCAAAACACAAATCTAACGCTGAGTTGCAGGTCATGGGAAGCTCCCAAGATTGACACTGAAGCACCAAACCATGAGATTTATCCTTCCTGCCAGTTCCTACAGCAGCATCTCTCTGCCCAGTGATCCTGCTCAGTCTGAATTGCCCAGCTTTGCAGTGAGCCAGCTCAGATAAGACCTGCAGCAGGTTGTGCTCTGACACACACCCTGGTCACCCCAACTTTTTACCTGCATAGTTAGGCTCCTGCTCTTCGGACTCATCCGGACCATCCATCGGCTCCAGATAGGCAGCAGGGACCCAGCCTCGTTTATTCTTCAGTTGACAAAACCACCAGCCTGCAAGGAAAGCACCCATGGGCAAGAGCAGAGAGTGTTGTGGGGACTGGCACCAGATCTGTCCCAGCCAGGGTCGGTGCAGGCATCTCCGTGCCCTGTCACTGTCGAAGGGATAGTGCTGGGGCCAGTCTCTCTTGACATGGTGCACACAGACAACTTGACCAGTTCATCCTGTTCCTCTTGGGCAGGAAGCCCCACAGGCTGAAGCATGGCCAGGATGTTGCACAATTTTCGAGAACTGCCCCTCACCCTTCAGCCTTCACTGCCATAACTAGCTCACATGCTGTGTTGGGACACAAGATGCAAGGGCAGGACTCATTCCTGCTGAAACTGTGGCAGGGAGGAGGCTGGACTTTGGGGGCCCTCCAGAGGGATGGGCACATACCATTCTCGCTCTTCTCCACGACATCCACCATGTCCCCAGCTTTGAAAGACATCTCAGATGTGGAACTCTTCTCATAGTCAGCAATGGCTCGGTACGTTTGCAGGACAATGGGGCCCGTGATGTCTGCATGGGAGAAGTGACGCATTTTCCCTCCTCCAGCCCCCGACCCAGAAACACCCTGTTTCAGGCAGGCCAAAAGCAGCCCCAGGACAGCCCAAAGTGCCTTCCCAGCCTCTTTCAGCCCCAAACCAGTTGGATTTCAGGATGGAGATTCATTCCCCCTGAGGATTTGGTCTCCCCACAGCTGCAGCTCTGGGACAGCAATCATGCTCTTGGTGAGGGTATCTGCCATGGGATGGCAACCCCACTCCCCAGTAGGCTTTGCTGCTGCCAAGGCAGCCACTTGCAGCCCTCTGAGACCTCTTACCAGTGGGGTTTTTCTTGGAATCCTTCGGCAGAAGGAAGACCTCAGGCTTCTTGGTCCTAGACAGGTCAGAGCAAAGGCAGCTCAATGCCAACCACCTCTATCCATCAGCAGTGACACCCTCCCTGCAGGCTACTGCCAGCACCCAAGGCCAGGAATGCAGGATTTCCCTCAAAATAGCAGGCAGCTGAACTCACTGGATGTCTGTGACAGGGTTCATGTCATCATGACGGACCTTGAAGAAGTTGACCACGTGCAGGCACCGGGAGATCTTGTGGGGTAGGTTGATCAATGTGTAGCAGTACTCAGCCAGTGTGCCCTGCCTGTTCTCAGTTGAGCGCTGCCCATCAAACCACTTTGGGGCTGTGGGAGATGAAAAAGGGCTCAGAAAAAGCAGACAGAGAGCCTTTTTAGTACTGTTTTTAGCCTGTCTTTAGTACTTTCCCAAGCATGCTGCTCTGAATCATTAATTTTGCCCTGCAAACAAGTGGCTCTGGCCCCACGGTGCTGCATGGCTGCATTGTGCCAATAAGGTGAAGATCTACGGGAGCACAGCTCATGCAAGCCCAGAAATGATCCTGTTTGACCCCATTTCAGTTTTAGGGTAACTCCTACATGTGTGTTCAGACTAAGCCCAACTGCTGGGTCACAAATACAGCAGAGGCACCGGGGCACCAGGAGGGGTTTGGGGACCAGCCTGCAGCTGAGGAGCTGTGCTTATCCTCCCATCCCACTGGTCATGGTGTTCTTGACCCCAGAGCTCTAAAATACTGCTGGTAATCCTGAACCCCAGCAGTGTTGAACCGCATGATGGGGGTGTTTTTGTGCAGTCAGTGGCACCCCATGCACCCTCCCCAGGAGTCTGACACCTGTCTGGTCCCCAGTGCTCTCAGTTCCTCAAATGGAATAAAGATGCTTTGAACATGGTGGGGGGCAGCACTTTGGAAGAGGCCCAGCATGGGGGTGATGTTAGTCCAGCTTCAACAGAGCCCACCCAGAGTGGCACCCACACTGCTGCATAGTGCAGGCTTACTCCTCCTGCAGAGATGTCAACCACACCTGCAGCTCTTTTTCAGGCTCTCTTCTGCCTCTTTTAAAGCAGGAAATAAAATAAAATGGGGAAGTTTTCTGGCGTGCACCTTGCTTGGGAACAAAGTGTTTGGATCAAGAGCTCATCCCCTGTCATTGAAGACATATTGCACTTTTTCCTCTTACAAAGTATCTGTGTTTCCATAAGGGCACTAAGACAACCCCAGTGATGGTGTCACCAAAGGAGGGCTCAGCTCAGCTCCACTCAGTTCAGCCTCCCCAAAGCCAGACACTTTGCACCAGCCAGAGGTCACAGCTGATGCTTCTGGACATGCCTCTGGGGTGCCTCTGGAAGGATGGGGTCTGCAGGGCTGCTACGTGTTGGGAAGAACCACTGCCACTGCTCAGACCTATCTGGGGTTTTGATTTCAAGTCTGGTGTACAGGAAATACTGCACCATGTGCCTGTCTGGGAGGCAGCCAGCACAGCTCAACCCACCAGGGAATTTCCCAGCTAGCTACAATTTCTATTCACCCCCCAGCCACGGTGCTTGCCCCTCACCTGGCAAGTGCGGGATGATCCGGTTCTCTATGTTGATGTCCCCGGATTCAATGGGGAACATCTCCTTCAGCGCTTTCTGCAGAGCAGAGCCAGGCATGACAGTGAGGATGGCACCAGGGGAGCACTCTGTGACATCCACTCCTCTGCCCCTAGCTTGCCTCCTTTCTTGGTGCTTGCCCTGCTGCCACTAGCATCTGTTGGCTGGATCCCACACCTCGGCACGGGGAGAAACCTGCCCAGGGACACAGAGCCAATGGCTCCCACCTTCAAGGGAGAGACTGAAAGACTGGACCCAGGAGCCTCTTTTGAACCAGGTTTGCTTTGAGGCAATTTCTGATGGAATTCACCCTCCTTCCATCCCCCCACCCTCGGGCCCATGTGTCCTGGGAGGACTCACGTGGAACTCATATATCTCAGTAAAGCGGCGGTAGACGACCTTTTCAGAGAGGTCATTCCACTTCACCAGGAACATGTAGACCTGAGGGATAAAGCAGAGGCTGCAGTTCTGCAGGCAAGTGGCACCTCACACCCCACTGTGCCTGGGGAGCCCTGTGGATGGTTCAGTTTCAGGTAAAATTGAATATTTTCCTTCCACCACCCCAATGCGAGTAGCTCTAACTTGCCAGCAAACAAACTGGGCACTAGGGGAGTTTGGCAGGGATGGAAAGGAGGTGGAAACATGCAGGTGAGTGGCAAACAAAGAGGAAAAAGACCTTTCCAAGCCTGCAAAGTAACCAACAACTTGCAAAGGAGGTGCCCGAAGTCTTGTATTTTCAGTACATTTTAGTCTCTGGCTGCCTCCAGCTCATGTTATCAGCCATAACCCCATAAAAAGGAAGCTTTTAGGCACTCAGTCACATTTCTCTAAGGAAATTTGTTGGCCAGGCTTTTTACCCTGTCCAGCCCACAGTCCTCACTTGCCAGAATGCTGCTGACTACTCACATAGTGCTGGCTGGGGAAAAACCTTTTCTCGTAGCCTAGCAGTTCGACGTGCCGGATGAAGGTGTCCCCCATTGCTGCTCCTGCCCGCAATATTCTACTGCAGACCCTGCTGCTGCCAAGGCGTGTCTGGGCGCTCTCCCGTCCCCTCCCCTTCTCTCCCTCCCCCTCCCCTCCCGTCTGCCCTCACACAGCTCTGCTTTGTCTTAAAAGCCCTGGGGAAGCGGAACTCCCGCTGCAATCGCACCCATCATCGTTTACCCGCTGTGGTTTGTACTGAGTCGGTGTTTCCCAAGGCAAATCCCCGGCTCAGCCCCTCCAGTGGCTCCAGGACTAGGGAGGAGGTGAGCTGGGAAGCCTCTGGGATAACCTGAAGGCACCTCTGGAATCAGAGGACAGTGAAGGGTGAGGGCCAGGCTGGCTGCCCTGATAGCCAAAGGACTCCTGATTGCTGATGTTGCCCTGTGAAGGCACAGAGTGCTGCAGCAGAAGAGTTAAGGACAAGTGCCTTGGCAGTGACAGCCAGAGACACCTTTACCCTCTCTGTCAGAGATGGGAGGGCTGAACAAAGCACATAACGCACTCCCTAATCCCCAGCAATGGCAATGCTGTCTTCTGTGTGGCTGGGAACAGCAGGTGGGGAATCTGGGGCACAGCACAGGCAGGATGGGGCAGCCATGGGCTCAGTGTGCAAGAGCCCCTTCCCTTGCATAACCATGTCCTTTCAGTGACTTGCAGCTTCCCCAAAATCTGCCACCAAAAGGCTCCCTTGAGGAGCCCCCGAGGACCTGAGCCAGTCCCAGCCCTGCTCAACACCTTACCTGGGCACAGGCCTGAATGGGAGGGGACCCCAGGCATAGGGAAACCCCAGAGTGGGGTAGAGACAGACCCCTGTATCCTGCTGGGAGAGCAGGAGAGTCCCTTGCTAAGCCCTTCTGAAATGCCAGTGCACCAACTGCATCCATCTCCTTCTCCATCCTCGGTCCTGAGCAGAAAGACCTGAAGGGATGTGAGAGCTGCAGGGGTCAATCCCTCACTGCTTGCCATCAAAGGTATACCCAGGAGCATTTTCATCCCCACCAAGGGCACCCTCAGTTACAATGGGCACCAGAGGTGGGCAGTCACCTGACAGAGGCAGGACCTGCTCTCCTTGGAGGAGCCCAGCTCCAGCCAGCTGTGAATCCTCCATCCCTGACTCTGTGCTCCAGCCCTTCTGGCCCGAGGGCAGCTAATGTTCCCAGCAGGCCAGCACGCTACTTTGCTAGAGCAAACCCAGCCCCATGCTCAGCCAGGAGCAGAGCTGCCTTGGGCAGAGAGGCAGCAGTCCCAAACCACAACAGAGCTGTCCCTATTGACCAGCAGCAGCAAACCCTGGCACAGGCCCAATGCCCTTGTTAGATTGTAAAGACAAAAGCTTGCTCTGGCTGCATTAAAAACAACTCATACTAACCATAGCCCTCCTCTGGAAGTAGGGTGTGGGACTTGCAGCTGTGCAATAGTAAATGGTCATTTACATTCAGTTTCTTATTATTTTAACATGGGGACTTCCCTGTATGCAAGGCAAAATTACACAACCACAGACATTAAAAAAGATCCATCCAGCGCTGTTTGCATTCTGCTCTGTTAGTCACCAGATAACTGCTGCTTATGCAGAACACCATATATTTTGTCATAAAAGCTTATTTCATAATTACAATTGTTTGCACTAAATTTAAAAGTGCATTACAGACAGTACGTTACTGGAAACCACTTAATTCACATGTTTCTTCCTGTTTCCTCATTCCTCATCTTGTGATGTGAGAAATGAGAAGTTTTAGATACCACTTTCAGTGAAGTTCACAGCAAAACACCACCTGTAACTCAGTGTGATACACTGCTCAGTGTTCCATCAGATGCCTCACAGCTAATACATGTCAGGAAGCAGGATTTTAGAAAAGTCCTCCATCTGTTCCAAGAGGAACATCCCATCTGAACAAGCTAAGTTCTGTTGGTTTTGCACGGCCTGGTTTTTGGTAGCAGGGGGGCCACAGAGGTGGCTTCTGTGAGAAGCTGCTAGAAGCTTCCACCACGTCCAGCAGAGCCAATCCCTGATGGCTCTGAAGATGGACAGGCTGCTGGCCAAACCTGGGCCAATTACAGATGATGGTAATGTCTCTGTGGGAACAGATTAAAGAATAAATCAAAGCAAAGGTGGTGGCACAGTTTTAATTCCAGAGAAGAGGTGAGAACATGTGAGGAACAACAACCTGGTGACACCAAGGGCAGGGCAGGAGGAGGGGCAGGAGGTGCTCCAGGCACCAGAGCTGAGATTCCTCTGCAGGCCATGGTCCAGACCATGGTGAAGCAGCTGGGAATGCAGAGATCCACCCAGAGCCTGTGGGGATCCACAGGGGATGCAGAGATCCACCCAGAGCCCGTGGGGATCCCTGGGGGATGCAGAGATCCACCCAGAGCCCGTGGGGATCCCTGGGGAATGCAGAGATCCACCCACAGCCCCTGGGGATCCCCCGGGGATGCAGAGATCCACCCAGAGCCCCTGGGGATCCCTGGGGAATGCAGAGATCCACCCAGAGCCTGTGGGGATCCACAGGGGATGCAGAGATCCACCCAGAGCCCCTGGGGATCCACAGGGGATGCAGAGATCCACCCAGAGCCCCTGGGGATCCACAGGGGATGCAGAGATCCACCCAGAGCCCATGGGGATCCCTGGGGGATGCAGAGATCCACCCAGAGCCTGTGGGGATCCCCGGGGGATGCAGAGATCCACCCAGAGCCTGTGGGGATCCCTGGGGGATGCAGAGATCCACCCAGAGCCTGTGGGGATCCCTGGGGGATGCAGAGATCCACCCAGAGCCCCTGGGGATCCACAGGGGATGCAGAGATCCACCCAGAGCCCCTGGGGATCCACAGGGGATGCAGAGATCCACCCAGAGCTTGTGGGGATCCACAGGGGATGCAGAGAGCCACCCACAGCCCTTGGGGATCCCTTAGGGATGCAGAGATCCACCCAGAGCCCGTGGGGATCCCCAGGGGATGCAGAGATCCACCCAGAGCCCGTGGGGATCCACAGGGGATGCAGAGATCCACCCAGAGCCCGTGGGGATCCACAGGGGATGCAGAGATCCACCCAGAGTCCGTGGGGATCCAGGGGGATGCAGAGATCCACCCAGAGCCCGTGGGGATCCCTGGAGGATGCAGAGATCCACCCACAGCCCCTGGGGATCCCCGGGGGATGCAGAGATCCACCCAGAGCTTGTGAGGATCCACAGGGGATGCAGAGATCCACCCAGAGCTTGTGGGGATCCACAGGGGATGCAGAGATCCACCCACAGCCCCTGGGGATCCTTGAGGAATGCAGAGATCCACCCAGAGCCCGTGGGGATCCACAGGGGATGCAGAGATTCACCCAGAGCCCGTGGGGAGGTGCCAGAGCGGGCGGATGCCTGGAGGAGGCTGGGATCCAGTGGGAGACCTGGTGGAGAGAGAGGGCCCTGCTGCCAGGCTGGAGCAGTCCTTGGAGGGCTGCACCCCGTGGAGAGACCCACGGCACAGCAGCTTTGGGAGGGCTGTGTGCCCGGGGAGGGGCTCCCACTGCAGCAGTTTTGGGAGGACTGCTGCTCATGAGATTAGACCCACACTGAAGTTCATAAAGAAGTGTCTCAAGGGGGAAGACTCTCCCTGAGCAGCAGAGGAGATCTCGAGTGACAACAGACCAAACCCCCACACCCTGCCTCCCTGTGCTGTTGGTGGGGAGGAGGGAGGGGTTGGGGGGGGAAAGGTGGTTTTAAGTACTTATTTTACTTCTCATTATCCTCCTCTGATTTTGTTAGCAACAAATTCACTTTGTACCTCTAAGCTGAGCCTGTTTTGCCCTTGAAGTGTTTTCTTCCAGTCTTTATCTCAACTCATGAACCCTTAATTAAATTCTCTCTCCTGTGCCCAGCTGTGGCAGAGGAGGGCAAGTGAGCAACTTTCGTGGGTGCCTGGCATCTGGCCAACATCAAACCACAATGTAAGTTTACTGAGTTCATGAACTGATTCATATTTTGGGAAACAAGGCTGGGAACTGAACACAGGACCCCATTTTCAAAGAGAAGATCCATGTCCTCCAGAGCAAGCTGGCAGCAGTGCTCTCAGCAAGGCCTCACTGCTTTGGAGTGGGAACAGCACACACAGGACTTTACAGGATTGTTGAAGATGGAGTGCTGAAGTTTGAGAGCTGCTCAGGCAAATGGACCATCCTCTTTTTGGCACTGTTCCACCCAAAATTAGTACCAAAACCTCTTAGGAAATAAGAGTTGATGGAGGGAAGGCCACTCTAATCTTTGTTCAAAATGAAATTTTTGATTTTTAGTTGTTTAAATTTCAGCTTAACTCATTACAGAGCCGAGGGAGGCCTTTCTTGTGTCACTGATGGCAGACAGCTGTTACATAATCACAGAAATGAGAGCCTGCCCTCTTCCTTGGCTGTGGGTCTCTGACAGGACAGGTATAAAAAGAAACAAAAGAGAAGAGGTTCAAGTTTTGTATGTGGAAAACTTCAAATCCCAAGAGAAAAACACTGTCCAGCAACTGCATCACTGGGATACTGGACCTCAACTGGTGGTTATGCTGTGAGAAAAGCCAGGGTACCATATCCAAGGAATGACCAGTTCTACCATGAACACCCTGAATCCTACTCTACTTGGATCCAAAATTCCCATTTAAGAGAAAGGAGACAATCCACTGCACAGGACAGGCTTTTAAAGTTTGGTAAAACATGGGAAATAAATACTCATCTGCTTCTTCATCACCACAAACCTTCCCTGTTAGGACAACAACTAGTCAGAGCTCTGCTAAGTTGCTGGAATTTTATCTATCTATTTATCTATCTATTATCTATCTATCTATCTATCTATCTATCTATCTATCTATCTATCTATCTATCCATCCATCCATCCATCCATCCATCCATCCATCCATTTATTTAATTATTAGTACAGCCAAGGCTTTTTAGGGCACATCTCATGTACTACTAGTTTGAAAAGCAGTGAGATTTTCATACATGGTCAGCATCTTAAAAGTCTGCTGTTAGGACTATAGGTAGATAATTTCTTAATATAAAATTGGTATTTGGAAGGTATAATAAATATTGGTGTAATTACTTTGTCAGACTTATTTCTCTCAACTGGATATAACTCAAAATGTCTGAGACCAAAAAGAGCCTTCAGCCTTGAATGCCAATGCATCAATTAGCACTACTGCCCACCCAGCAGTGGGCCAGACACGATACACATTGTGTAAGGACTTCAGTCCCTCCAGCAAAACCATTGCAACCACTTCCACTTCATTTTTCTTTAAGCTCCTGCATACAAAGTTTCAGTAGAGCCACTCTGCTGTGACACACTTGACAAGGCAATACCCTGGAATTATTTATTCTCCCAGTTCCTCTGCTGTGACACTTTGCCCTCATTTTGAGTAAGCACTCACAACTTCACCAGCAATAGATAGATGGGCAGGCAGCTGTGCAAGAAGTGCCTCCTAAAGAGGGCTGCAAGTAAAGAAGGGATGAACCACCCTGCTTTTTCAGAAGAGGAAGTCAAGCCAGCTGAAACCTGGAGAAAGCTGCATTAGCTCATTTCCCCATTCTAAATACATCCAGAAGCAAGAGTGAAACCTGGTCCCAAACTACTGCTTGAGGTTCATGAACTGAGCATGTCTGTTCAAGTGAGCAGCAGGCCAATGTGTTGGTGGTTATAATGTGGGCAGCACCCACATGGCTGGGTTAACAGGTAAGGTCACATTCCACAGCACTGGGAACAGCTGAGGCAGGAAGGCAGCATGGCACCAACCTCCACCAGCTCCTGTCTGGAGACAAGGAAGGTAGGACCAGGATGAGCATTTTCAAAAGGCCTCAACATGGAGCTAACCCTGCTCCTGCTGACATCACCAGCACAAGGTCCCATATTGACGTGAGAGCACCTAGATCTGCATGGAGCAACTGTGAAACACAAGCAGATGTCCTACAGGTCTCCCTTATCTCCAGAATGACAGAGATGTGCTGCTCTGAATTTACCTGCTGAATTTCAAGTTGCTCCCAGGGAATAGACACTGTACTCAATTGAATTTAAGGCTTCAAAAATTTCCTTGAAGATACAACCACCTCACCCACCCAGAGCTGAATTTCTGTCTCAAAGGCATGACTGAACCTTATTTCTTTGCTGGCAGGAAGTAACCAGGCTGCAGCATGCTCTACTTGCCTACAGAATTACTGCTAGGACTTGATTTGATTTAAAAGGCATAACTGTATACTGCATGGACAGTCATATAAAACATCAGAAAGGTCTTTATTTCTTCATCAGGGAATATGATTTACCATTTGTGCATTATGCAATCATCTCCAACTCATACCAGTAAAAGAGAAACCTTTACAAGTAATCTGCATCTTTAGGGACTTCATATAGCCAGAACTGTACCTTTCTTATGGTTTGTGAAACTTAAAAAAAAAAAAGGCATACATAAGTACACAAGTTGTGGGGCATAGCCAGGACTACAAGGGACTTAATTTAATTGTTGTATTCACAGAATATTCTGAACTTTTGACATAATAGGATTTAGAGGAGGTTGTAGCATGTTTACATAACTAGTTCTAGATGAACAGAAGAGCATCTCCCACAGCCTTCAGCAGAAAAGCTCTCACGTGAGCCCACACAACTACTGTCTATGGCAGGACTGCAAGACCAAACCCATCATGTATAAACTGTGTGATACTCTGATATGACATGCACTTACTACTTTGAATTAACAGAACAAACTGTGATGGGGTTTAATTTCAGCTGCTTCCTAATCCACACACTGGAATACCAACCATTTCACAGTCCATCTCATTAATGCATACCAATCATCAAGTGAACCAGTTTATCTTTTATTTAGGAAAAACATATGAATTGTGATAAATATAAAAGGAAAAATTAGCTCAAATATACAGACTGTATAAACATACTGTATTAAAGTAATAGCTGAAACTCAAATAAACATACTGTATTAAAGTAATAGCTGAAAATTAACGTGGAAGGTTTTTTTCTCCAAAGTCAACAAGCTGAACTCTTCACAGGAATTTTTCATTACAAAAGCTAAGATGCATTCAGGTACAGTGAAATTCAGCTTTATAGGAAAATGCAGACAGTCTCAGCTAAGTCCCTGTTGATTTTAATCCCTGTCATCTCCCCAGCATTGCTGCATCAAATTTAATCTTAAAATATATTCCAAAGTAAACTCAGACATTCAAAATCTACAGTCATTCTTTGCATTAAGTCAATTCACAGAACTGCTGAAAAAGTACATTTCTATCTAACAGTACAAAAGGGTTTGTATAGAAGATACTTCTCTTATACAGTTATATTACACAGCTCTAGACAGGCCCAGCAGGCTCTTCTCAGAACCGGATGCTTCTGACTAGGTAAGAGAAATTACAAAAATAAGTTAGTTTCATTGAAGCCTTGTGTCTTATTACAACTATGAGTAGTTGTTGTCTATTTTCTAGTTCTTTAGGCCTAGATTCAGCAAGCATGCAGAAGCTGAATATTGCTCTCAATAAATATGAGATTAAATGTGTGCTCGAGTGGTTTCTGTCAGAATTTAGAACAAATTTTTATTTTAGTATAAATTCAGTAGATGGCCTAAAGCATCTAAAACTCTGAAGCACTGCAGCATCAAACTGTGCAGCCATTGCTCAGACAACATTTCTGTGACCTTAACTGACAACTGAGGTATTTTTTATATCTCACTGGCTGCAGTGCTTCCCATGACAAATCAAAGCTTTTCTTTAGTATATTGTATCCTGTCACATTAAATTTTATGACAAATGCCTCCAACACAGACTTCATTGATTTCCTAAGCCCACCATTGCTGTGCCTGCAATGCTCAGGGCACAGACAGTTGGGATGCTGCTTTGTCAGCTCCTGCAAGTTTCTACCACAGTTTCACTGTGCTGCTGCTGCCTTCTGTGTGCTGGGCTGTGCTCAGGCTGTGCTCGGGCTGTACAGAGGGAGGGCCATGGCCAAGGCTGTCCCTTGGCTCCCAAACCTTACATGGGGCCAGGAATGAAACCCACAGGCTCCAGGCTCCACTAGCCAATGCTTCATCTAATTTTATACCAATCAAGTCAAATGGCTGAAGTATCAAATGCTGCATAATGAGGAAGATATTTGGGTTTCAGTATTACCAAAAAACTGAAATGGGAACAAGTACTACCAGTGAAGTACAGAGACTCCAAACCATGTGGGTCAGCATTTTACATTTGGTGATGTGATAGCATTGTTATCATTGTTCTCCACCACCACAAAACCATAATTTTTAGGAACAAGTGAAATTAAAAATAGAGTAAGAGAAAGATTTGGACATTTGGGCATTGTAAATTAAACAAGGCTTTTCATAAAAGTTACCAGAAAAGAAAGAAAACTTTTAAAGGAGGTTGGTGTGTCATCACAGTTAATAGCTGTACTGAGTGTCCCGAGCTCAGACAATATTGCAATCATATTGAAAAGCTTTCCTGCTCAATTACAGTTTGGAAATATATGGGCATTGCCAAGAACAATAATGCTTTTTCATGCAACCATGTCAGAGCTTTTCATAAACACTCATTCCCTGAGCTTTCAGTTGCTCTCCTTCTGAGGTATGTGATTATCATCACACATTTTTATTTTTAGGCCACAGGTTTCTAGGACTGACTGACTCACAAATTTGAACACAGTGTGCTTTATATTGTATTTGGATGAGAAAGTGCAAAAAATCCAACATTTTATATATGAGAACTAAGACACATAGAATAATTCACAACTGAAGTACTGGCATCTTCTGACATTCAGTATTATACTTCTCTCTTTTCCCCAGCCAAAAATACAAAAATATTATTCCTTGACAGGTGTTGACTTCAAGAAACACTAAATTCTTTTACCCAGTATTGATAATATCACAGGTCTGGCTCTTGCTTTATTTGAGAATTTTCTTCTGTTTCTGTGTTATCTGTTAAAAAAGAAGTAATGAATGAAAAGAAATGGAACTTCCCCACCAATTTTGTTACTGTTGTACTAAAGTAAAAATTTATAAAAACATGAAAAGCATTAATTATTTTTTTTAACTATTAATGATAAATAAAAGCATATTCATAGCAATCTGGTTCTGTGGAAATTACCATTTCCACTGCAATGTAAAGCAGCTTAAGAGCACTCTAGTTCTTAATGAATGGAAATAAAATTGCCATTAATAGGACTGCTTCTCTCTTCTCTCTGCATTATTCTATTTCAGTCTGTCCAAAACAAATTTTAACCCTAGCTGATTTTCAAAGCACAGTATCACACAGGAAGGCATTATGATATGTTTAAAAAAAAATCATGTTGGCTAAAGCATTCATCACCTTTTGGTACAGTTTTATTCACTGCAGGGATGCCTGGAGGTAAATCAAAGGAATCTCGTGTCTGTGTAGCACTGTCCATATGACCCAGAGGCTGATGATGTTCTTTTTACAGAGAATATGATGTTGGAAGGAAACTGTTTTTTCCCTGAAGTTGTTTGGAAAGTTTGGTGTGAGAGTAATTCACCACTACAGAGCCAAGCTGTTTCACCACATGACCATTTCATACCTTCCAGCCCAGTTCTGTAGTGATTTTGGGTTCTTTAGTCACTGTGTGCCTTTTTACAAAATCATTTCTCTAGTTACAGTGTCTGAAGCCAGTTTTGGATGACAAATTCCTAACTACACTTTTCTATCTCTTCCAAACCACCACATTGAAGGCTCACAGTTAAATTTCCTCCACATGACAGTATTCAGGAACAACTGTCTTTCTCCTTCATCATCTAACTTCAGAAATCCCACAGAGTTCTGGCATGATAAAGACATCTGATGTTCCAGCCTTCACAACTGTGAGCTCACAATGTGCAGCTCAGCTCTGCTCACTCTAACGTTTGCCTTCTTTCTGTCTTCATTGCTGCAACAGGGTTGGTCCACACTCCAAGAAAGACTGACTTAAAACCCTTGGAGTGAACCTGTAACTCAGCTTGTAACACTCATTCTGGTTGAGAATGTTGGCTTGGCTTAGAGTTCAGTGCCATGACAGGGAAACTGAAGCAATGGAGACTGGAAAGGGCATTTCCATGGAAAAAGGGGACAGAAGAACAGGAGCATTGAGATTTGCTGCTTTCTCTTTTGGGGCCATGTAAGCAGAATCAGGGAATGAACTGAAGTTGAGAGTCTCAAGAAGAAAATGGCTGATGCACTGCAGCTGCCATCCCAGGGCTGTTGGCTATGTTGCCATCAAGCTGCCACAGACACATCAGCAAACCCTTCTCAGGACCACCTGACACAAAGGCAGCACTCCAGCAAACTACCACAGCACCTTGGATCACCTTGTAACCACATCAAGGACAGTTATGGCCATCCAGGGCCATGCTGACAGGCTGGGGTATAGCAGAGGCAGCATTTGCACGAGCAGAGCCCACAGCAGACAGGAGCATCCCAACTCTCAGGTCAATTTGGTATTCCTAATGCACCAAACCATGTGCAAAAACACAGGGGACACAAAACCTACAGCTTCCTTGGTCTTACATATACCTATGTACTGGAAAACCCTTCACTAAAAGGTTAAACCCTGGCAGAGGCTGCCCAGGGAAGTGGTGGAGTCACTGTCCTTGAAGGGATTTAAAAGCTGTGTAGATGGGGCACTTGGAGAGATGGTTTAGTGGTGAGCTTGGCAGTGCTGGGGCAACAGTTTGACTTGATGTTCTTAGAGGGCTTTTCCAAACAAAATGATTCTATGATTCTCTTTGAAAAGGATACAACTCAAGTGTATTCTTGGACAATAGGAAAGTTGGATGTTTTTCAGAGTTTAAGTGCTAGAAGCACAACAATACTCCACCTCCTTGCCCCCAACACAGTTTATCCAAGCCAATATGGCATTCAGAGTTCCTGATGATGGCAATCACTCACTTGCATCAGTTGTGGAAAGCACCATGCTGAATAACTAGATGCATCATTCAGGATATGAACAGTCACTCAGAGACTATGTAAAGGCATGACTCACCAACCACAAACAATTCATAAAACTCTTTTGTGAAATTATTTAAATACTAACTTCTGCTGCAAACTATTTTTCACATGGTGCAGCATGATATTACTATAAATGAAGAAATGTGGCAGGAACCAATAAAAGACCCTTTTTTTTTTGTTTTGACTGACCTGACTTTAAAAACAGATGCAACTTTGTTCAGCATTATTTAAAAAAATTTGGTGATAATAACTGAAGACAAACACTTACCTCCTAGAGATACTTCTATTTGGCTTGGTTCAGCTGGCACTTAAATTAAAAAAAAAAACAAACAGTCAAATGAATAAGAATATAGTTTCAACAAGATGAATCAGATTAAGGAATTTTCCCTGAAAAAAGGACCTCATTTTTCTTTAACAGAGTCATAGCTCTTTGTCTAAGATAAATTTGTATAACTTTCTACAGTCTGCAACAAAATATAAAAAAACCCCAAACATTTCTTACGTTCAACTGTGTAACACCTCTCTTCCAAGAATGGCTCACTGTGGCAGACATATCACCAGGACCCAGAACAACATAAAGTGCACTTGCACAGAATACACCAAATTTGGAACAGCCTAATGAAAGAGTTGCCATTTCTCCTAAGCATTGTCTTTGATGGCAAGTGTGTGTACTTTGGGGGAAGAGTGGGAAGGTGCATAACAGAGGACAAGAAGTATGATTTAATTCCATGCTGAGTTTTCTACTTTCTCTGCATGGGTTGTAGATGAACATGTTCTGGAAAAACCATTTAACCTTTTTAACACTGCAGATGTTAAGGACTGACACACTGCAGTAACCTCACAGAGCATCAGCAGCTGATCTCCTCCCTCCCACACTCCCACATGTAAACAGAGGAGCCAGTAGTTTCCTTTATAATAATTTTCATCGAATAAATGTCCCTCACTCTTAAAATGTTTATCAGATGTTTTCTCTTCATTTTGCAGTTTCTTTGTGTAATGATTTATTTAGTCAATTGCAAAAGTTTTCCCTGCACTACACCAGCTTAGGACACGCATTTTCTAAAGGTATAGGAACATTCAGAAGCTGTATTAGATCAAAGAGAAGTTGCCCTTCCACATTTACTTTAGTTAATTCACAGCACAAAGCTAAATTCTCCATTCAGACTAAGGTGATGTGTGTGCAGTCCCAGACACAGTCCAGCAGGCAGAAATTCCATCCAGACCCCATTGCTATGCAGGCAAACTTCACTTGGCTGAACATGCAGGCATGCACACACCTGAGTTAAGCACACACCAATAAATGGATACTGAATTTGCTTTATACATTGCCCCTTCTAATCTTTCTTTCCAGCTCACTCATCATCTGCAAAAATCAAATCAAGGAACACACCAGTGACACAGCCTGAAGAAAGTAGAGCCACTTTCCACTAAATTATTAATATTTAACAGCTATAAAAGTGTTGCACACCATTTATCAAAATTAAATGGCTCATCATGAGCAGCTTATACCTAGGACATGACTCCTAATGACATCTGCCAGTAAGATGCAGAACTCCATACCCCACCCCTCCTGCAAGGATGTGTCACACTCCACATCACCTGGTAGTACTGCAGCTGCTGCTGGTTCTGTAGGTGGTGCATCTGCTTCAGCTTCTTCCATCAGCTCTAAGATTAGACATGATCACTGTTTAACTTCACAATGAAAATAGTGCACATGCAACACAAGAACATCTGAAACTGCAAATCCTGAAACTTGGCACATGAACAGGCTACTAACATTTGTGACTGAGAGGCAGTTCAAACTTTTCTGTTACAGGAAAACATTCCCTGTCTTGCCTGCAAGCACCAAAAATTTCCTCTTAAGTTTCCACATGTTCTTCAGATGGAGAAAAAAACATCATACTTATAAACAGTAGGCTCAGAGCCTTTCAATGATTCACCTTGGTGCCCATCAGTATCAATCATTTTGATCATAATTAGTGGACATAATAATGCCCAAACCTCACGTGGTCCACGATCAATCTGCTCCCTCAGTCCCAACACACACTGACAACTTATGCTGAGCTGACAACACTTCCATGGATTCTTTCATTCCTACCTGAATTCCCTGGAAATACTATCACACATTTACGTGCCTGGAAGGCTCCCCCCTTGCAAAGAGACCTGTCTCTCACTTCAGAATTGCACCTCTGTCTGGTGAGCAGGTCAGTGGGAGTTGGTAGCTACAATATCTTCATGAGGACACCTCATACATAGACCTCAGCTTGTTAGCTGGAATAATTAGTGGCTGAATGTCATTGAACAAACACTGGTCCCCTAAGGCTCAAGCTGGGTAAGGCCAAATTGTGACAGTTTATGCAGACTCTGAATTTCTAATCTGACATTGGCTCACAAACAACATGACACAAGGGACACTGTAGTGACAGTGCTCTGTGGTTTGTTATTTTCTCCTAAATTCTCCTAAACAACCAGGTCACAATTATTTTAGCAACCAAAAATACTATACCTTTCCCTCCCACTACCCCAAATAATTTCATTGTCAGGGCCCAATTGGCCATGGCACTTCAGCTAACTACAGTCTACCTCTCTAAACAGTTGCAGATTCAGCAGAATGCAGAATTTTTCCCTGAGTTGTGCAGCTACTGGAAAGTTTTTGCTTACTAACTGCAACTGTGATGGATTTAAACCTACAACATAGAAACTCTCATGTAAGTCTGTTGCTCAGTCATGATCCTAAAATTCTTTAGGACTCTGCAGCTGAAAACCACAAAATCAGTGTCTTGCACTTTCATATCAAGTCAATGCTAATCTTATACTGTTTAACTGTAAATTTATCCCCCTGCCCTCAAGTTAACTGTACATACATGTTTAGTCAGGGAATCTTAATGAGAAATACACAGACAAGAGTTATACAGAGACCTTAACAACTTAGGGCCTCTGCCACTAAAACACAATGTAGAAGATGAATCTTGGAGGTTACAAAAATACATTTGTCATCAGTGTCTCATAAATACTTACGATTGTTAATCACAAGTCCTGGAAATGGTCTGAAAAAAAAATAAAATTACTGATTCTAAAATGCACTGCATGGCATTTCCTCCAAATGCAACCTCCCCATACCTCCTGTAACAGGGGTCATGCTAAAAAATGAAAAGAAAATCAAGCAAAACAGAAGGAATAGCAGCTCTTGGGGCACTTTGGTTCCTCAAAACTAGCATTTTGGAAAGTAACATATATGGGAGAGCTAAACCCTTCCCTCAGTCACCACTACTTAGCAAGGGGTCACCTCCTCTTCAGGGTTCAATTCAAAAACACACATCAAAGCCCTTTGGGTTAGAATGTCATGATTAAGGGTTGAGAATTCAGACTCCTTAGTAAAATGTAATTAAGAAATTTCTCTCTCTAAAGATAAACTGAAGCTTTTACACTTCTGTGAAGTCTCAAATCTATGATTTGAGAAGTTACAGAAACTGATAAATTTTTATTTTCAACTCCGTCTTAGAATGATTCCAAAGTTTAATTTACTCTGCTTCATGCATACAAATTAACATTTTAGATATGTATTTGTGTGTATATACAAATGAAATTCTGTTATACTGTAATTGGACAATATTGTATTTTTAAATATTGAATAGAAACCAATAAGCTCTGTACTTGTCTCAAAACCTGGTATTATGACTGGGAGAGCAAGGCCCAGAAAACTATAGGACTTTTTTACACATTACAATTAGATTTCAACTCAAAAGACAGCTTGCTGTAATATGCAGCATTACTAATATGCCCTTTGTCATAGTAAATTGGACATGTCCTCCTTCATTCATGCTAGGAACATCTGGGCTTCATTTGACCTGATAAATTGTTACCCAAAAAGAGCCAATATATATAAAGATGTACTACAACTTCTATTCTCTCACATTTTTCCAGCTATGGGGCTGTGCTCACAATCTATTTAATGGAAACTACATACCTAACGACAGTAAACTTGATAAACTTTGCTGATTCCAAAATCTTCCTCATTGAGCTGATTTCTAGATAACTGGGTGCTTTAAATGCCACACCTGGAGGCATTCCATCCACCAACACACAGCCAGGGTTGTTAGTGATTTTTCTGTATGGAACTTTCACAGGAAAATTCATACCAGTGGCTTCACCTAAGTAAGAGAGGTCGTGTTTATTTTCAAGCCTTCAGTATTTATGATTACACTGAAGAAAAAGTCTTCAGATATGAAGAAACAAAATGCAGACCATGCTTTCTATCAGATCTGAAACTATGAGAATTCACTTGTCAATGAAATGATTACAGTGTTAGAAATGACATTCTGGATTACACTCATGAACATTACTGTGAGAGCATTAGTCACAACTCCAATTCTGACAGCTCAGAATGTGACGAATACAGATTCTGCTCTTAGAAAAAGGTATAGAACAGGATATAAAACGAGATAGCCACATGAAGGAAAACAAAGCATTTCCTGTAATGCTATGAGAAGCAATTCAATGCAGCACAAGTGAAGGAATTTCAGATAATGAAAGCCAGGTCATTACTACTGCACAATGCAAAGTAAAAAAAACAAACATAATATACACAGCAAAAAAAGTTAAATGTAAGTATTAAGAGGTCAGGATTATGAAGCCCTGAGAAGAACCATGGACTGCCAGCAAAATAAATACTTCATCCATGTTGACACAGAAAACATGCAAAGGGAAGGAGAACCATGAAGCAATCTAGACTCTGAGGACTTTGTTTAAAACACTAAACTGCCTACTTCACTTACAAAAGATTCTTTTTGAAGTCAAAGCACAACATTCATATATAATTCTCGATTTTTATAATTTTAATGACCATATATATTATTCACTGTGAGTGAATATTCCTTCAGTAACTTCAGTATGAACACCATTAATTGCACCCACACCTATGTAAAAATGGCGAGTAAGAAGCAATTACCAAATTTCTGGCTAAAAAGATCATTTACTTGCTCTCTCAATTGCCTGGCGTTTTCTACTTTCGGCAGTCGCTCACTGTCATCATCTGGAAGAAATTGATAGAACAGCATGAGAATTAAGCACAAATTTTCCCCCTTGAAGCTTGTTTATCCCTCCTTGTTTACTCAAAGCAGGTATACCCAAAAGCTTCTAAACATGCACTTTGTTCCTCATTTTAGTAGTAACACAGAATTGCAGAAATACACAAAAAATAGATGGTTGCTAAGAAATTACAGAATCATAGAATGGTTTGGTTTGGAAGAGACCTTAAAGATCATCCAGTTCCAATCCTCTGCTGTGAGCAGGAATACCTTCCACTACACCAGGCTGCTCCAAACCCCATTCAACCTGACCCTGAACACCTCCAGGGATGAATCTAGGTTTAGTGTCTAGAGATGATTTTGTAAAGTAATTTAAACCAACAAATTGTATTTTACTTTCTTACAGAACACAGAATGGTATGTAAAGGTAAAAGCAAAGTGATCATTCAATAGGGGGCCATAGCATGCAACATTCCTCATGGTTTCTAGTGAATTCCAATGGATGTAATAACTGCCTGCAAAAGCAGTAATCAGTGTTAAGACAATGCAGGTCAGCCTGCATGGTCAGTAAATTCAGTCAAAGTACTGACATGTGGAAGTTGTCAAGAACTGCAAATCAATATTTAATTTATTGCATCAGAAAATTGTGGATACTTCTTAACAGGTGTTTGAACTAAGAGTATTATAGAGATATCACTGATGAAACAGTAATGGATGTTAGATAATATTTAACATCTCAGCAAAACCAAAAAGGTAACTTATGTTCTTTGTTGGCTGTATTTGTATTTCAGCAAACTAGCTTGACTGTAAGAAAAAACTTCATCAAACTAAACAATTACCATGAAGAATATAAGCACAAGTAGTATGATGTGAAACCAGCCAGTATACACACCTGGTATGGTTACTTGAATGATGTTTAGGTCTTCAACACCTGCACTTGTGTTCCCTGATGTGTTTCTTGTCATCCTTGTTGTACTGGCTTTACTGGATGAATTATTTTTTCCTAAGAGGATTAATTTAGAAAACATTTATAGAGAGCTCAAAATCTTCAGTCTCATCTATAAAGACAATATTGCACAACAACAAATATTGGCAAAGTCTTCAAAGAGGACCTAGTTCCAGTTTCAAAATGGGAGCACTTATTCCATGACCTACCAACCTGACAGAGTTTTTGACTGGCTTTCTGCACTCCTGTCTCTGCTGCATGTGTCATTTAGATGATCTACATACTAGGAGCAAATAATTTATCTCTAGACCTGAATAACACATTATTATGTGAATCCTACATTACTGGCTACATTTTGATAGAAGGTAGTAAAAAATACACTTGAGGCATAATTATTTGTGAATAACTTAAAAAAATTAATATTCCCTTGCTAGAGCTATATTTAAATTGTAACTGGTAAGTGCTTTTCCCACCTTAAAACAAACAAGCAAGCAAACAAACCAAGCAAGTGCAAGGTAGAATAAATCTTTCAGGAATTTATTAATACCATGCTTCTCTCATAATTAATATTTAACTCTTGAAATAAACTGTTATGTAGAAAGTTAAGCAGTTGTAAAACTCACTTTGGGGGCTTGTAGCAGAACTTTCTTTGACAGCTGCATCAAACATCTCAGGCCTGCAAACATTGAACATTTTACATACAATAATAAAATTATAACATCAACATTAAAGAAAATCCCATTTTTTAAAAACAGTAACTAAGTGAGATCCTCTCAGCCAAACAGACAAGAATTCAGTGACTGAGAGGCTCCATAACTTCACAGAATCCCACACTGTTTTGGGCTGGAAGCCTAAAGCCCATCCAGTTCTTTGCCTCTGCCATGGGCACGGACACCTTCCACTGGACCAGGTTGCTCAAAACCTCATCCAACCTGGCCTTCAACACTTCCAGCAAGGGGGCAGCCACAGCCTCTCTGGGCAAACTGGGTCATGGCCTTGCCACCCTCACAGTGAGAATTTCTTCCAAACATCTAATTTAGTCCTGCCCTCTGTCACTTTAAAGCCATTCTCCCTTGTTCTATCACTACAGGTCGTTGTAACTTCTCTTGCCACTGTTTCTGTGCTGGCACAGGAGTATCTAAACCTGTTCTAGGCAAGAGAAAGAAAATTCTTAGAGCCCTCACTACACAAATCTCCACTCCTCAGCTCTCAGTACACAACCAGCAAGCTTTATGAGTAGCCATAACTGCTCCTTGTAGTAGGAACTAAACCAGTCATGTGATAATTGTAATGGGTTAAGAAATATGGACTTGCTCTTCCTCTCACAACAGGCTCTAAGAGTCTTTCAGAACAAAGAGATAATTGTCTCTTGTTCCACCTGCACAAGAGCTTTCCAACCATTTCCTCAAGTACTAAAAATATTCCACTGTGTATTTTATAGAGTAATTTAGTAACCTGACAAAACAAAATTTCATATTTTGGTCTACATTTCAATTCTCATGGAAGAGATTATCAAAGACATATGGAACTCATACTTTTTAATAACAAATCTTATTTTGGATTTATTTCTCAGGATCTTCTCTAGTCTTGGAATCCCAAATGTTGAAGGTTGGCGAAACGGCACCCCCTCAGGTAGTCCTTCCACGTAGAAAACCTCTGGGAAGGATTCAAACAGTGCATATGGCACCTTCACTGGTTCCCTGAGTCCCAGAGCTTCCCCTGAAATGCAACAGAGCAAATAAGGTACCAGACAGGTGACTGATGTGTACAGAAATAGAATACCTCAGGTATAAATGGGATAGAGTAGTTGGCACACACATACTCGGTTAGGTAGAGCCAGCAGGCTTTGCCTTTTTTTGTGACAGCTGTGAGTATGTAGGAAGAAAATTAACAGTTTCAAACATAACACATTCTATTGCAGTAAATCTCACCATAATTTGCTGAAAATTAGTAATTTGCAGCCATTTCATGCCACTGGCTTGGTCTGCATACAAGACTGTGCCATCTGTATGCCTCTTTGTTGAAGGCAATGCATTCTGCCTCTGTCTCTTCTAGAGACCACCACCAAGGGCAGGTGAGATCAGAGCTCCTGCTCAAAAACCCACACTCAGAAAAGCAATGAGAAGCCATTACTTCCAAAAGTCATTAGTTTCCTAACAGCCTGCACTAGAAGAAATGCTGGAATATGATGGAGCACATTTCTCCAGATACCACCCATCACCCATTTTGAGTCATGCAGAGTCATATGAAGTCCCATTTATAAGCAGAGTGATGAAAGCTTAAAATGATGCACCTTTATGTTGAATCACTCTGTCTGTGGGTCATTAAAAAAGCTGTAATCCAACTACAACTTCTCCATTTTCACACCCAAATAAAATAACTACTGGAAATGTGACACTGGATTGCAAGTATATGAGAATGAAATCTGAGAATTCAGAGGGGAAACTGTAAATTACACAAAGTTTGAAGAACTTCTGGAATAAACATATTAACACCTCTCATACATCTAACTGCATGTTCATCATAAAGGCATCTCAGTAAAAAAAAAAAAAATCAATAAACATACCACATTTTTCATTAAAAAGATTTTCAACTTTCTGCTTTAAGTCATTAATTCTGTTATTCCACGTATCTGCCAGGGGAAAATTGGAAGAATTAGATCAACACTCACACAATGAATCAGTCTTTGAATAATATTTTAATAAATATTTAATAAATTATTATACCTGAGAACTAATTTACTACAGCAATAAAATGTGCAAAATGGCTTTCATTCTGCAAAATAATACCCACATAAATCCTCATTTTCCTAAAGCTTTGAAAGATACTTCCACTGGATAAAGCAAGGGTGATTAAAATGAAATAAATCCAAGAGTGACCCAAATTTACAGTATCAGATAGCATAAAACTGACTTATCTGAACTGGCACCCAAAATAGTGGCAGACAGTTCCTTGTATGTTCAGTGACACAGCCCTGAAATACATGCCTCTCTCCTGAGAACTTTAAACTCTAGCACAGCTTCTACTTTAGTGGTGAGATTAAATGTCCACCTAGATCAGCATTTTGTTTCTGACAGCCATCCCAGCAATTACTAAACCAGTTTACTTGTGGCTGCACCAAGTGGGCCACAGCTGGTCTGTGAAACTAAAACCTCAGTTGAAAGTTTTAAAAAGTTGCAGATAAAAAAAAGCCTAGGTATGACAACAATAGGCAAGTTCAAGAAAACTGTACATAACTCTGAATACAAATACCACCCATCCAAATCAGTATCTCATTCATTCTCAATTGGCTCAGTAGGAATAGAGAATTCCTTTCTTATAGATTTTATGACCATACAGCTAAAAAGAAAGCAGAGGGGACAAAAAAGATAAAACAAATTAACAATTCCTATACAAACATCAGCAAATAAACTCAGAATGTAAGGATGCTGAAAAAAAGGTTTACTGAGACACAGAACTACTTACAATTACTTTGTCAGTCATCTCACTTGACAATGAAGAATTTTTCTGGACTGCAAATTGACCCTGCTTTCCATGCACAGATTTATGTTCCAGAGCACTGCACAGATAGGCCTGGGCCTCCATGCCTAAAAAGCTCTGGCCTACATTCATGATTCATAACTAAGTGACTTTCAGTCCTGTCCATCTCTTCCTTTACTGATTTTCCAGAACTGGAGAGGTCAATCATGGTAATCATGCATAATCAGCTCTGATAGATCATGGCTTACTAATCTTAGCTCAAATCCTTCCTGGTCCCCACATCCCACCTAGGTATCTCTGCACAATGATGTCAGTATTTCAGATTTGGGGAGGGCTTGTGATTCATGCATAGTATCACATCTCAGCTGGGTTTATGCACTTCATGATACTTTGCACCAGACAAGTCCTTCAAGGGTCTGCAGCACTGTGTGGTAACAGACCAGCAAAAACCTAAAACTGACTCTGCACCAAATCAATAAGATCTAATGGATCTGTGCTGCATTTGTACAGCATACACCCTGCATCATCCACAATTTCTCTAATGCAAATTACTCCACATAATGAAGAACTGACTGTACAAAAAAGCAAGAACTTCAGTCATTCACTAACTGTACAACAGAACACGAACTTGAAATATATGGTATGTAATCAGGATGTTCCATACCAACATTAAAGGAATGCATGTGTGCTAATTCCCCCAACACTTACCAAAAGAAAAATCTCTTCCTTGTGGCTTAAAATTTGTATTGGATCCATTGGTTTGAGAATTAGTTTCAGCATCTGTTGTTTGTGCTTTATTAGGACCTATGAAGAGACATTACATAAATAATGCAGAGAGCAGAAGCAAGACACCATACAAAAAGAAAAATGCATCAAACTTGATTACAAGAGAAATCTTCAATTCTGAATCAAGAGCAGAATAAACAAAAAGCCCTTAAGAAGTTCTAGAGTTGTATTTAAGCATTCAGTACTACTGACCACATCTGTAATTTCTCTGCTCAGGACTATATCAGTTTCCATATCTCTGCTTGGAATAATGGCCCAAGCAAGCTGTCAAAATCCAACATTTTACCTAAGCATCATCTACAAAGTGTCCAGTTTGTTTCAGAAATGAAAAATAAAACCGTTTCTATATTGAAGTGTATCTGGAGTCTTGAAGTGGAACAGAGTTTGCTACATGAGGTGTACATTACTTAAGGACTATGAAAGCTTAGAAGAACAGAAAACATCAGAAGAATAAAATAGAAGAATATCAGAAGAATATTTAAGGATATTTCTTCCATACTGTCATCAACAGTAACTTCAATCTCTGGGACACTTGAATTATCAGCAGAACTTCGTGACCTTTTTGAACTCCTTGGACTAATTGCTGGAAGCCAAAAGAACACACAAAGTGTAAAGCACAAATCCTGCACAACTAACAAAAAAACCCAGCTGTATTCTGAGAATTCAAAGGAAGTGAACTAAGTACAGTCTGAACAGTAGAACCTGAACAATACAGTGATGCTCACAACCTTAAAAAGTAGGTTTAGTGCTCTCGAAAAAGGCACACTTAGATTTTCCACCAATTCAGAACAAAAGACTTTGGTTTTAATAAGTGTGGAAGAGAGTGTTGGTACTTTTTATTGTCTAAAGAACAAAAACAAGACTAACATCTGAATTTTCTATAGACAAAATATTTTTTTATTCTTTTCTTACAAAACATCGTTATTATTTATTGCAGTTCACAGTTCTCAGTAAAATGGTTGAAGCCATTAAAAGTGAAAGTAAAGTTGTCAAAATTGAGTAAATTCCATTTTCTGTACTAGCATAGTTAGGTTAAAAAAACCAGATACATTTATGGTTTGAGTGTCTTTCTCAAATAATAGCAGATTTAGAGGCTACTATGCTAGATCATCTTAAATAATGCCCTTTATTTACAACACCTGTATTTTTCAACCACAGAGGTCTCTCAGTCTGCTAGGGAAGCAGAAAGGAAGTATTTACAAATTGATGGCAGCAAATAATACTTAATTGCTTACCTTTTGACTTTATTTTACTAGCCAATCTTTGAGGCAAATAGGAAGCGATAAGCTCAGGCCTAGAAGTTGAAAAGAACAAATCCAATCAGTTTTGAGAAAAGTAATACAGCAAAATGTTACAAATTTTTTGGAATTCAGTTGAGTTCCAATTCACAAAACATCAGCTGTCTACAATGAAATTCTGTCAGAAGAATGGATGGCTCTCCATCTACTATAACCACGAGAAAAGCAGAAAACATAGAGCTGTATTTTCCACTCTGCAATTTCTTCTGGGTTAACTTCAAGCAAAAAAAAAAATACAGAAAAAGGAGAAAAAAAAAGGAAGGAAAAAAGCTTCCAGGTACAAGACCATTTCCCCCCTCTCAATTCTTGATGCATGAAACACCAATTTATACATCTACAGAAATTTAATGAGGAATATATGTTCTTATACAAGATAAAACATACATGTAAAATATTCTTTGTATTTCATGGAAGCAGAATTTAGGTAGCATTTAAAGCCTAGAATTGCTGGGAATGTAGTCTAATAACTTCAAAATCAGAGGTTAAAAATAACTGAATCACAAACTTACTTCTTAATAATAAATTTGATTCTGCTACTTGCACGGACAATTCTTTCAAGGCGTGGAATTCCAAACCACGTGGGACTCCGGAAGGGGACTCCTTCTGGCAAGCCTTCAACAACCAAGGACTCAGGGTTTGATTCAAATACACAATAGGGAACATTCACCGTCTCTGAAAGCCCCAGAGCTTGGGCTGAAAATAAAGATTAAATGATAGATTACACACTTAAATGGGTGGAATTTTATCTCAAGTGATTCTAGGAATCTTGTCTCACAGAAGCTCTGCTACTCAAAGGTAACAACATGCCCTTCCTCCCCCCCCTCCCCCCAAAAAAGGATATTTAAATATATTTTAAAAGATTCCCTGTTATTTTCTGTGGAGTAACTGAAAATGGGGACTTGGCCCATCTTGTTACAGATAATATCTAATATAGGCTTGCAGTACCTAATGTTTTATTTTTGAGAACTTCTTTTCATCCAAAAGCTTTTGTGCATCATTTCTTGTCATAAAGCTGGAAAAAATATGGCCTAGGATGCTGTTATAAAAACATTTATGTCAGTTATAGGAAAGAGTAAGTACAACATAGGTAAGAAGAGTCAAGATTTCATTATCTGTCCTAGTATACTTCTGATGCTCACATAAATACAGTACCATTTAAAGAGAGGAGTTTTAAAATGCAGCAGCATAACAGAACAGTTAATTTTAGCATTTAACTTACCAAACTTTATACTAAATATATCTTCTACTTGCTTTCTTAGCTTTGTGATCTTGGCATTCCAATCTTCTTTTGCTGAAAAAAACCAGAAATATGTGTCAGAGAATCATCCAGCTCTAGATACAGAGGTACATTTGAACATACTTCTTTCAAGATAAAAACTTCAAAACAACACAATCACATCTGAAAAGACAGGGACACACAGTGAGTAATGATTATTAATAGCAGCTTAAATGATACACATAATTCCCTCTACATAATGAATAATCTGTTTAAACATAGTTACAAATTTCAAACACTGACCCAAGTACAACAATTTGTTCTCCAGAGCCTTTAGATGCAGGAAGAAATTATTTTAGTGGTTCTTACAAAACTTGAATTAATTAACCACAGTGTATAATAACAGTCTGTAGAGTAGAACACAAGGATTGAAAGAGTGCTTTGCTAAATGTTTTGATTAGCATTAAAAAAATCTTCAGTCCTATTCTCTATTATAAATAAAAGCCAATTATAGGAGTGCTAGCAAGCACAAACAATTTGTAGCTTAGATAGAGAAGAAAGAAAAGGATGTCCAATAAAAAGCACTTTTTGCTCCTAACAAACAGCATTGTAAAGGTTTTGTATGGCCTGGTTTCTCATAGTAGGGGGGGCTACAGGGTGGCCCCTGTGAGAAGCTGCCAGAAGCTTCTTTCATGTCCAGCAGGCCAGTCCCTGATGGCTCCAAAAATGGATGTGCCATTGGTCAAGGCTGGGCCAATTAGAAATGGTGATAATGCCTCTGTGATAACAGATTTAAGAAGAAAGATAAAAAAACTGGCACGGTTGTAATTGTGGCCAGAGAAAAGCAGGGTGAGAACATGTGAGAGGAACAACTGTGCAGACAGCAAGGTCAGTGAAGAACAAGGAGGTGCTCCAGGTACCAAAGCCAATATCAAGCCAATATCCCCCTGCAGGCAGTGGTGCAGCCCATGGTGAGGCAGCTGTGCCCCTGCAGGG
>JACBWW010000032.1:7963288-7976177 GCA_020086605.1 Lanius collurio | reverse complement strand
GGCATGGAGGGCATGGGAAGCAGAGATCCACCTGCAGCCCATGGAGGAGCCCCTGAGCAGGTGGATGCCTGGAGGAGGCTGTGACCCAGTGGGACACCCATGGTGAGAGGGGCCCTCCTCCCAAGCTGGAGCAGCCTGTCCTTGGAGGACTGCCCCCCATGGAAAGGTGACCCACGCCACAGCAGTCTGGGGAGGATTGCTGCCCATGGGAGGGACTTGTGTTGCAGCAGGCTGGGGGAGGACTGGTGCTCCTGAGATGGAGCCATGTCAGAGAGGAGAACTGCCTGCTGTGGGAGGGACACCGCGATGCAGCAGAGGAATGACTTATCTCCCTGAGCAGCAGGAGAAGCTACAGGTGATGAACTGACCATGGCCCCCATTCCCTGCCTCCTGGTACCACTGGGGTATGAGGTAAAGCTGCAAGGAAGGGGAGGTGGGGCAAAGGTGGTTTTAAGTGCTTATTTTACTTCTCATTATCCTGCTTTGATTTTGTTAGCAATAAATTCACCTTATATCTCTAAGTTGAACCTGTTTTGCCCATGGTAGTATTTGATGAGGGATCTCTCTCTGAGTCTTTATGTCAACTCATAAATCCTTCACTAGATTTTCTCTCCTCATTTCAGCTGCAGAAGGGAGTGAATGAGCAGACTGTATGGTTGCCTGGCATCTAGCCAATGCCAACCCATGGCATCATACTTCACTACTTTTCATCACAACTGACAAATAACAATTAACTGCTACTGAGCCAAACCAACTCCGAGCTATGAAAGGCATGCAGAAAGGAAGCTATATGAACTTTTTGTTTCCAAAGCATATTTTTGATTAATAAATTACCTATTCTGCTTATTTCTAGTGTCTTATACTTCCATGGCAAGATGCATTAATATTTTTTTCAGTCTGGCATACTTATTTGATAGATTTCACAGGTATTTAACACTTGCATGTGTGTTTATACTTATTCCCATGTTGTAATCCTAGTGGCAAAGGAATCAGACTGACTACTTTACTTAAAAAAAATTATTTGTTATTCACAAACTGTCTGTTGATGGCACAGGATTACTATTTTCCAAAATAGTAATACTTTGCTTAAAAACATCTAATATTCTTTGACAACATTAAGCTTGCATCTGCAATAAGAAGATCTTTAGCCTTCATCTGGGCAGTTTCACTGGGCTCTAAGCCCAGGAGAACATTTGCTGTGTTTATCTCTCTGACATCAGACCCTGGACCCCAGCAAGCATGGTAGGCACTGGTAATTCCAGAAGCACCTGTAAGTTAGTGAAAAATACAGTGAAGTAACTAGTACAAAAAGAACTATTATTCTGTACATTTCAACAGTCTGAGGTTTAAGAATCATCATCACTACATGTCTGTTCTTTCAGAAAGAGGATTTTATTACCAGGGTTTTTTACTGCTGTCACTGGCACATGCTGTTATTACTTCGAAAAAAAACCAAAATTGAAGCTGTCTTTTCCTCTGCTCCACAAGAAAAACAACCTTTTCTGTTTAACTACCCTGTTACTGAATACGACTTTTTTCCTAAAATCCCCCAAAAATCCACAATACATTGTGATGATGTAAGGTGACCACTGCTTGCATGATTATTAAATCATATTAAATCATATTCCTTCTTTTTATTTTTTTCCTCCAGTAAGCTGTGTGTGTGTAAAAACATAGGAAGCCCTGGATCTTGGCTTGTGTTATTACTACAAGCAGATTAATATTCCTAAAAAACCCAATAAGATCTGGATTGCACATTCCTGTATCAAGAAAGCACCAAGACACTTCAATTCATTTGGAAATAAACCCCAAACTGATTCTTCTTCCTGTTAAAGGCACTTCATGCTCTCAAAAAATCCCTACAATTCCTTACTAACAGATACCTGAAAGAGCCCAGAGTCAGCTGTGAAATGCCAAGGAACTCCAGAGCTGTGATTCAGGCCAGGACAGTAACTCCTGTTCTCTGGGACTCTGAAGCTGACCCAGTCTAATTATTCAGAGGCAGCTGGGACAGCACCAGGATTTCACAATCCAGGAAGCCATCCACGTTCACAGTGATCAGTTTATTCCTTCCAACCCTCATGACAAATATGCCAGCATACTCATCACACAATGGTTACTTCTTGAAAAATGCTGCATTGATCTAGATGCATTTCCCCATCAAACCCTTCCATTCTCACTTGGAGACAGCACCTGTCTTACCTGAGGTGTTCGACCTGGGCTGATTAACTTCAGTTGTAGTGGCAGTTAGCAGCTCTGGCCTGCAACCAGGACATAAATAATCTACTTATTCTTGACATAAATAAAGTACTAGTACCTATTATGACATGCATCGAAGAGTTTGAATTTTTCTATTATGTTTTTTCACACTTGTCAACATGCTACTGATATGCAGAAGATATTTTGCAATACTTGTCTGGATTGCAAATACCCACTTTATGATGCAGAATATTTAATTTGCTTATTTGGTAACTAGAGACCACAACTTAAACCAAGTGCTTGATTACATATAAGGTGTTTGCTTGGACTCTTTCTTGAAAAACCTTCCATGTTTAGACCTACCTTTTGATCACAAATTTTATTCTGTTGCCCCCTTGAATTATTTGTTCGAGGCAGGGGATTCCATACCAGGAAGGACTCTTAAAGGGGACGCTCTTTGGCAGCCCTTCAACATAGAGGTCAGTTGGATGAGCTTCAAAATTCTTGTAGGGAACAGCTTTGGGCTCAGTGCTCCCCAAAGCCTCAGCTGTTGGAACAGAATACATCCAGTAACTGGACAGACTGGCCAAACTTCATTAAAGCTAGCTGATACCAATATCTCAGGCTATTGTAATTGTGATCTTAACATTTGGTACAATGTAGGACATCAAAATCCAACAGAACCCAAGTCTCAGCACACCAAAAATGCAAAAACTTTGCCATGTTATATGATGTTGCTGTTGGGCAGTCATAATAACAGACTGGAGATTACTGGACTGCTCATTGAGAGATAATACATTTGTTTTATCCAAAATTGTTAACATATTATAGAATATAATAAAAAGTTTTTTTCTAGCTCTTTTGAAGTTGACTATTTTTTGATATTGGACAGAACATAAAAATTCACCCAGAAATGTTTTAATACTAATTATGATGATACTGCAGTGGATATAAATTTAAGTAAATAGCTGTTTTATTCACCATCAAAGGAAAAAAATTCAAATAGGAAGGAATTGAGACCAATCAGAATAGCTGTATATGTAAGACTTATAACTCTTTTTAAACTATGAATTTACCTTGTATAAGCAGTAAACAAAAATATGCTTTTTCACTCAGCTGCAAGAATTTTAAATACTTGAAAAAAAAATCTGAACAAAGGTCTCATTCACATAGACACTCAATGGAAGGAATGAAAGCAACCTTCAAGAAATATAAAGCCATAAAGAAAAGAAAATAATAATACTGTACTCACCAAACTTTTTACAGAAAATTTGATCTACCACCTTTCTCAGTTTGGTGACTCTGGAATACCACTCCTCGTTCACTGTATTTGAGACTGACACAGAACAAAACCAACATTCCCTAATTATTTTGGTTATATTTTCAGTTTTTCAGTTTATAGGATGCATTATCATCCTGCATTTTCAGGTAACACATAAATGCTGTGTGTAAGAAGCATGGATTCAACTTGGAACTAGAAAAAAAATTATAAAATAATGATGAAATATTAAAACTGAACAAAACTCCATTGAACTAGTGATACCACTCTTGCTACAAAATACACACAGTGTATTGTCCTGAAGAACTGCAATAATTTCATCACCCACCTCCAAGCTACAGATCCCTCTTGGAGATGGGAATAGTTTTTCAATGGTTTCATTTCCTGAAGAATTATCTTGATAATCAGTGTGGAATGAGGCATGCATATGGGATGAAAAATTGCTTTCAAGGAATCAAAGCACATATAATACAAATCCCTTTCTCCTCCTGAATATGTCTTTGTGACCAACAAGTGAAGCTTCCCAGTCTCAAGGAAGATGCTGGCGAGGTGCCACGCCATGGGTTTGGTCAGAATGCAAAGCAATGACTTGTGCTCCATAACTGCACCCGAGTAGGCCACCAGCACAGCACCAGCTCATGCTTCTCCAGCCATTCCTGAGATCTGACTGGTCTGTCTTGCAGCCAGGATCAGTCTTCTCAGAGATTCAAGACTGAGGCCTTTCCACTAAATCTTCCTGACCAGCCTGCTTCCCACAGGAATGCAAATGAAAATCATCTATTCCTCTGACAGTCAAAATACTGGTTCCACACCCATCCCAATCCTTTCCTGCTGGAGACACAAGCTGTCAGGGCCTATGGACAGAGCAGGAATTGGACATGGAGCCACAAGGAGCTGAGAGAGCAGGGGCTGGTGCTCCAGAGCTCTGTTCCCTGAGATGGCAGTGGGCACATGAAGCAGTAGAGTAGATACTGAGCTACTGGGAAAGAGGGAATCTAAGTAGGAAGAAAACTGCAGGAATGGAGGCTCAGACAGCTGCTGTCTTCTGTGTTCTCTGAGCTGTTATTGACAGTGTCCAGGGATGCTCTCTTCTCTTAGAAAGGATGCAGAGGTCACACATGGCTATCTCTAGTCAAGTGATAGGTGGTGATAACAAGCAATATAAGCAACTGCTCAGAACCCTGTGCCATAAAAATCGGTTACCACTGGTTTTCTTAGCTACAGGGGTGTTATGAGATAAGCAACGTACTTGCTTCGCCTTCATAATCAGTACCACCATATTAAAAATGACTAAAACAACAGAAAAAAGGGCTGATTTAAAAAGCCACATAAGAGTCCAGTTAAGAGCAAAGCTCAGTTACTAGCCTACCTACTATTTTTGTAGTCAAATTTTGTACTTGAAGGAACAGTAGATTATTAAGACTCAATACACTAAGTTAATTTGCACTTCAGGAACAGTTTAATTCCTGCACACACATTAAACAGACATCCTTATGGTGTAACTACTTTGCTTAATTTAGATCCTTAATATTCACTTTAATATAGTCTTTGATATACGTTTTACAATGGAAGACTGTGAGTATATAATACACATAAAGGTGCTGCACTAGTGCAAATACTACTGTGTATATGCCTGTGTTATCTGAACTAAGGACTTCTCTGGTATTACTAAAACTTCATAGTTCAACAAGGTGAAGTAGCCAGGTAGCATTTTGGAGTAGGGAGCAATTGGTTCTTAACTGTTGTTTAAGGCATAAAAAATTTTAGCAGTTGGTTTAAATGGAGAATTAAAAAAAAATGCCCTGAAGTCCAAGAGACAATAGAATTCAACTGAAGAGAAAAACAAGTCTGGGAAAGGAATTTAGCAACTAATGCCCATGCAAAAGTACAGTACTTTCAAAACTTGATTTTTTTTTTTTCCATGCTAAACTTCTTTTTACCAACTTGAAGGGAAATGAGTTCATGGGTACAACTCCTGTCGTCTTATTTTCACATGGTCATTTTTTCTACCTTTGGACAGATGCTCAATGGAGACATGTAAGAGTGTGCATCTGCTGAAAAGTATTCCTGATGGCAAGAGTGGTTGGAATGCATTATCTTTGCACCCCTATGTGCAAATGTAGCCCCATTACCCAAGGAAATCAGATCCTATAATAATAAATGGCACTATGTTCCCAGCTAAATCTCAGTTAATCTAATTTTGGAAAATCCCATATATATAAGCAATTCTTCCATGGTACAGAGTTTCCCTATCGAGTAAATTCTATCAGCTGTGGAAACTGCTGCCTTTTCTCTGTAACTCAATAGACTAACACCTAGCTAGCTCATTGTTTTTCCTTCTGCCAAGCTGAATCAAATCCATTGATGGGGTTAGTAACACTAGCTTGGATAACCAATGGAAAACTCTATAGCTAAAGAAAATTTAAAATCACAGAAATTGCTTGCAATGTATTATTAGTAATTGGCAAATTGTAGCCACCACTAAGACTGACAAATGGGAATATCATACTGCACTCGTACAATTCACACATTTGAAAACCTACCTCCTGAGACTGTTACGTCCACTGGAACATCTCTCAAATTCAGAAGTTCAGGCCTGAAAGATTTAAGATACACATTTCAACAGTGATAAGACACTTCGAGAAACTAGCCTTCAGTTGCAGTCTCAAGTTACTACTTATTGAAGGATCAAAACAAAAACACTTCCCAGGGGACATCATGATCCCCAACACTAAATTCCAATTAACACCAAAGTATCCACATGGCTGGAACTCTATTAACCAAACATTTTTCATGCCCAATAGCCGTATCTGCCAGAGCTGTAACATTTCATGTTAACATACAGGTTCCGTCATGTAGGGTCTGACAGGCCCCTGTCCTGGCAGGGAGCCCTTGTTTAGATAAAGGGAACTGCACAATCTCCATATGTGGGGTCTGACAGGCCCCTGCCCTGGCAGGAAGCCATTGTTTAGATAAAGGGAACTGCAAAATCTCCAGATGTGGGGTCTGACAAGCCCTTGCCCTGGCGGAAAGGCCTGGAGATAAGGAGGTTACACAATCCCCCTGCAGGCCCCTCTTTGGGAAAGCCAGAATCTTTGCGGCGAGAGAAGACAGACCCCTGATCCTCTAGGAAACTCTATGTAAAATACCCTAATACCATTGGTTTCTCACCCTCTCACACCCACCTCTGTACCCCATAAAAGAGACCCCTCTGCCCCGAGTCGGGGAGGATCCGTCTCTGGTCACCCCTTTGTGGGAGATGGAAGAACAAAGCTCCTTCTGTGGCACCACCAGCAGGGCCTCTCCTCTCTCTGTGCGGGCCTGGCCCTGGGGGTTTGCCTTGCAGAGCAGAGCTGAAATCACTGCTGAATCCCTGAGAGCTGATGGCTGCTGAGCCAGGCACCTCTGCAGGCACCTGAGAGAAGCCACGACCCCCTGGCAGACGGTTCCTCACGGGATCACCTCTCTGGGTCAGCCACGGCTCCTCACGGGATCACCTCTGGGTCAGCCACGGCTCCTCACGGGATCACCTCTGGGTCAGCCACGGCTCCTTGGGTCTGAGCCTCACACCCCAGCCAGCACCGGCCAGGCAACCCCCAGCCTTATTACTTTACCATCAAACTTACATCTGATCTCTAAGATATACTTAATCAGAAAAAAAGATCCAAATCAAAAATTTAACCTCTAGAAAAGTAAACTTCAAAGCAGACACTTCTGTTTCTGAAATATATCTAATTTTATCCACAGTTGAACAAACAAAAAATTAAACATTCTGATATCTCTCAAAGACCCAAACTAGTTTTTTAGCTGCTCTGGTTACACATTCCAAAATCAATGAACACCTTAAATTAATTTCTGTTAACAACTAACACATATTTGACAAAAGAAGGTATCTGCATTGCATGAATAATTAAATCTATGGATGATGTCTGATTTTAAGTGAGACAAAAGGTAGATCCACACTTCTTCCTCTTTTCTAGCTATCTGCAAGCATTACGATGACAGAACCTGACCATGTTCCTCTCAAATGTAAGCAACCAGCACCATGGTAAAGGCAGCATGCACAGGGGCAGGGGCTGTCACTACTCCCAGTTCTGAGCCTGACCATTGCAATCAGCAGATTCCTGTCCATTAAAAAAATTCTCAGATTAGGCCCTACACCACTGAACACAGGAAAACATCAGCTGTTACTCACTGAAGCTTCCTTTAAATTTCAGTCAGCCTCCATCTGAGGTCTCCTTCATGTGCACTACCTGATCTACCTCCAGACACACCAAGGACACACATCCAACCAAACCACAGGAACCAGTGTTGGCTTCAAGCCTGCCCTGGGAAATGCTTTATACAAATACAGCCATAGACACCTTGGTAAAACATTTCACCAAGAAAAAAAAAAAAAAAAGCACAAACTGAAATTAGGTCAGAATCCTCAAATAGGATCAAATATCCCAAAGTCAATGGCTTTCAACATGTACTGCAGCTGCAGAGATCTGAACAGAACAAAGAGATCTGCCCCTGACAAGAAGTCCATAATATTGAAGAGACCTGCCCAGAGATCTGTCCACCACCACTGTAAGTGTTCTACTGATCTGATAAGCTGAATTTACCAACATGAACATCAACTAAAAACTACTCCTTAGTAATGCAAATGAATGTGCCAGTAGAAACTAGTTTGGAATTCCTTTAAGAAAAAGAAAGCAAAGCAGAAACTGCAGAAAACAATGAGTAATGTAGAGACAAAAATGCAGAATTCCTTACTTTTTAATGACAAAGCGGATCCTCTCCTTTGCCAGGAGTATCTTCTCCAGCCGGGGAATGCCATACGTGGATGGGCGCCTGAAGGGAATCCCTTCTGGCAGCCCTTCTACACGTAAGTCTCCTGTACGTGACTGGAAGAGTGGGTATGGGATAGACACTGGACCTTCTGCTTTTAGAGCTTGAGCTTGAAGGAAAAAGGAGAATAAGAACTTTAGACTAGCTTGTGGCTCTACTCAATTACCTGTTTCATGTCACTCTGATAAACATTACTATTAGTATACAGGCAATAACCCCTCAGCACATTAAATCATGAAAGCATTCATGTTGTGAGGGATTATTTTTGTTTAACAGCAAAATCACTCTGATTAACAGTAAACAAGCTGCAGCCCTGCATATGTATGGAGATCATCCTCTTTTCCCTTTATGTAAACATTCAGTAACAGTGACTGCACCTGTTAGGGGGAAGAGTCTCACTATTTTGGTTTTGCTTAATAAAGTATTTTAAAAGATTAAGTTATCTAGACTTAATTATAAACCAAGCATGTTTCAGTTCACTAGCTTTGTTATTATTTGTTACTACTATTGGCTTACAAGTCATTAGTGCCTTGGAGCATGGGCACACATCCCCTCTTTTCAGTGAATTCCTGAAGTTTCCATGTATTTTAGAAATACAAAGAACCACTAACAAAATAAACAACACAATTCTAACACTGCTGAAAAAAGCATGGCCCCTACTAATGAAATCTTTGAAACAAATGAAAAGCAAATAACTGACTCAGCCACAACCAAAAACCAGCCTCAACTTATTTCTTTAAGTTATGAGGCTCACACTATTATCAAGCAATACACCTATCAGGCTGGCAAATACTGGAGAATGACACAAGAGTTTGCAAATACCAAAAGGGCTGATTTATTTATACTCAAAAAGGTATGTTAATTTTGTAGGCCATGCAACAAGAATTCTCTGTTTTCATGTGACTGGTCTGCAAACAATTTGGTACATTCTGCTGTTTTGACATGGAAATTAGATGCAAAAAAATATTTGAAGTGAGAAAAACCAAGCTAAGGCCAAATTAGAGTACAGTGATGTTGTGGCAGCACTTCTGAAAGTAAAACTACTTTGGGCACCTTTTCAAGCAACTTAATGCAATATCCAAGTGGCCCATGGTTCAGACATTGTCTATGCAAAATGCTCTCATTAACTTGTAAATTCTTAAATGAAATAAAACAATTTAGGTGTTATAGGTATTTGGGTAACATAGTCTTCTAACCACCTGAAACCAGAGTATTTCTAGGGATGTTTATCACAAAAAGGGCAAGCTTTAAAAACAGTGTATCTCAGTCTACTATTTTGACCAGAATCACGTATCAGAATCTTAGAAAACTGCAAGAAGAATGGTATTTCAAATAGACTTGGTTTCAACTGGCAAACATAAGATGGCCAAAACTGGAGACAGAGAACAGATTTGGTGAGATGGACATGAACTTGAAGATGACTCTTAGCAAATACATTAATGAAACCCTATTCAAACCTGTGCCAAAGGAGCTCCAGAGTAATCACCAACAGTTCTGTTGTGTATCACAGCAGCCCTTCATCAACATACATTTTTATTCCAGCCATGCACCTCTTTCAAGACATTAACAAAAATTTTTCTCACCCCTGGAGGTTGTTGTGGTATGTGGTGAAAAGCTCAATAAATCCATCAGACAAGCCTCAGGGCAACACATCAAGAACATCACTAAAATCCAGATCCTTATCCAGCATAAAGTAAGAACAGCTTCAGAGTAACAAAAATTCTGCCTGTTTAGATATGTAACTAACAACAAGTAAATCTTCACATATGGGAGTCTCTATTTCTCTTAAATCAGCAAATGTTTTAGCCAATACTGTTTAGAGTGCCTAAGAATACCATCAGCATCACAGTCTGAAGTGAGGCTTCTTAGATTTGGAATCTCACATGTTTTTGCATAGAAATCCTGAAAATAGGCTTTATTTTTATAAATTATTCTGTATATGTGAGTCACTAAAAGTAAATCCTATTTAGTTTTCACCTACAATACAAAGCTGTATTTTCAGACATGTCAGTTGTAATAGATTACAGTAACTGATAATGCTAGAACACTTTGGAGCTACAGAAGCCAAACAAATTTGAAGACCATTGTGGGAATTCTGGACATCCATAACTCATTTCTGTAAATGGGAGACTGCATGCCCATAAAGGTAGAAAGAGTCTGATAAAGAATTGTTTTGTGAATCAATGAAATGTTGTCATCCACAGGGATGAGGAGATAATTTTTAATACAATATGGCCTGCTATGGAAAGTCAGGAATAGCTCAGCATTCAACAGACTCTACAGGAGATTTTTAGGCTGGTGTTGTGGGTAATCCAAAATGTTACTGCATTACATATATATCTGTGCCCAAAAATTGTTACAGTCTCTTTAAGACCCTGCAGCCAGAAAACAGAACAGGCTGGGGAGAGTGCCACGGGCACTTTTAAAAGCTCTCCCAGGCAGCTCAGGCTCTTTTTGTCGTGGCTTTTTGCCTCTCTGGCTTCTTCATCTTTGCCTCAGGCAGAGAAGCTCCCTCTAGCCATTTGACTTTTAGCCTCTTGACTTTGTTTTCTTGCCACTGGCAATAGCAGCAACTCAGGAACTGCCACTGTGCAATCAAAAATTGCTTCACAATGAATTTTTCAACTCCTGTAAGCAGCACTGGGGCTCGAGCCAGCAGGGCCAGGAGGCTGCTGTTCCTGCTGCTTGGGAAGACCACTGCCCCTCCCTCCAACACACCAGCAGGCAGAGACAGCACCACCAACACCAGCACAGCTCAGTGGGTGGCAGAAGGAGGCAGAGAGACAGCAGTGCTGACACACAATGAACTGGAGGTTGACATTGTGGGGCAGGAGCTCCCCAGGCAACCCCAGGATTCCCATCTGCTGCCAGAACTGCTTCATAAGCTCCTCTCTGCCCAGGAGGGTTTGCTGCCATTGTCCCTCTGTGCTTCAAGCCACAGCATTGGTTATGGTGGCTGCTGTCTTGGAAAAGGGGCACATACCCCACCATTCTGGATCTGTCAGCATGGACTTCCAGAGATTTAGCAATTTTGAATCTAATAATTATTTACTCTTGCTTTTTGTCTGTTGCTGTTTTGCTTGTTATTAGACTGTTATTTTTCACTTACATCTACTAGTATTCATTCCTTATTGCTGGAAAGGGATTGGTTAATACCATAAAGGGAGGGAACTCATTCCATAGTGAATACCTCTTAAATTGTCTTAAACCAACTTAATTTTCTTAAACCAACTTTGCTACATGCAAACATCAAGATCAAAATTAAAGCAATTCACTAAGAATGATGTTCCTTTCTAGAGCAATTAAAATACAGTGAATCAGATTCTGGACTGTATTACCTTGGTGCAAGTTGCTTTCAGCAGGCTGTTTAATTGTCAGATGATAGTCACACCCCAAACAATGCAGTAACTCCAAATCACAAGGTCTATTCTGAAAGCACTTCCACTTTTTGTGGCAGAGGAACACCAGATTTTTTTTTAAAATCTTTGCTGATGCTGTTTTAGTGTGTGGTATGTGGACACAAAATATATCTAAGTGCAGCATTTGGAGACAAATTCCAAAGTCTAACACATCTGCTGCTTTTTCTTTCCAAGAGCCATTAACAGATAGAATTTTTGTTTCACTGCAAAACAATCATAATCAAAAATGAACAATCAGTGAGTGGCAGCCTCTCTTTAACACCATTCTAAAGATTCTTTCACTTAAAGATTCAGTGTAATTTTAGAAAAAAGGACAGCTCTCTCTCTCAAATGTGGGTGTTCAAGATACGTGAGCGCACAGGTGCTCCAAGAGACTGAGCACAACTGAAAAATAAAATCAAGTTTCACACTTTGGTGCCAATGCACACATCCCATTTTGAAATTACTCTGCTCATCAAAAAAGCTACTTTCCTCAATTTTATGTCTTCTAACAGTATTTAGCCCTGTGCTCCTGAGCCAACAACAAGAAGCATGCCAAACAGCAGTCTGTCACAGTGACAAAAGAGTACAGGCCATGGCTTGGACAGGTGTGTAACACATACCAAATCTTTTTTCAAACAGCTCTTCAACTTCCTTCCTCAAGTCTGTAATTCGTGTATTCCATTTGTCTGCAAAGAAAGCAGAAGGACATATCAGACTACAAACAAAACTGAGAATCTCTTGTAAAATCTGTTACCACGAAATGAAATATGCAGTGTGTACTTTTACTACTCACTTGCAAACAGGTGCCTGCTGAGTACAGTGCAGACTATTTTTTTTTTTGTTTTGCCATGCTGCCTTGCACTCACAGTGGGCCACACACATTGGGTGGTGGGTGCTGCAATTTTAGGAGAAGATGCTCCCATCCAGCCTGGTCTACCTCTCCTCTTTAAAAAGTTTGTGAGAATGAAGCCATTAAGCTTCAAGGCCTCATTTTTCTCAATTTCCAAATCCCACAATCACTGGCCAAAAAGACTATTGTGGATCTTTTCAATCTACTATACTCTAGTCCCTCTCCCTCTAGTAGAAACACTACAGGGATTAAAAATCAAATACACCACATTACAGGCATTTTTATTTGGAATGGTGGATACACAGAAAATAGGTGATTGGAAAAAAA